>CM067378.1:12055583-12432782 GCA_034510155.1 Eucriotettix oculatus | reverse complement strand
TAGAAATAAAAATAATTAAATATTATTTATCCAGAGCAATGAGCAAGTTTCACAAATTTTTTATAGCTTACCCACAATTATTGGGCCAACAAACATCCACCTCTCGAATGTTTGTGCGTCTCTCTGGCGTCTTGCAGGATTTGATCACGTCTGCTCTCGTCCGTCCTCTCCTCAATTCGTCTGACTTCTCACAGCTCTGACCACGTCCGTCCTCTCATCTGGCTTCTGGCTGCACGGACCAAGTCTGTTCTTTCCTCCACTTGTCTCACTTCTGGATATCTGCTCGGACCAAGTCTGTCCTCTCCTCCACTCGTTTCACTTCTGCTCGGTCCACGTCCGTCCTCTGCTCCACTCGCCTGCCTTCTGGGGCACGGACCACGTCTTTCTTCTCCTCCACTCGTCTCACTTCTCACAGCTCGGACCACGTCCGTCCTCTCCACCACTCGCCGGCCTTCTGGGGTTCGGACCACGTCCTCTCCTCTCCTCCACTCGCCTGCCTTCTGGGGGTCGGACCACGTCCTCTCCTCTCCTCCACTCGCCTGCCTTCTGGGGCCGGACCACGTCCTCTCCTCTCCTCCACTCGCCTGCCTTCTGCGGGCTAGCCACCCATCGGCTTCCCTTTTAAATCTTCCGACGGGAATTCCCCTATTTAACAAAATTTCGGGGTTCCCCGCCCTCATTTTTTACACTCGTTCGGCGGGGTTTTCCCGCGGGGTTTCACCATCGTCTTTTTTTATACACGCTCGGCGGGACTCTCCCGCGGGGAACCACCATCTTTCAGCCGACTAGCCATTGTTGTTGGCCGAACTGCGCCTCATAACGCTACAACCTCACAAAATCCGCCTTTTTTATCACAATATATATACACATATGAGATAAGTGAAAAGCCAGACGAAATAATTTTAAGTCAGAATTTAAAAAAAGAAAGTACAGACTTTACACATAATTTTATTTTTTCTAAGGAAGAGAAGGTGGATTTTGTTACTTTTACATGTGATTATCATATCATGTTTCGATTACCGTTCGATTACCTCTGTGTTAAAGTAAATACAGAATATTTATATATAAAACCCATTATAATTTCAAATATTTGAGTGATGTACTGAAAGAAAACGTTCATTGTATACATTATTTACCACTACTTTACCAGGATTATTTTTAACTGCCTTAAATTAAAGTCTGGAAAATCTGGACTCTCTTAAATGAATGATCTTATTTCATGTTTATCATTGTATGTGTTAATTTTAAGCATATTTTTGTGTGCAAATCGAGGGTTTAATCGTAAAAGAAAGTGCAATCTCGTTACCAGTTTAATCACGAATTGACTAAGAGACAAATATCGAATTAATTCCTTTTTAGGGCTAAAATAAATAAGTACCCAGGCAACGCCGGGGACCCAGACAATAAGAAATAAAAGTGGGTGTAACATTAAAATAAATTTAGTTCCCCAAATTTCACAAAACGTAGACAATTATTTTATCTCAAAGGTTTGAATAACAATTATTTATAAAAGTTTGATTTGAGAATTAATTATTTTAAAAACAATTTTTAATAATTCTAATGATATTATATAATAATTTCATCTGAGTAAGTAATGCCTTTGTACTATTTTGTTAAGTCTTGTTTGAAGCAAAAGTTATAAATGATATATTTCCAAAAAAACTATGTGATTTTGGTGAAAATAAATATTAATGACTTAATAGATTCAATTTTCGGATAATTTAATCAAAATAGTTATAGAATTAACAATATTTCATTAACTATTATAATATATATATATATAGTAATGAAAAATCGCAGATTTTGGTTAAATCGTGGCATTGTGAGGCGCAGTTCGGCCTACAACGAAAGAAGTTTTGTGCGCGACAAGCCAGGCCAACAACATTGTCAAATTGGCTGAAAGCGGGTGAACCCCCGATGGGGATCCCCCGCGGGAAACTCCCTCGGGGCGTGTGTAAAAAAATGATGCTGTGTTAAAAAGACCGATGGTGGGGAACCCCGGAATTGTGTGAGAGAACCGATGGCGGGGAACTCCCTGGTGAGAACTTAAAAGGGGAGCCGTTGGGTGGCTCGTGGTCAGATGTTTGCAGAAAGCAGATAAGTTGGAGAGAGGACGGACGAAGGATCTGTCAGATGTTTAGAGAGACCAGATGAGTTTCGGAGAGGACGGACGACGGATCAAAAAGCAGATCAGTTGAGGAGAAAACGGGCGACGGATGTCAGATGTTTGCAAGAAGCAGATGAGTTGGACCTGGTTCATACTACCTTCATCGATGTAAAAATCCTGCAAGACGCCAGAGAGACGCGGAAACATTCGTGAAGTTGGATGTTACCATTAGAAATTTTTACAAGAATCCGAATCTAAATCGCAGAGAGAAAATCATCATCTCAAGAATTACGACCGATCACAACACTTTAAATCTTAATTTAGTAGAAAAGAGACCTTAACCAAACTGCCATCAGTGCAACGTCCCAATCTCATTCCAGCTCATACTCTTAGAATGCACAAAGTACGAACAGTATAAAAGGAATATACTAAGAGAAAAAGAAATCTACAAAAAAGAGAAACCTCCAAACTTTGAACGTGATATGATTCAATTTATGAAAGTTATTTTGAAAATTAAAAAGCAGTTTTGTCATAATATTAAAAAAGTATAAGTAAATTTTGTAATCTATTGTAAATGTAATTTATTAATTGAAAATATTTAGTTGTATAAGTAAATGCAACTCTAAACAAAACGAATTTTAAAAAATTAATAAAAGCTAAAGAGTAAAATAATGACCAGTAATGTGAAGATATGAATACAGTATTGTAGTGCGTAGGACCCCTACCTAATTTTGTTCTACCGGACATGGGACATGCGTGCCTGTGGATTTGTAGTAGTGTTGAGCTTGTTTTGCTGAAGGAACATTCACTCTTCAACACTTCCACAGGACGCTACTCCCTGTCATGGAAAATTTCCCGCACTGAACGAAGGACACATGAGAATTTGCGGGACAAACATCACGTGGGTCAGCATATTTCCCCTGAAAAGGATATTACAATATATTACAAATGATATATTTCCAAAAAAGCAACTATGTGTTTAGTGGTGAAAATAAATCTTAATGACTATACAGATTCAATGTTAGGATAATTTAATCAAAATAGTTATAGATTTAAATATATTTCATGAACTATTTATTCGAACTTTAAATACAAAATGCGGAGGCCTTCATGAATTCACTTTTCGTCTTCACATTGTGACTTTCTTAGGTATTCCCAATGCATCAGAAGGGAAATCCATTATTTCTTGACGTGCTCAGTTGGTCATGAAAACAGTTTATTTCTTTCAATCACTTTATTGAGACTAGCTGCTCCCGATTGAGGTATTCCATGATTTGAGACACCGATTCTATGACTTCTATGACTTTGATACATGAATTACTTGCAATACTTATCAACACTTTTTACGTGTTTTAATGACGTTAGAGCGCAATATTTATTTGTAATGTAAAAATTAGCAAATGATTGGAAAACTGAGTGGCGTCGACAAGTCACCGCAGAGAAGGGCTGTAAGCCTCAGGAATGCCGCCACGGTGCGTGCATATCTAACATCACAAATAACCAGCGTGGGAAGAAATATCAACGAGACAAACAATATTTGAAAATACTACGTGTCTGCCTCGGCCAATTGGGGTTCGTGGGTAAAAATAAATCTTTTGAAAAAGATCGATTTATCGAGGACACAGCAGTGAGGCTGTGTAGAATCATTCGGCTCTGAGCATCAATAATGTTTCCCTTTTAAATTCTCTTGTATAAATGAATTTCCTAAGATTTATAATCACCATTTAATTTAAATCCCCATCCTCCTACAACGCCAGTAGTTGGATCGTACCTTTTATCAATGCACCCAGTAGCTCAGAATGTAATAAAGGAGGGCGTTGCCTAATAATTAATTTTGAATTTGATCAATTAATACTGATAGACTGCAGATTCTCTTCTTTAGGAAGGCGAGAACACATTCCTGATGACGCCAGTTAGTTGGTGATGAGAGAGACCCGAATTTGCGAAATCCTCGCCGTAGGGGATTAACGACATCCCTTGGGAGAGCAAACTGAGCGGGATTTCCCTCTGCTGGAAAGAACTGACCATCTCGGGACAACATTCAAATTTCATTAGACGGAATTGGCCAAATGACGGGCCCTGCACCCCCACGGTGCGAAGAACTGGCCTCGAGAATGAGGCGAGAATAGTGAGTGGCGATTGAATCGTTAGGTTGAGGAGGCAGTCGCTGTAGAACCATCAGGGAGAGAGACAACTTGTCTAAGAATCTCTGATGACAAGCTTTCATTGGCCCGATACTTTGTAGAAACTAATTGATAACAGCATCAAATACCATTCCCGTACGTGGAAGGAAGAAAGTATAAGGCAGCTAGTGACATTGCCCATCCTAATAATTGCCCTAGGAGGTAGGAAGTAAGAAGCATCAGAGAGGTGCAATTCCGGGAAGAAAGCCCAGGTGTCAAAGGTTGCAGCTGCTTGCGAACACGGCAAATCAGGTGTGTCAGTACTATTGCAACAAATTGCGTATAAAAATTACTGCTGCACAAAAACGCTCATGCATTCATGACCCTGTAATTAGATTAAGTCCCTTGCTAAATTTTGAACCTGTACTAGCCGCGCATTTTTGATGACCTCGAACTTGTAATTGATTGTTTTAAAGTATTAAACTAAATATTTTATGATAACTTTTTATCTTTTATAAAATTAATAATAATTAGGCCTCTTGCCCTTGTTCACCCAATTAACGACCAGCGTTTATTGTACCATTTAATAGAAACGCTGCCGTTTGTTTTTATCTCCTTCAAAATCATAGTAAAAGAAACAAATTTGTTTTACATTGTCATAATTTTATTAAATTACATTGTATAAAAATTTATGGTAGTGTTTTAAAAAAATTGTATTTGATTTTGTAGACGAGTATGACAATGTCGAAAGCTCCTACTAAATAAATTTGAAATCAAAATTAAATTATAATGACTAAGCTATCACAACGGGTCATTAAAACTCCGATCCAATACTCTCCTTTCTGATTGGGCCTCGTTCGATTACCAGTCGTGACCGGGTCGTTCTCAGAGTCCAGTGCGATGAGAGACCGTGGTATGAGAGTACAAGGTGTGAAACCTTAGCCCCCACCCCCTTTCGCAATTCCTGAGCAGGTATTCTGGCCTACCCTCCTTCCTGTCTTCCTCGCTCCTACACTTCAAGCATACTGGGGCCCAGTAAGCTAATAATATCAATTGAATAAATAATATGATGTCTTATCTTGTAATTAACTCTGAATGGTTATTGCTAGTGTTAAGAAAATATAATTATTAAAATTTTATACGCTTTAAGAGACGAGAAGTAAACGAAGTTGATGAAGAAAAGTCGGATATTTGATATGATTATTACACGTCGTTGAGACTCAAGGTCAAAATTAATTTTATGAAGTATTTTATGTCTGTAAATATTGTTTGAATGGCGCTTATTTGAGTCATAAAGTACATTTATAAGACAGGATACGGAAGCAATGTCATTATTTGCATTTTCTCGAAGTGGCCCATCTACAGAGTTAATAATATACGTTTACCTCCCCGTCCTAAAATTATTCTGACTTTTATTCTTCCACAGGTTAAATTTGATTTACTCCTCAGTCTGGCAACTAAAAATGTTATGGGGTATTAGCCCTTCCATGTGAATCCTTTTTCATATGCAGAAATAAACGACTAGCAATTATTATACTATTCAGTATAAACGCTACCGTTTGTTTTTATGTCCTTCAATCATAACTAGAATCAAAAGTTGTTTATTAATGTGAGTCTGTTTTTCGCATGCATAGGGTAGAACGAACTACGGTCGGGCTCCGTCTAACAAATAACCCTCTCGCCACTATTCTGCCCTAAAATTTATGTTCCCCATTAACATGACGTATATCTCGCATGGCGTTGCCATAATCACCAGATTTGCCGAACGGCAATTTAATAACGCCCAATCGAGCGGCGTATCTACGAAGTGATAAAACGGTGGCAGAATTTCTCTCCCAGTATAAAGCGTCGAATATGGAACTGATAAATTGAAGCATGAGCAAGTATAAGCAAACCATTTAATGATATCAATTACTCTCCCGAAGCCAAACGAAAATATTTTACATGGCTAATAAATATGCTAAAAACTTAGATTTTACTTGAAGTAATAAATTGAAAACAGTAAGTTTTAAATTAAACTTTAAAATAACTGTTAATTCATTTACAATCCATAGCGATGAAATAATTATCAAATGCATGCACACTGAATGTAAAATTTAAAAATTATTTTAATAAATTACAAATTATCAAAAACGATTATATTAAAATAAAAACTTCCTTTTATTAATTTAGAATTTTTTTCTGTCATTATATAAAGGTATAATTCCGGCTATTGGTTAGAATTTTGTAATTGTTTTACGAGTTCAGTACTTTACACATAAATTATTTTCTCCGAAAAAGAGCTTTAAACACCACCCTCTACCCACACAAACTGGAAATAAGATATAAAATAAGGAAACTATGATATAAAAATTAATAATTTCTTGTTCAGTATAGTTGAGTTAATTTCAATTATTTCTTATCCTGAAGCAGGCAACTCCACTTTAAGAGCATAGGAAGGAAAAGGAAAAGGGGGATGTGGAAGGTAGAGGAAGGTGGCCAAGAGTTGACTAAGACCCCCAAGCTGCTGTTTAAGTATCCCACCCGGTTATTCACATGAAAGAGATGAAGGGAAAACCTGCATTAGGTTGGTCGGGCCTTTCGGTACTATTCTCACGCTGTTCCGAATGACGGGAGAGGAGATTGCTGTGGGGTTGCAGCATTTACTTCTCCGTGTCTCTACAAGATATAGGAGGCAGCTGGCCGACTGACCCAATGGGATTAGCGGACAACTCACCGTATGCCCAAGATTTGCGACCCCAGCACATACATCTCCTAAAATAATTGAAGGTGTCTGCCTTAAAAATAGAGAGAGAAAGAGAATCTTCAAAGATAAGTCCCATGTTCCCTCTGTCGATAAGTATCTGCGATAAAAAACTCCCGCATATGCATTAATTAATATTTATACATTTCCATTGAATTCTTCTCAGGAGAAGACTGTGCCCGGTGAATTTCTGAGTACCATATGGACTAAATTACACAAAAGGTTTGATTTTTCATTATTATACCGTATAATTTTATATTTTACTATTTGCGTTTTTGTGGAATTGGCACGGGGTTTTGGAAAGATGTTAATGAGTACGACAATTGGAACTCTGTTATCATTTCGCTATAGAATATTTCAACATCTCACAGATTGAATCCAAGCTGTCCTGCGCGCCTCGAATCGATTCCATCACCACTTTATGTTGTTCCTCATGAAACATAGGGCGTCAACAAAGCATCAGCATCTGATCCTGCTGACAGCCAGCCTCTTCACCTCTCTCCAGGTCTTGCCTTATTCCGTTGCTTCCATATGTACAGAACCCTGCCTGTTCCAGTCCAGTGATCCTCTCGCAATGGCTCCATTTCCCTTTCTCAGTGTATGTCGGATCCATTTCTTTTTTCGACGCTTTATCTGCATGTCCATCTCTGTTTTTCCATCCTTGTCCGTAGTTCATGGTTGAAGATTACTTCCGACCAATAGATGTTCAGAATCTTTCTTGAACAGTGGTTGACAAAGTCTCTATCATGGAGGTAATTTCTTTAGTCACTATCTCGGACCCATATACAGTGGAACTTCCCATGAGCGGACACTATTGGGGAACGGGATTTCGTCCGCTTGTTATAAGTATCCGCTTATTAGAAGGCTGCATCATTCAGCATTCATAACAATACATACATACAATACCAAAGTAGGTTGTTCATTTTCGGCGTTTTCATCACTGTAAACCGAGGTTTCTCCTAGAGGAAATTTTATTTCGGAAAACAGTTTAATTCAGTTTCTTTATTTATATTGTTTATGTAAAAATCAATCCACTGAATTGCGTCTAAAACGTTAATTGTTTTGCAAGTTAGTTTGAATATGTGCAGGTGTCCATCTGGGCGAAACAATGATGCAAAATACACTTTCTGAATTTGACTTAGAATTTGGTTATGCCCATCTAGAGGTTAACACGTGGCTGACGTATTTGGCGATGAAAAAATGATTTCAACGTTAGAAAATTCAATTTTGGGATAAGAAGCCGCGTTGTTCATCAATACAATAACTATTCTACTTTGTCGCAAAATTTTACAATTAAAAGTCTAGAGCCAAACAGTCATGATATCTCTCGTCAATTTTTTCACCTTAAAACACCTGGGCTTTAGTGCTTTGCATAGTGGAGGTTCAAAGTCGCCTTCCATGTTTCTATATAACCTAATTGTCAGCCTTCATTTCGATATTTCCCTCCTTTGTATTGTTCGCCTTTTAATGTCATCGTTTTGTTTGGCAGAGCTATACGATATAGTGAAGTTTCGTTGCAATTAAAAATGATAGTTTTCGAGTAGCCTTCACAAAGATCCGCCAATTTCGTTGTCCACTTTGGCACAACGTTAGAGCCCACAGCCTCCGCTTCACCACCTTAAACGTAATGCCGTGTATCAATTTAAATTTGTCCAGACAACCGACACTCGCCTTCAAGTCAGCATTGCCTATTTTTTTTCATTCTTAAAGGGCCGGAAATGGGTATGCAAACCCACTCGTACGTAAATTTGTCAACAGCTAGGCTGGATGTTTTTAAAAATGAATTCTTTGATTCGTCGTTCCCGTTTCTATCCAATTTTGAAAACGTTTTTCTTTATTTCTTAAGAAACTATGGTTTCCCCGATTTTGAATCTTTAAGCAAGAGGTCGGACACTGATATTCTCTTTTTCATACACTTTAATGAGCTCCACCGTTTCTTTTATAGAAAGAATATTTTTTCAAACTTATCTCCACAAATCGTTTCAAGCTGAAGCGATTCAAAATACAGCTGTCTGAGAAATCGTGAAAGTGCTTCGGGAATGGTAAATTCCGGTATCATCTGCATCAAACTAAGCATGTAGGGATTCAGCCATCTGGCGTTCCTGGAATCCGAATTGTTTTGACTTGTGTCCGGATATTAGGGATGTTATTATCGAAAATTTTGTAATTATAGTGTCCGTCTCCGTTTATTAGTGTCCGGATGTTAGAATTACTTTTATTATTAAAGTATATGCTGGGGGTATGAGACATGTTCGGATATTAGAAATGTTCGTTTCGGGAAGTTCGACTGAAGTAGAAAAGACTTGGCATTACTTCGGAAGTTGAGGAGTTTAGTCCTGGTAGATTCTTTTGTTTTTTCACGTCGGATAGAGCCTTACAAAGGCACCATTTCCTTTCTGAACGCGTTGCGATACATTCTGTGCAACTCCTCTATCTTTGACAACTGCACTGCCCCACTAAGTGAAGCTATCCACATCCTCTATAGATTAACCATCGAGGACAAATGTGTCTAGATTGTTACGGTTAATCCTTAGGGACTTAGTCTTCTTTGAGTTAATCGTCTGTCCGACCTTCTCCCCTTTTTACTGTCTTCAAGCTTTGTTTGCATTTTATCATGTGCCTCAGACCAGAGAAACAATTCGTCAGCAAAATCTCGATCTTCCAGCCTATTCAATAGCTTCTATTTTTTTCAACTTTTGCGTAAAATTCCGCATTGACGCATCAATCACAATCAGGAACATAGTTGGCGACAGATTACGACCTTGACATACTCCTGAACGTACACCGTTTCGTCGATAGTTTCGTTCTCTTTCTTAGTAAGTGTTTTATACCGATTCTTTAGTTCCATCCTTGAAGGTATCCTTCACATTTCTGTCATCCTTCAGCTTTCCAACATCATACCGTTTTCTTACCTGCTCTATTCTCCTTCTCTTTGTCTGTATCTTCATTATAGAGATAGCTACAACAAGATGATGATCACTACCGTTGTTCACTCCTCTCTTATTTCTCTGGTCCAGTAATAAGGCCTCCATCTTAGTCCAATCGCCACATAATCTATCTGATTTTCTGTCTTATGATCCGGTGATACCAAGCTCACTTTATGGAAATCTTTATGCGGAAACATAGTACCATAAAATCATGACTGGTACAGAAGTCCACAAACTGTTCATTTTCATTTCGTTCTCCTAAACCATGTCTTCCCACAATATGCACTAGTCTTTCGTCATCATGGCCCACTTTAGCATTCAAGTAACCTCCAACATAATTATATCTTTTCTCTTCGTATTATTGAAATGCCCACTATCATCAAATCGTTCCCAACATTGGTCTTAAAATGTGTCACATTCATCGTCTCTGGTATGGAAACCAGTCCATAAGGCTGCTCTTGATCTGCTTGTCCTCCAATATACCCACACCTCAACAACTGACTCCTCCGTCCTCGGGTCTTCCGGAGTATATAAATGTTGCTCTTACATGGGTTTTCAGTTCTCCATACAAGCTACACATCACCTCACTCAAGCCACGAATTTTGAAGCCATACCTCCACTTTCCCGTAGAGTCCTCACATTCCATAACCCAATTTTCGTTAGTTTTTGCCAGCCAAAGGTTGTCATCTTTGTCAGTCCGGTTTCTCCTTGTTAATGTTTCTTTAATTGGGTTAAGTTTAATTTAAGATTGTGCGGTTTACTAGCCCACAGTACTCGAGTTTGTTAGTGGCGGTGCCACCTATAGCCTGTTTTCTGTTGGGGTAATCTCCCTTAGCCCTATTCACCACAACGCAGTTGTTTCCCTCAATATGACTCCTGCGCTAACTTCGCCGTACCAAAGGTCTCCTTCTCCGCCCCAGTTGCCGTTAAAAGCTTTACCAGAGCCCGTTGCCTCCTGCAAGACCTTCACAGCTACCATAGCGGTCCTGGTACGCACTATATTTCACCCTTACAAGCTATCATCTACTAAGTTTCGTTGCCTATCCCTCCACGACATGGACGTGGGGTTGGATTTATGAGGAACGCTTCGAGTCCCATAACACATTTTTATTTAATTTAGTTATTTCGTTTCCTTCACGCGTTTCTGTCGCTTTAATTTTAAGTTAATAGAATTTTCTGATTCCCGAATGTTCAATTAGTGTATATACAGTACACCACTACAAAGTAGAAGCATGTCATTATAATAGTCAGCAAGTTTATTTGTATATTCCTTACACAAATTTAAACACATGGACAAGTTCCAACAAAACTTGATATTCATGCTCTTAAAACCCCAGACAAAAATTGTGGAAGGGGAGGGGGCATTTAAATAAATATTTTTGAACAACTTTCGTTTATTAATTCGGCATTTTAAAGAGCCTTTCGTTTGGTCGATGTAACAAAATCGATTAAATGTCAAGAAGTGAACTGCTATAACTTACGCGGTTTTAGAGTATACGTATATTGAATTGTTAAATAAACGAATTGAACATAACAGAGGACCTAAATTCGAATCCAGGCATGAGCATGAGCAACTAGATCGAGAAAAACGCGAGACTTCAGGAGAATACCAGCTGCTTTCGGTTCAACCTAAAAACAGCACCATTATATTATATTATAAAATCAGTAGATTAAATTTTAATGGTTCTAAGGGAAGATGACTGACAACTGAGTCTTATGGAGGATACGAGAACTAATTGGCTTAAGGAAGCTACAGGAAGCGGAGGAAAGGGACAGAGGATTTATAGAGTGGAGAGGAAGTGCATATTTTCGGGTGCATCACGTCGCCAGTAGTTAGAAACATAATTTTAATTGTAGTGCAGATCAGATAAAGGTTCATTGATTATGGAGAAAAAGTAGTGTCGTTGTATTTTATATCAATATAATTTTTCATGTAATTAATTTATACCTAAGTGTTTTTCGGCCACTTGTATAATGTTAATAATCTATTTAATATAATATCATGGAATACAAACTTTAGAAAAAATCGATAAAAAACCAAAGGTAAATTGTTTTAATCCTTATAGTTTGCTAAATATGTTGGCAGTTGCTTCAAAGATAATTATCTATAAACTTGGATGAGTGTGTATTTGAAGATTTCAATTGCAAAGCAATAAATATTGATAAAAAGTTTTGTGGTGCTTATTTATCACTTAATTTTGTAACAAGATTCAAATTCTAATTAAACTTAAGAAAAATTATTTTGTCTAATAGGGGCCAGTTGTCTACTTCTTCACCCAATCATGTTTCAGTTAATACAGATGTATTTAGTTTTCTGTTATTTAACTTGCTTATTGGTTTGAAATTTTATACTAGCTATTTTTTTGTAATTCAATAAAAACTCGGACTATTTCCATACATCAAAATAATTTCTTTTCGGTGGTCGGAATACTTTTATTATACGCGTTATTTCATTAAATAACAATAATATTTACTACCTATAATTCGATTAATTGCTTACCTCCATTATTTTCAGTATATAAAAGAAGCAGGGTGGCTGATTTAAAATGTCTGGAATATTACTAACTGAATCAAAGAAATTGCGTAATGATATTTGTTCATCTGGATACGAAACTGGACTTCTGGTAATTGGGTAGAGGGAATACGAAATAGTTAAATGGAACGTCCATTTTTATTACAGATTTTAGGTTTTCAAGAAAAAAATTATTTCCTGACAATTTTGATGCAATTTATAGATGAACAGTGATATCTCGAAACATGCAGACAAGATCAATAAAATAAGAATAAATTACGTATTTTTATAAAACATATCCGTTACCACTAAATTTGACCCGCACTCCCTGGGATTAGGAACGGTGATTACCCTAAAATCTTCAAAGAGAACTCCCATATGACTTGTTTGAACAAAATACTACGTTCACGTTCTTCACGTGTAGTTTTCGACTTATTGATAAACAAATAAATGAAGCATCTGTGAAAGGAACTACATAATCAATATATAATATTTTTAATTTTTTTCTGTTCAATTCATATATCGAATATAGGTCTCCCATTGAAAATTTATTTCCTGGCGTCCCTTTCCCAGAACGTGGGGTTTGGAGTTGTTTGGTATCATTGATTGTCCTCCGTCAAGATGAAAAATTTTTATTACTCACTTTTTTATACTATGGGTTGTCTTTTGGATGCTTCAACATATTCAGGTAGAATTTTATTTTATTTTAATTCAGTTTATAGACGTACCAACCAACGAGGCCACTAGAGACTTTCTCTTTAGGTACTTAATGATCGTTTTTTCCGTCGAGTAACTCAATAAGGGTACTTGAAAACACACCCAAACACCCAGGCCCTTGATAGGAATCGAACCCGGGACTTCTGTAATGTGAGTCAGGTGGCCAGACGGAATTTTTGTCAAATGCTCTATGTATTAGAAAATTTGTTTGTTTCATTAACTAAATAAATACAAAAATAAACATAATTCTGTTTTGTTCATTATTTAATAAACTTGAACATTTGCTGTTATTTTCCATGTGCAGTTTTAATTATTAAACACCTGGGTTAAATTAAATTTCATATAATTTATTTAGAACATAGCCCACTACATCAATATTTACCGTAATTAATATACTGTTCATGTCATCTGTGTGCTGCATATTTTTTGTAAGTTTATATATATATGTTAATAATTATTGAAACAGAAAGTAATAAATGACAGTTTATAAAATAATTTTTGCCACATCAATCATTTCATTCTATTTGGAGTGTCTATGTGTAATACAGTTTAGTTTCAAAAATTTCTGTTTCATGTTAACATATCATGTGTACGGCAAAATGTATAAAGCTATTAAAATAATTTAAATTATTACCTAAAAGAAGCATTCAGTAATATTCACTAAATCATTTGTCATGCTCAATTACCTGTATGCAGAATACTTCCCAGAAATGCTTATAAAAATCCAGATAGAGCTGAAAGTATTGTAACAAATCTTGCATTTTAGCATTCAAAATCATTATTCAGTTCTGTTTGCAAATTTATGATTTTTGAAAAAGTAACTTATTAATATCAGGTTTAGCTCATATATAATATAAACAAATCTTAATTCCTTTTCCTAATGAAGATCTTGCATATGTGTATTGAATAATGTGTGCTATGAGTATAAATATTTCTGAGATATGTGGGGTACATACATATATGCTCTTTGGACGAAAGTTTTCAAATCTTACTCAGTCATGTATATTTTTCATTGAACTGAAATTTGAATTTGAAATCTTTATTTACTAATGAGATATGAGTATAATTAAATACAAGTTCAATTAATATTCTCAATTCTATTTTTATATATTTTCACAGATAGTGGTGTTTTGATAGATAATTAAAGTTTCTTAAAATTGAGAATATAATTAATAATTTCATAATCAAAGTAACCATCTAAGGAATTGATGGAACAAGCTATTCTTTTTTTGTTTCATTGTTTTAATTGTATGAGATTTTAATTGTTTAAAACTAGGAAATTTAAATAATTTGATAGAAGGTGTGAAAATTTAATAATGAATAATTCATATCAAACATCTGATCATTATTTTTTTACTACACACATTAATTCCTTTGCAATGTGTTTGTAATGTAAGTTTTTAAGAACTTGAAAACATAAGCAATGTACATTGGGTTTTTTAAGTAAACTAATCTGTTAAATGTAAAACTTAATTAAACATAATATAAAATAAATATATTGTATTCAAAGCACTACAATCTTTTTTCACTGAATATGTCTAATGAATTGTGGATAAACATTCATATCTACATTAGAAGTATTAAACTAACTGTAAATTTCCTATGTAAGAATAATACTAGAATTAAATATCCTTCTGACATTTTCTGTATCGAGATGAACTAATATATATTTTAATATCTTATTTATAAAGTACTATTGCTTCACATATATATTGAAACAATTGGGAAAGGATATTTGAAATAAATCCAAATTATTTATTAAAAGAGTTGGACAACTCCAAAATGATAGGACAATAGAGTTATTGGATAAATTGTAGTTGAATCACAAAATCTTATGTTGACTCTAATTATTGAGTCAAATGACTACTTGAACTGCCAATGTCAGCCAATACAACTCCCATGTTTCTCAAATTTAAAACTGAATATTACTTTTACATTATTTAATCATTAATAATTACATTATTAAATAAAAAATTTTCATACTTGTTTATACCATCACAGAAGTAGAAAGAAATGATAATTTTGTAGTATGTAATAATATTAACAGACCTATATTATAACCACAGTATTAACAAGGCATGTTTAATCCTGAAAACATTTAAATTATGGTGCGTTTATAGATTGACTAATGCAGTGATATTATCATACACAAATCACAAGTAAAGTTTAAAATAACAAATAGAAAAGATAGAGAGAGGTTAATGTTGCTGGATTGAGGTAATTGGTCAAGAATAAAGTTATGGAAGTGAGACGTTTGAAGGAAAAATAATAAAGAAATATAATGACTTCTGATAGTACTGATAATTTTGATTATATTCCAGAAAATTACATTTTAAGGTTAATTAAAGCAATAAGTACAGGAAAGAGAGACAGAAAACTGGTGGCTTACCTAAAGTGTATGGATGCTAGTCACAATGTGAAGTGTCGAATTCTTGAATTTTCAAAGGCACCGACCCTTTCCTCAGAAGATTAGGAAAACATGCTGAATGACAGAGAGCTGTCACATTTATTCTCATGTATGTGTATACAATTTGTTGAACCTTTCTTTGTAACTATCATAATTTAATGCAGATATTCATTTTTTTCTCTAACAAATAAAAAACTGAAATAATTTTGTCACAAGTAACTTCAAAATTCAATAAAAAAGAAACCCCATTTCCTCCATTAACTACACACACCCAATCCAGTTCCACACTAGACCAGCAAAAGGTATACAAGAACTCATTGTAACATGAAAAACTTGTTGCATTTACTATGTTGAGTACAGTCTGAACAATAAACACTGAAAAATAATCCATGGGCCTATACAACCTTTGATTATTGAAATATAGTTTCCAAGCAGTACACATCTGTTGGAAAAATGAATCCATGTTAGTTTTAATTATGCCACTCAGATTTACTATAAGACCTATCATACAGACCTAACTATATTATAAATGTGCTTCTCAGTAAACTGTAGCATGTCTATGTACTTTTTGTATTTGTCTCTAAACTAAGAACTTCTGTCAAAAGTTTTATATTTCTAGATTCTCTTTTAAAATTCTATCAGTTAAATAACTAGAATTCTTGTTATTCCATTTTTTCAGTTTATACAATCTATCCACGCCGTTTATAGAACAAAAGTAAAATTTATTAAAGTTTCTAAAATTTTGCAACGAATGTGATTTAAACAAGCAATTAATTTATTATTATTTTTTCATATTTTAGTTAATTTTTACACTTGTGAAGAATATTTTACTTCACATAAGCTCTGAAGTTTTAATTGTCAAATGAATCATTAATCAAATCTGTTTTTTTTTCAGTGAAAATAGTTTTAATAAGTATTAAATTAATTTAGCAAATTTAACTGTATCGTTAAAATATAGCCTAGTACAATATACAGAAGTTAGCAACTATTTAATATTAAAGCCCAAAATTAGAAGTATCCAAAGAAAATGAAAAATATATCTATTCATTTGAACCTTTGAATTATTAAAACAATATTTATGAAAACAAAATCCTAAATTTGAGTTGTTATGCGATTATTCCTAGGAAGGCAAAATGTAAAAGATAATCAATAATTATAGTGATTGTTAAGAACTGGTGCACTTATTATTAACAAGTTATTTCCACATAAAATAAAGCAGCATATATCATGAGACACTGTGTTGTTGAAGAAAGTACTCCCGGGATTTCACCAGGGTCATTCATTTTCACTAGCAGTCATTAACATGTGACGTTTCGATGACCAGCTGCCTTGCCATCTTCCAGATACATCTTCCAGACTGTGTCTCAGTCTGAAATTATACCAACGAAGATGTTACTTGCATATTCCGTGTGCATTATTTCCCTGTATGTCGCTTTGGTTGATGTTTTATTACCTTCGCGAAACCTATAAATTTGCTAGAGCTTTCTTATTTACTAAGGTGTGACAAATTTCGCAGGATATATTTCTATAACTTGTTTCTTCTATTGACTGGTGTAGACCGTTCATTCGATTCATCCTGCATAATTCATGCGTGATACACTATAACTTTCAGTTCTTCTTCATTTATATTATTTATTACTCCATCACGTCAGCAATACGATATCGTCGAAGAAATGCAAAGTGTTCACATGGAACACAGAGTTAACCTCTTGTTTTTTTTTCGTGAAAACTGGTAAAAATTGCTTCAATAGTTTTTGAGTTGTTTAAATTATTAAGACAGACTTAACCGAACGAAGACGTTCAGCGCCCTGGACGACCCTGACCAACAAAAACGGCGGCCGACATCCAGAAAATTGGACCACAAAAATAGCCTTCTGAGTCTCCAGACTCGGTGAAATCTGTGAAAGACAAAATAATATATTCGTCAATTCTTCCACGAATCATTAAGGAAGCAGAAAATTTGCGCAGAAACTTCTCAGTCCAGAACAAAGAGTGAACAATTGTTCTGATATTTTTAACCAATTAATGATGATGATCCAGAAAATTGGAGCATAAGTAAACAAGAGTTGACAGTGTGAAAACGATTAAACCAATGCAACGGAGGTTCTCAACACCCAAACAGAAGCGCAGCACTTCTTTGAACAGTGCAAAGTTCGCATCGGTATGAGAAGTTCATTGAAGGGGATAATCTTTGTAATGTAATTGGTAAACGATAAAATCATATCTAGCACAATTGTTATTTAATTGCCACATGTCGTATGTTGTATTTTTTGTTAATTTAATGATTTGTTTTATTTAGTCTCATCATTTTCTTTGACTGCATATTGTAGGTACTTTATATATAATTTTCATTACTCTTACTTTTACAATGCCACCTTTTCTATTCCCTTCCTATGTTATTAAACGGGAGTTGCCTGTTTCAGATTTTCCCAGAAAAAAAAACAGAGGTAGCAATGGAGAGGAGAAAACCCGCGGTAGCTTTCTCTCACAGGTCTTTTTCCACAGAGGAAGGATGCGTTTGGGGGTGCCTCGTTGTTCTCTAATTTCATGGTTCTCATGCCGAGACACCTGCATTTAGGTGTATGTACCTGATGCAGATTTTCTACGGTTTTCCCTGCATCTGCTTTAGGTGAATCACCTATAGCCAGGGGGCCTTATTCAACCCTTGGCTACATTTCTCTACCATGCACCCCTCCCCCCTTTTCAATTCCCTTCTTATACTCTTAAAGGGGAGTTTCCTGATTCAGGATCTTACTCATGTTGCCTTTTACCACCTTCTCTCCCCAGAACCGAGATTGCAGACCTTGGGTCTACGGTATTGGATCAGCCGGCCAACTATCTCCTAATCTTTCGGAGAGGGGAATGCTGCAACCCCACAGCTAAATCCACTTCCGTCATTCGGAAGGGAGTGAGACAAGTACCCAATAGTCAAACCTGGTAGGTTATGATCTCTTTCATATGAATACTCGGTAGGATCCTTACACTATGGTCCGGGAGCCGTAGTTAACGCTTGGCTGCATCACTCGCCCTTCCGTATCCACCGTTTCAAATTCCCTTCCTATGATGTTAAACGGTAATTTCCATTTAATGAATCAGTAGTCAGTCTGCCGCAATATATATATATTGTATATATATATATATATGTATATATATATATATATATATATATACATAATAAAATATTAATCAGTCATAAAACCTAGATGGACATATGGTGATAACACACAGTTAAAATCACTTCATTACAATATCTATTGTTGTTAACTTTTTCTTTTACTTCATCCGATAGTTTGTGTTGAATTTTGACTCTGCCATAATCTATTTTGTGTTTGGATTTCAACTAATTCTGTGACGTTGCATACTGATTGGCATTATTTTTCTGATTATAGGTATATTTGTAACCTGTATGTGCAATATAATTTTTGTTACAGTGTTTACAATATATTTCATTAATTACATATGCTTGTACCAACAGTTCTCGGGCTTATAACCGATTAAATCGCCGTAGAGCGACGTTTTGGTTACTTGTTCCAGATGATTACAACTCATTAAAACGTCGATTCTACTGGATTAGAATCCCGAGAAATGTTTACACAAACAATATACTGAGAAAAACTTCAATCAGCCTTTGGTGTTTTATTGCAATTTTGTAGTTTGCTTTGTAATTATTAAGAGGTCATTTTATTTCAGTTTAAAGTAAATAAAATTTTGCTAAACTAAATAATACGAGCGGAGATGCTCGAGGGTTCGTTGCCCTTTCAGGTAACGACCGGAAGGCCTGGCCTCACAATATCAAAACATGTATTGAAGTAGTACTTTGAGGGATTATCAAACCGCTGGCTATAGAATCATAAATATTTGTGACGGATGAGAGCTTTTGGTCACGTCTGAGACTTTCCCACGGAAAGTTCAGCGACCTCTGGTGCGTGACTTTTCACGACTTTCGGGTAGACGTGTGAACCTCGGATTTGCGAACAAGAAACTGTTTTGTATACGCAAAAATTTTAATCGAGAAGGAGAAATCACAGGCTTCAAAGTTGGTGATAAAGATTGAGGAGTTAGTTGTAGAGTTACCGTGGAGATAATAAAATGAAAAACAGCCTATATATCAGAAAAAAGTGATATAAACTTTATTAACAGTAGTTTGTTCACGACGTTCCGTTCTTAAATTTTAAAACCTCATCTTTTACGATTATAATAAAAATGAATATTTACAATATATATGTATAATACAATTATGTTATAAAATGAAAAATTATTAACGGAAAAAAGAAATTGAAATGGATAAAAATTTATTGTGCATGTCGCACAAGCAACGAGGCTGAAATAACACTTACAAAGAATAAGCGTATTGTTAGTTCCATAATTACAATGGAAAACTTTAACAATGAGTTAATTCTGTATAGAAAATTATCATAAGTTGTGCAAAACACCAAAATGTACATTTCTAATAATCCTAATGTTATCTTTAGTGAATCTGCCAAAGGAATTTGACTAAATAGTTTTATAAAGTTGAAACGTTATTACCAGACAAATAAATACATAGAACTTGCAATAAAAATTAAATCCATTACTTTAGTTATTGATCAATTAGAAATTAACTTGAAAAGACTTGTGGATAGTAGCACTTTTTAACTCCTAGTTTTTAACTTCTGATAATAGTGCCAGAGCCTATGCTCTAGCATATAATTTATCTTTCAGAATTATCGTTTCTTCTACTAGCAGCCCTCTTCATAACATTTCTATATTTTTATATAATTCTCTTAATAAGGAAAATAATTTTACAGTCAAAACGTCTTTTAAGTTTTTGGACCATTTAAACGTCACTAATGATCATGTTTTCTTATCATTAGATGAAGAGTTCTTATTTAATTTTTACCCCAAGTTTTAAAAATAGATGGGATAACTACTTTTCGAAATTGACAAAAATTATTTTATCAAAAATTCTTATCTTAATAAATGTAATTATAAATTCCACTTATTTTTCGTTCAAGAACATTTACTATCACGAAATCATTGGTTCTACCTTGGGAATTTTTCTTTGTCGTTATTCGCGCAAATTATGAGAGATTTGGAAGCCTTATGTATTACATCTTTAGATTTAAAACCACTGAGATATTTCAAGAATGATGACTTTTTAGTATCATTCTCAGATTCCACATAAACCATTTGCTCAATACTTTTAATAATTACAACACTGAAAGAAACTTTAAAATTGAATTGAAAAAGATCACTCTGTCAATTTTCTTGATGTTTTGGTTATTGTTTCTGTCAATAAGATAGTTAC
Organism: Eucriotettix oculatus; assembly: GCA_034510155.1. NCBI lineage: Eukaryota > Metazoa > Arthropoda > Insecta > Orthoptera > Tetrigidae > Eucriotettix > Eucriotettix oculatus. The sequence goes on along the minus strand of CM067378.1, from coordinate 12,411,959 downwards.
CAATTGCTATAAAAATATCTACTTACTCAGGAATAATTCTTAATTACATGTCAAATCAGCCATTATTCCATAAGATACTATGCTTTATAATTCAGTAAATATGGACGTCAAATTATAACGTCAGCGCTATCATAAATTTAATCTGGGAAAAATAAATATTGTGTTCTTCTTAATATTTATCCTTTGCATTTCGCTTAAAAATACATTAAAATTGGGTTGACTAAGATTAATATGAAATTAATAATTTACCCGTAAAATTACGCAGTAAGAAATAATACAAACTTATGACATGATTTAATGAATTATGATATCCAAATTATCTTAAAATCTTGCAATAATTTAAGCTATGTTAAAATATTAAAAATAAAATTAATAATTTCGGTATCTGTTTATATTGTAATTACAGTTATATTGGCCAAACTATGCCCACATTTAATATCCGCATTTATGGGACTTGGAAAAATATAAAATTCAATGTGAAAAATTATTCAGTTTTGTGGAAGAATGCATATTGAAACAACCATAAGATTTATTAGAAAAATATTATAATTTCAGATGTAAAATATAATATTTATTTTAGACTCATGGGTGAGACGCATCACATCAGACCAATTCGGCTATTATTATTATTAAAAGACAAGTAATTTAAATAAATTTAAATCGCTACTTTTATAAAATTTATGTTTCATTGAAAGATAAATATTTCGATTTTTATTCTGAACACAAAAGTCTCATGAGTTATTGTTACAAATTGTTAAATGAATAAATAATTTGGCATCTTCAAATATTAATGAAAAGTCCAGATAATTTGTCATAAAAACGTAGCTTAATATTTAATTAAATTAACCTACGACGCTTAGTCCATATTTGTGGAATTCATACTTATAGCTTGTTTTACTATTAATGTTTTACAACTCTCAGATATTGCAACTGATTAAGTATTTAGGAATATATTTAAAAATTTTGCGTAGAGGGATGAGTAGATGGAGTTGTTGAGGAGCCGTGGAGAAAGGCGGGAGGTAGCTGTTGAAGTTAGCTACGGAGAAATGGAGACGTTCAGGAAGTTAGCTGCGGAGAGATGAATGGTAGAATTATTAAAGATTTGTAGAGTGGTTGTTGAGCGCGCATGTTGAGTTAGTTTGTCGGAATGATCGAGACGGTTGATTTGTTGATAAGTTATGAGGAGATGAGCAATCAGCGGTAGCGGCCAAATCCAATTCCAGAAGCTGTCTGGTTCCAAAGGTTCAGATCAGATCTAACTACTATTTCCGGTGTAGGTAAGTACAAATGAGCCATGAATACATCAATGCGGCAGTAGACATGCTGAAAACCACAGTAGCAATTGCCACCTTCAAGTAGTGTTCAGAACATAAAGACCAGGTATTTAAGACCACCATACCCTGAGAGACAGAACTAATTTGCTTTCAATATTAATTTATTAAGAACATTCATTTTTAATGTATATATATATATAACAGAGGGGAGACAAGTTTTTATTTTATTTGTAGGTTTTTTGTTTAAAATATATTTTTAAAATTGTAAACTTCCTTATTACTTATTAACCTTTCATTTAATGTAAAATAAATCAAAAACCCTTATAAAACATTCCAGAATGTAATAACTCTTTCAATTTCATAAAACTGTTATTTTAAACAAGGAAGATAATTATAGAAAGAGGTTTATATTTTAAATAAAATCTAATAATTTTCCTGTAAATGTAAAACAAGACACTTCATAGTTGGATTCCATATATGGTCTAATAAACAGTTTTTGTTGGTCACCTCTTTGAGTTAAGTTATTATATGTGCTCAAAAAATAAGTATTGACATTGCAGATATGTTTTTAATCGAAACGTCTACACCCTTCTGATTTTTTTGTACTTATAAAATTTTTTGTAATTTCTGTTTCATGGATCATTATTTCTTACGTCATTTTGAATGTATTTCTTTGCTTTGTAAATAGCCATTTTTTATAGTATGCGAATTAAAATATAGAAGGCCTGTAAAATATTTATTTAATTAATACTCAAATAATTAAGTCAGATATATTTAATTATTTAATATAAAGACCAGATATTTGAGGCCACCATCCCCTAAGGGACATCTTCAATTTGTTTCAACTTATAATTTATAGCCAAATTCATTTTCTAAAATGTATATTTTTAAAACAGCAGGATGATAATTTTTTATTTTATTAAATGTTCTCTGTTTAAATTAATTATTAAATTTTAAACATTCTTATTATTTAATTGCTCAGATCTTAACTTAAAGCTAAGTCAATAACTCATATAAAACGTTACAGCTTTGTTGAGTGTATTTAATGTTATTATCTTGGTTCAACCCCAATTCAATTATGACAATAATTTTTTCTTTCCCTTATTTATATCAGTCACTTCAAAAAACGAAAAGTGTGTTTCAATTTTGATTTCCAAAATTTATTCGGAAGAAGTATTCTACAAAATAAATTACAATCTTTGAATCATTACAATTTTTTAAATTATATACACATAAATATGGAATTTTATTTAAAACTATGGTTGCATGATTTAATGTTTAAAAATATTATACGTAGCTTCATGTAAAATCAAATCAAATTTCTAATTTTCTTCAATGGATTAGTAAGTGATTCCTGACTGTGCTGGCTTACACAGAGCACTTTTCGAACTTCGGAGTTTTATCATATAACCATCATTATTTCATATAACTACAGTTTTAAACAAAATTACATATTTACGTATATATATAATTTTAAAAATTGTAATGTTTCAAATATTGTAATTTATTTTGTAGATGAATATGGAAAGTGCCGAAATCTTCTTCCGAATAAATTTTGATTTTCAAAATTGAAATACACTTTTGGTTTTTCGAAATGACTAATATAAATAAGGGAAAGAAAAAAATTATCATAATAAATTAATTGTCAGTCTTTAAGCAAAAATTTTATAAATTCCTTGAAGAAATTACCTAATTCAATTTTATTTATCCCATTGTTTTCAAATTACTTTCGGTGTCAGATTATCTATATAATTTAAACAACAGAATTTTATATATGTTCCATTATAAATATTAAATTGTTTCATTGAGTTATTATTACTCCTTCAAATTTATGCATTTTTTTATGTTGGCCTTTTTGTTTGCTTTATGTTTTCGTTTGTATGAAGATTAAAGTTAAAATTATTGTAAGCACTGTTTATTATTTGTTGACAGTAACAAACTCATTTTTCTATACCATCTTAACATATGGGTCACTAGATTTGAGATTTATCGGTGGTAGTTTCCTCGCACATAAAACTACGATGTATTATGTGTGGTTCCTACTTTATTAGAAACTAACCCAACGTTCACCCATAAAAACTAATATTGCAATTATATTTTCTTAGGAAGAAGAAGTAAAGTGGAGAGCCATGTGCTTGCGTTGTGTCGTATTTCTGAGATTTCATCAAGCCGGTTAAGTGTTATGTGAGGCGACTCGACCTGAGAACCTCAGCTGTCCGCCATGAGCGGATCCGGCAAGAGTTGCGTGCGTGCGTGCGCCGCTTATCTACTGAGCACGGGACGAGTGAGTGCATGATAGGGTCCACGACCGGGGTTATTCTGCATAGCTCAATTTGCACGTCGGCCTTGGTAATTGGATGACGGCAGCTGTTTATTCTGCTAATTTCGCAAACATCCCTGAGGTTGTGGCTCTGAGGCGACAAGTGGAGGGGCAGCCTCTGCACACTCCTTCACCAGCTCATTCCCACGGGACTCCTTCCATCGCAAACGAGAAAAAGAGGGCCGGTGATTCACAGGCTCATGCAAAAAATTATACACTATTTATTTTTTAAAGAAGAAATTGAGTTCAGTTCTCTTAAGCAGTGTCACGAGAGACAGAAAAATTTTATTATACCTTCTGCAGTATAATATTCCAATGTATTTAACATTAACAGGTTGTGTTAGCAGATAAAATTATTTACTATAAATAAGTTATAATTGTTATAAATAATTTATTCTGTTCCTGCACACATATTATAAGGTTGAAAATAAGTTGTGAAAATTTCAGTGCTGTATCATTACCGGTTTTATCAGAAAATGTATCTTAAATTAACTATTTTCCCTCTGGCAAGATACGACGTTCCCAGTCCCATCAAATAAAAGTAATTTAAACATTATTTCATGTTGAAAAACCGAAAAGAAAGCTGTTGTTTTCTTCTGCTAAATACAATTTTATTAAAAATGAGTATATTTGTGATCAATCTAAACGCCTGGAACAATTTAGATCAAATATGTTATTTGTTTTGGACCTTAAATTTTAATTTTTTTAAAAAATTTAAATTACTATAATTGATGTAAAATAGATACATTTTAACTTTTTGAATCTCTGCTTTCAAGGAAAACTGTTGGATTAATTAATGTTGAGGACACATTCAACGTAACCGATAAATTTATAATTTTTTGATAAATTTTATTTTGTTTTCAAGAACTGTTTGTATCTCAATCATTGTTTTTATTTTGACAATATTTCTATTTTAAACAGAGGACCATATTTTCTAAAAGGATTATTTTTTGAAATGTTACATATTAAAAATCAACGCTATACTCTGAATGTTAAATATAATGCTGATAATCTTAATAAGTTATACGATGTTTTATTGTTAGTTCATTGGTCCTTAATGTTACATCGTTTTTTGTTATTTTATTTAGCATCAACCCAAGGGTTATAAACGAACCAAAAATTGTACAATATTTACATCGTAATTTACATTATTTCTTAAATACCTTTGCAATTTTCCAGAGTACAACTGTTACAGTTTATTAAATTACATTTAAAATTACGATTAAGGCATATTTAAATATATAAAATTGATCTCCTCAGCATGTCTGAAATAGAAAATTTGCCACTTTAAATTTAATTAAAAATAGTCTACTTCACTAGTATGATGTATTTGTTTGTTGCTGAATGAATTGATTGGTATGTCCCAGAATCTTCCCCCTTTTTATTAGTGATTTTTGCATTCCATTAATATATCGTCAGGTTTACGTTACAAGTTCTGGAAATCGGTTTTTCTCCTCCTGAGAAAAGGTAGGAGTTAGTTTCGTGTGCAATGCTTGAATTCTGTTGAATTATTTTTCATGGAATACTTTTCAATATTTATAATCTCATTACTATTCACTATTTCTTTTAAAAATACACCACTTTGTTCAGGGTTTCTATTTTTTTGAATTGATTTATAACGGTCGCACCGACTGCCTGGTCATTAGTGACCACAGTGACAAGTATTTGGATATTGTTATACAATTATCTACACATTATTTACTATTATGAATTTACATAATAAAATACTGGTAACATCCATTTTTCTTCTCGTTACCACTAATTATTTATCTTCTTTACATTTGATTTTTAGATTTTAACAAAAGAGAACACAGAATACAATACATTTAAATTAAATCAACAATATTACTGTCCTTACAAAATTTAATAATGTCTTTTTGGTATTCATGGATTTGTAGTTTTTGCCCTGTAGGTATTTTTGTCTGTGTTGGTGGTATTTGGGGCATTGATTGATCTGGTTTTTTTGTTACTGTTAATTTTAGACTTTTGATTATTTCTTTACTTTTCTTCATTACTTGTATATTTTGTGAGGATATCATTGGTAGCTGCTCTTTTTTCCATGTTGGGACCAGAAAATACGACCCATGTTTCATCTTTGATATTTCCATATTCAAATTACGGCCCTTTTTAGCCGTTAGAGAAAGAGGCTATGCTGATATTAAAACGTTCAACCTGTGTTTTCTTTCCGATTTTTATCTGTTATTGATTGTATTTATCATTATTATTTATGACAATATATTTCAACTGGAACTGTGTCCGTTATGCTTATTCGACTACTTAAAATATGATTAAATTATTCATTACATAATGCATTTTAGAGAAGTATTGTTTAACTATCGAAACCTGTCAGAACGTAGTTATTTGACATCATATTGAACGTCGTAATTGCACACTAGGAAGGATTTGCTTATTAACGCTCATGTTGATTCCTGACCACGTGTACACTGTGTGAATTCCGTCCGTGAAGCTTTCAACCGCTAATATGGCAGATCTGGCTAAATTCTAAAGATTGATAAGTTTCGCGGAATTGCTTGATTCTGGAGTTGTGCAAGTTTGAGGGCGCTCACTGATGTCTCCCCTTTATTTGGGGCTCGGTAATAGCCCTTTGGCTGCTCTAAAGCTCGCTGTGGTCAAGCTTAAATCCATCCCGCGGGATTAATTGAGAATCCCTTAGAAATTCACGTTAATGGACCGGCTGCGTTTTCTTGTTGCCACTAATTTACCAAGTTTGCTGAAATATGAACTTGGCGGCGTTATCACGCACCGCGGAGTTTGCGAGTTTGTTAGCTAAGTCTATTTCCCTTGCGCCATCTCTACATTAGAGACAGGACTTATTAAACGTGCAAAGAGACCTTTCCACCGTGTTGTTTTGCCTGTACAATTCCCTTGAGTGGCGACATGTTGCTAATTCCAAAGCACATAACTCCTGGTTACTGAAGAAACCCTCGTACCAAAGTGTATATAATCGTAACCCGCACGCTGTGTGAACCAGCGGGATAGCAGACTTCGTTTTCATTAGTGAAAGGCAGACATTAGTCTTGGAAAATTAGTGAGGCGTGTTAAGCGAGCGGGAAAACGAAGGCCGGGTGAAATTACTGCCCCTAAGCTCGTTATACGCCTCAATTTATTTACATTATGATGCAGATGCTCACGAATAACATACAAATATCGTTCATACTTTAAAGGCCCGCTGCTGTTATTTATTTGGAAAGTTTCTAGAAATTGCGTTAAATTGAGATAAAAGTGAAAGTGTCCACATTACTTAATGTGACAGAAACCAACACTGGAAGCCATTTAGGCCAAACGCTGAATAAATTATGCTCAATATTTAAAAAAATATATTATAAATTTTGTAACACAAAAAACCTTAAAACCTGGCGCTCAATAACAATCAAACAATTAATATTCCATCATTTAATAAAGGTTTGATGGTACATTATTTTGTAATTTAGATAGGTTTATTGTTTTGGCAAGGACCGGTTATGATATTTTTAATACATAAAATGATGGAAAAAAATTATAATACAAGAAAATATCTAAACACAGAGCTACATTACATCTTTATAACTTTAAATAATAAATATTAATAGTAACCTAGTTTTCCGCATTTTATCTTTGCCCTGCGCTTCAGTACAACATTATAATTGTTGTGGTATTAAGTCCTAAGACTGGTCTGAAGCAATCCTCCATGCTAACCTATCCTGCGCAAAACTTTTCATTTCTGCATAGATACCACATCCCACATCCTCCCTAATCTGGCCTATTAGTCTATCCCTTTTCTTGGTCAAAGTTATTGAAATTGCACTATCTTCCCCCATTGTTCTTAGAACTTCCTGGTTACTAATTCTATCCACCAAAATGATTTTCATCAGTCAGTAGTAGCTTCTATTCTTTTCCTTTCTGCAACTCCTATCGTACACGTTTCTCAGCCATATAACGCCACACTCCTTACGAACATTTGTAATAATTATTTCCTAATATTCATATTTATATTAGCGTGCTGCCCAAGTTTTAGAATTCCTAAATTTCTTTTAAATATCCCTTCCCAATACAACAATTCCACTATACCCCATACTACTCTCGATCACCTTTGATTTCGCTCTATTAATCTAATCCTCATGTTGTACTCTTCCTCCATGATCACGTTCATGCCATTAATTGTGGTTTCCAGGTCTAATTCTGATACTACGATTTATTTTCTTTCCCTTCAATTCTAATTATTGCTTACTGCCATCTGTAAAGGTTATTGATAACTCTTCTTTCTCGATATTTTATTCGTGTTATCTGTAAAATCGTTAATAGTTTGTTCCAGTTTACATTATCAAAGGCTTTTCTTAATTTAGTGTTTTAATATTCATTTAAAAATATTAAAGACCATTACCAATTTAAAATATAATTTTATTTTCCACTAAACTAAATTTTATTAATACCAACTCTATTATGTTTCAATCATAAGGTGTTACGTTTTTTAATTGTTTCATACTCAGACCACTAGAGCCATTCAGGATTACCATTCCATACGTTCGTTTTGTATAGATATGAACAATTTTCTTTATCAGCTTTCGGTTTCATCTCTCATATTACACGAATGATCCCTTTTAGGAAAGTAAATGGAAGATTAAAAAGCTGTTCTCCAGACCGGTTCGGTATTGTGTGCCCTGAATAATGTACAAAGTCTGGCCCGTTTCTTTCTAATATAAAGAATCTCTCCCTCACAAAATTATATTCTCATTATTATTTAAAAGTATTAGTTTCAATATATTATATATATTACATCTAGTGCCATCCTTGAATCCCGTACGTTGTTTTTTGAAGATCTAAATTACTTTCTAGTTATTTAATATATGTTCGAATTATGCACGTTTTCATCAAGCTACGTTTTATCAAAAACAATTAACCAAAAATTTCAGCCCTATTAGATGAAATTTAAAGGCCCTTAAAATAGAAAAAAATTGGGAAAGTCTAAAATATTTATTAAAAATTTTTTATTGGCAAAATAGAATACTTCGTGTTTTGCGCGGCCTGCCGGCCTGAAGAGGGGACGGTTTGTGGCCTTTGAGGAATGACATAATTTATTGCTACACTTTTGTTCTGAGGACAATTGAAAAGTTTGGTTAGTCGGTGCGTAAGAGTGGTGATGTTGTGTCCGCTACGAATTGACTGAATAAAAATTTAATATGTTGTAAATCTGACGTGTTCTAGCAAATAATAAAATGTTGTTAGGAGAGATACTGTAGCTGTGGGTTCGTGGCCGACGAAAGCCGAAATGCTGTGGAGTCCTTGGAAGGTAAATAGTACAAGAAGAGAAAGTAATATTGTGACGAGTATAAGAAAATAGAAGTGAGTTTAAAAACAGAGCAAAGTGTTTGTTGTACAAAATGGCGAAGTCTATATTCAGGAAAATTACGCAAAGTTAAGTGCCTAAATCTTTAGCCATTAAATTTAAATTTGCCATTTTGTATTTCATAGATATTGTCCTATTCCCGTATTAGTGGAGTCCGAAGAAGACTTGGAAATAATAATAATAAATGGGATGAACGGGGTCCTGGAGATAGAGTCAATATGAAGATTAATAGAGGGAAAACTAAGGTAATGGAGTGTAGTATGGGAAACAGTGGAATAACAAAGGGTGTTAGTGGGAAGGGATATTTGAAGGAAGTTAAGCAAGTCTGCTACTTGGGAAGTGTAATAACTAGTGATGGTATAGGTTTAGTAGACATAAAGGGTAGGATAGCACAAGCAAGGAAGGCTTACACGGAAAAGAGGGATTTACTTACGGGTAATATAAGTGTGAATATTACGAAATCGTTGCTAAAAATGTTCGTATGGAGCGTGGCTTTCTATGGGTGCGGAACGTGGACGATAGGAGTTGCGGAAAGGAAAATACTAGAAGCTTTCGAAATGGCTATAGGCGAATGCTGAAAATCAGATGGGTGGATAGAATCATTAATGAGGAAGTTTGAAACTGAATAGGGGAAGAGCGAACAATATGAAGGATGTTGGCTAAGAGAAAGGATAGATTATTAGGCCTTGTTTTGAGACATGAGGGTCTTGTAAAATTAACATTGGTGGCTAAGTGTGTGGGGTATGATCAGAAGAGGGGGGAGGAAGTAAAACGCTAAGTATTTGGGTTAGGTTAGTTATGTGGTAATGAAAAGGCTTGCGCAAGATATGATATAATAGAGGGTTGCATCAGAGCAGTCTTTGGACTGAATACTACAACAACAATATTTGAACTGAAAGTATGACAGCGTGACAAATAAATCAGACTGTAATTGAAATAACATATTTAACGAAAAAAATTAACAAAGCATTATTTTAAAATGAAAACTTTCAAAATATTGCTCAAAATTGAATTATAAATCTCAACCAGCGTAAACTAAGCTGTGTCACATGATAATAGAAATAATTACAATATTAATACGTCTTTAGAATATTCCGCAAGAAAATAATTCATGACCATTTAAAATATTGACAAAATGTTACTTTTAATAGTTATTTGACTATATTTATCTAATATTTTCAATAATTAGTCGCTTATAATAACACAGTATGTCCGATGAAAAGTATAGGACTTGTAACTCGCAGTTGGTTTTCACGCCAGCTTTCGCGGGGAAATTCAATGGATTTATAAATATTCATATTAGTTTTTATGAGCTCAGTAAGATATCTAAATGAAACATTCTTATTCCATTTGATTTATTTAGGCGAGGCTAATCACGTAAGACGCTAAATATAATGATAAACCCATTGCCGGGATGTTTACAATGGTTATTAGTTTCTGGTCATTGGTCCTCTGTAATAAGGTAATCCTCATCCTATGTTCAGAATTTTAAACAAAATATTCTCAATTTCACACTGAAACAGTGAATAATAATAATAATAAGTTATATTTGTGTTGTAGAAAATTTCCAATTAACAATGCTTATAATTTTTATATTAAGAACCCAATGGGAAACGCAGGCATCATATTTCAAAAAGCAGCCCACGAATTTTCCAAATGTAGTATTACAAATTATGTCATTCAGTAAATTAATTAAATACGTCTAGATTAACTATTCTATAGTAGCATTAACTCTACTCACAGAAAGAATGCATAATATATTCGAAATTATGCAAATCACTCTGATTAGCGTCGAGGAAAAATTGTATTTTTTCTCCCCGTATTGTGTTTTTTAATACGATAATCAAGGTAAAGTCTTTTCTGAGAATATGTTATGTGATGTTACAGCAGCTGTGTTCCGGTAAATAACTTGTCAGCTGTGTATTAGTAATTTATGAGATGTGCAAAAAAAGTACACAGCATTTCCCAAATGTGCGAAGCTCAGAGACCTTTTTTCCTGTTTTCATTTTACTGTCCCCACAGATTTGTTTTCCTTCTTTTTTTAGACTCGCACAAAAATCCTCCTCATGAATATACAAAGCGGCTAAACAACACGAACTACTCCTCGTGTAACGCGGCGACGCGACGCGACGCAACGTGCCTTTCTAACCTGGGAGGATTCTCAAATTAAACGTTAACATTCCGTACGCAACGTCTCCTCCTCAATAATACTAGTATTTTATTTAGCCACAATCATAAGATATATTAACACAGAACGCGCTTACAGTGGTCAATCGTAGATCCTATTTTTATATTTTAATCTTTATTTATGAAGGGGCTACAGTTTTCTATACATTCTGGGAAAGAATATTTCTCAATTGGTACATATATTTTTCAGTTGACTATTCTACTCATGACTATTAAATAAATAGATTTATCTCTTGAATTAAGTAGCATACATTCATTTTGTGCTGTTTATTTCTCGAAATGTAAAAGAGGCATTAAGCCAATTTCTTTCCAAGATTTAGAAATGGAAGAGGAAAGAATTATAAGCCATGTACAACAAGTGGCAGAACAGTCCTCACCAATAATTCACCCAAGAAAACTAACCGGGGATGTACCGTTAGAAATAAAAAACTGTATCACATAAAAGACGTCACTCATCATAATTGCAACGAACTCGCACATCTGCTGACAAACTGACGTATAATTCATTTAGTCAGAAAATAAGGCACAAGTTCAAAGAAACACTAAATAAAGAGTTCTAAGATTATACTAATACAGTGGAACCTCGCTTAACGAACACCTTAAGAAACGAGTAATTCGCATATCGAGTAAAATAAATTGTAAAAAGATGACTTGCTTAAGGACTGCCACCAAATTGTGCGATGGACGCAAAGCACCTGTCGATCGTCCAGACCTACAAAATTACCTCCTTGATAACATCATACAAAACGAGACCTTAAGAATCATCACGGGGTGCCTCCGATCCAGGCTGAGAATACGAGGAAATGATGCCTCTCTAAGTCTTAACTCTCTGTACTCTCATATGCAGTTAGAGCCAGCGTCGCATCCAAGAAGATTATCAGGAACCAAGAGATCACCCCCGACAATTTTCCCCATCGGACCCTATTCATTTTCATTCACTCCTCAAATCTCTGCTTTTGAAGGAAAAAAATTGACCTATCAATCATTGACCGAAACACGTCCCCACACGTTCTTTCCTAAAAGTTATAACTTCTTCCAACTGATACATCCCTAACCAATCCTGATTTTAAGGGCAAGGGTGAGTGCTTCAATGATGAGAAGATTGAGTATCTATTTGAGAAATATAATCATCTCAGAGTCTTGTTCACAGACGGGACAAAGTATAGTGATGGGGTAGGATGCTCGGTTATCTCTGCTGAATTCAGTGATTCAATGACAATTAACGAAAATTCTTCAGCCACAGCGGCTGAAACATATTCATATGCTTTACAATATTGCAAATACCACCCATCCGATTTCACGTTGGTTTTGAACGACTCTCTCATGGCGATCAACTCACAGTCCAATATACGGCGTAGAAGTGGTTGCATCAATGAAATCAGGAACCTTCTTTGGGAAATAAAAATTAATAAGCAACAAATCACCATCTATTGGGTCCCGGCTCATGCGGGCGTCTTGGGAAACGAGCTTGCTGATAAAGTCGCTAATAATGAGGCCTCCATGCAAATAAACCGCTTGGACTTTCCTACTTGTTCAAGAAAGACTTAATGGTTGGGTGCGTCAATCTACTCAGAGAAAGTTGGATTAATGATAGAAGAGGAAAACACGCAGGAATCCTCTATAATGAAATGGAGTCCTTCAAGGAAATAACCTATCCACTTGATATCTGGAGAAGACAGAAGGTCGTTGTTGCACTCCCGCCTTACACATGCATTTCTCTTTCCTAGGTTTCCTCAGGCTTTATGCTGAGATTGTAACACAGCCCTGACTGTGCCACACATCTCCCGCTATGACACCAGCAGAAGGTCCACGATTGATAACTATTCCAGGTGGGAACAATGTACCACTCCAGTGGCTCTTCACAGTCTTCTTACTTTTATTGTAGAAATTTGAGTTTTGGAAGAAATCTAAGCGGTTCCTTTCCGATAGTTTTTTTCTCTGTTCTAAAAGTGTCTCTTTTTTTCTTACTGCGTGCATTGAATTATCAGCAATTTCGATGTAATTTATTGTTTCTTTTTGTAAATATTTTTGTAGTCGCCAAGAACGTATACTGTTGACGCGACTATAATTTCATCAAAATGCAGTTTCTGCCTCCCAATACCGCTGCGTTACTCGAGCCTATGGATCAGCTGGAAATTTCAAATTTTAAGAAGCTCTACACAAAAGCAATCTTAGAACGTTGTTTTGAGGTCACTCTCACAGAGTTTTGAAAATATCACTTCCACGTTGTTGCCTGCCTCAGGATGATCGAAAGGACGTGGGAAGCAGTTGCCAAGAGAATTCTCACTTCAGCTTGGAAGAAGCTTTGGCCAGAGAGCGTTGTTGACTGTGAAGGTGTGGGGTTGAGACAGTATCTGAGGAACCTGCGGGCTATGAGATTGAGTCGTTGACCAAGATCTTGGGGCTAGAGGTTAACAACCATATCAACGAACTTGTGGAACAGCACAGCCAACAGCTGGTCACCGAAGAGCTTATGGAGCTGCTTTGTGTTCCACAACAAGAAGGTGTAATAGATAGTTCATGAGACGAGGAGGAGGTAACATGCTGAAACATGGAAAACAGTAGTATCGTACATTGAGACCCGTCACCCTACTAAGACGGTGACTACACATTTATAAAATTTATGCTGTCGCATTTTTACCCAATTTGGAAGCTTCGGCCAAAAAAAAATGTCTCTAGTCAGCTTTCTAGTAAAAATGAATAAGGTATCTTACTAATTATTCTGATTATTTCAATTTTTTGTTTTATGCAAATATTATTCTCATTCCAGGTAGTTCGTTCCGCGATATAAGAAAAGATGAATTACGCTCCGTAATTTATATGCAATTTTATTTCCATAAAAATATTAGCAAGAACATCAGATGAGCAGATGGGAAGCCAATTATGGATAAAGAACAAAAAGCAGAAAGGTAGAAGGAATACCTAGAAGAGCTGTATCATGGTGGAAGTCTAGATCAGTCAGTAATAGAAAAAGGAGAGGAGGTGGATGACGAAGAGTTGGGGGAATAAATTTTAAGGTCAGAGTTTGATAGGGCGCTGAAAGACCTGAGTTATGGTAAAGCGCCACGATGTGATAACATTCCAGCAGAGTTGATAAGAGTATCGGGTGAAGAAGCAATGTCGGGATAATTTGCAAAATATACGAAATAGGAAGAATCCCAGAAAATTTCAGTAAAAAAATAAATATACACATACCGAAGAAGGCTGGGGCTGATAGATGCGAACAGCACAGAACAATTAGTTTAGTATCCCATGCATGGAAAATAATAACGAAAATAGTATATAGGAGAATGGAACGTCAAATAGTTAGAACAAGAACAGTTAAGTTTTAGGAAGAATATAAGGACAATTGAAGCAATATTGAATTTGCGATTAATTTTAGAAGACGGGATACGAAAAGTCCGCCCTACGTACATGGCATTTGTACATTTAGAAAAAGCGTTTTTGTAATGTGAACTGGTACATGCTATTAAGAATTTTGAAGATAACTAGAATAAAATATCGAGAAAGGAGGCTAATACATAACCTCTACAGACAGGCAGCAGTAGTTGGAATAGAAGACCAAGAAAAGAAAGCAGAAATCAAGAAAGGAGTAAGACAAGAATAGAAAGCCGAAAGCAGAAGACAAGCATGCAGTCTGTCGCCCATGCTGTTTAACTTATATGTAGAACAGGCGATGAATAAAGTTAAAACGGAATATGGAAAAGGAATCGTACTGTAAGGAGGAGAAATAAAAACCTTACGCTTTGCCGCCGATATTATAGTATTAGTGGAGTCAGAAGAAGATTTGGAGACCGTAATAAATGGAATGAACGTAGTCCTGGAGAAAGAGTCCAATATGAGGATTAATAGAGGCAAAACCAAGGTAATGGAGTGTAGTATGGGAAACAGTGTAATAACAAAGGGTGTTAGTTAGGGAGGGAATATTTTAACGGAAGTTAAGGGGTTCTGCTACTTGGGAAGCGTAATAAATAGGGATGGTAGAAGTATAGTAGACATAAAGAGTAGGATAGCACAGGCAAGTTAGGCTTTTACGAAAAAGAGGGATTTACAGGTAATATAAGTGTGAATATTAGGAAATCGTTGCTAAAAATGTTTGTATGGAGCGTGGCGTTGTATGGGTGCGAAACGTGGACGATAGGAGTTGGGGAAAGGAAAAGAAAAGAAGCCTTTGAAATGTGGTGCTATAGGTGAATGCTGAAAATCATATGGGTGGATCGAATCACTAAGGAAGTTCTAAACAGATTATGGGAAGTGCGAACAATATGGAGGACGTTGACTAAGAGAAGGGATAGATTAATAGGCCACGTTTTAAGATGCGTGGGTCTTGTAAAATTAGTAATAGAGAGACGAGTGCCGGGTAAGAACAGGAGGGAAGGATGGATGGAATACGCTAAGCAGATTAGGGAGTATGTGGCGTGTGCTAGTTATAAGGAAATTAAAAGGCTTGTGTAAGATAGGTTAACATGGTCTCCTGGGAACTGTGCTCGGTTCTAATTGGTCCGCTTCCTCGTTTGTCCTGAATCGTGTTTGTCATCAGGTCCGGGTTTTATTGCGTCTGATGGTTTTAAACAGAGGATCCTAAGCTTTGCTCAGCTGAAGCCCACCAAATGAATCTCTCTTCTCGAAACGTGCAGAAACAAATTTCATAATTTTGGCTTGTGCTACCTCTGCCCAGTCTAGCTATTTCTCTTTTGCCCTGCTGCTAGGCAGTCTACACCATCCCAGTCAAAAATGTACCGTAATCGGCGAGGCTTCACTCCGACGTGACCTTGACGACCATTCTCGTTTTCGCCCTCCTGTACGCGACTCGGTAGAATATGAAAGTAAATTATTTTTACTTTATCGATTCAATGTGGGGGACATGAGTCACCACAGTATAGCTTTTATCATCTTTCTATGTTTTTTTGGTGTTAGTATATTACAGAATATAATTGATCAAGTCTGATTGTAGCGGTATGTAAGCAAATAGTCACGGCATACTTCGCGTAATTAAATACGTCTCATTTACGTCACAGACTTACGCTTGCAGTCACCTTCCCATATGCTTTTAACTATAATTTCGTTCCCCCCACCCACCCTGGGACTTCTAAGAATGTGTGTACTAATTTTCTTGTAATTTGTGCATGCGTTTCAATTGATACAAAATATATAAAAACTAACCTACGCATCGCGGAAGAGTAGTTGAAAGTCGTAAATATAAAATATAAGCTTCATTGTTGTAGCAACGCTCCCAAATTTTGTACTATTTTTTTAAAAGTGAAGGGAGAAATGAAAAGCTTATTGGACCGGGAGGCTTAAGTAGGGTGGCACCCCTGCGCCCTTGCCTCCACCGTTCTTTCTGGCTATTTTCCTTTAAATGGCATATTACTCATACAGAAGTTGTCTACGTTAGTTCTCGCACATTTCTCCAAAACAAGCTCTTAGAGATCGCGAAAAAAAACATGTACTTTATTGCCGTTGATTATTTTCTATCGTCTGCAGAAAGTAGTTTACTCCACCGTCAGCGAGTGTTTGGGAGTTTCTGTAAATAAACTGGCTGAGAATAAGAAAAATTTAAATCTACATTACCACCCGAAAATAGAAGACGGGGTATAACAGGGTCTAGAGGAAGTCCCAATATTGAAATGTACGATTTTACAGGTGGAATTATGCGATGAAAAGTTAACGAAGTTTATTTGGAGAACACGTTTCCAACAATGTTAAAATTGAAAGAAACATTGGAAGTGAGCTGCTCTGATTTTCCAGAAATGAGTTTAACAATTTTGACAAGGTACACGAGAAAAATTAGTTTCCAATTAAAAAACCTTAACAACCTATAATTTTGGAGCCAGTGACTGTTCCAGCTTCAATACCCACTTATTTGCGATAATCCGTCATATGGACGGCAAGAAAAATTCCTAATGCTCAAGAGTTTACAAATTTTTGTTTCGCGGCTGGGTGCAAGAAATAAACGGGTGGAGAGGAGGCTTTGAAACACTATTAGGTTCCAACATTGTTGAAAAAGTTTTCTTCAAATACAATTCGTGAACAACCAGGAAGAGGGGCGAAGAAAGTCGGTGCCATGCTGGCGGATAGGTGTGCCACCCTACTTTAGCCTTTCCTTTCTTACTTCACTTTTTAAAAAATTGTACTAAATTTTGGAGCGTTGCTACATCAATGAAGCTTATATTTATATTTACGACTTTCAACCGATATAAGAAAAGCTTTGTCTCACTCTTCTGTGATGCGCTGTCCAAGAGACACTAGAGGTCCACTTATAAATTAATATAAAATAAAATAAGAACCAAAGATGCTTCAAACATTGCGGATAGGTTTGTAATTGTTTTCACTGTGAATTTTTACATTTTCAGACCATTTGAAGCACTAGTTTGAAATCTATAAGTCGACAAAGTCGAGTTATATGAAACAAAGACAAAACAAGTGCCTCTTTTCAGGTTTTTCACCAAAACGCACGTATAAAATACTTTTAAAAATCTTTAGTTTATGTAACGTATAATGGTATTAAATTCTGCGTACAATGAGTCCTTTCACAATAACGTATGTCATTCCGAATGGGCACAGCGAGGCTTCAAACTCAAGGTTCTACTTTTTTGACGACAACAGTAGGGTTTGCTGGGCAATAAGACTGTTAGCTAATATATTTGTAAATCAGCAGAATTCATGGTCCATGGTTTACTTTCCGTTTGTTTGGGTGTCATTGAGAGGAACCAGAAATCTGTTGAAACCCAATTTAATTCAATACTGAAACTCGAGCTCCACATCCGGGCATAATTTTACCATACTTTAAACTTTCCAAAACTTGGAATAAAATTCGATTTAAAAAATCAGCTCACTTATTCGGAAAGTAATGAAACCGACTGATTTGATGATAGAGGCTGCGAGTGTTAAATAGAAAATTGTGTCAAAATAGTCCACTCGTGGAATAACCCGTCTGTTTAACAACTGAATGAGGAAATCACAGACAGCTATTTCCACAAAAAAAGAAAAATTAAAACAGTAAGAAGTAATTATAACATGCGACTTATTCTGACAATGTCGACACTGGCTATTGTTCCGTAAACAGGATTTTGGTGGATGAGCCTGTTATACATTACAAAATTTAAGACGAAACTCAATAAACTGTAAAGAGTGGAGCAGTCTGGAACCATGCGATAAAACTTTACGGTTGGTCATTGTAGTAGTAAGCCTTATTACATTGAACGTTAAAGTATAACGTTTCAATAATATTTTATCATCAAATGTAGGGATAATTTTAACGATAACTGTTATAAAGAACATTAATGTCCAGTGAAGTATCACTAAAGGGATTCGTTAATTTGATGTAGGTAATTTGATACAAAGACTGGATGCAATGTTCAATTTTACTAAAAATAGATTACATCAATTACATGATGTAATACTGAAAGTACAGATAACAATAATGAAAATTATTTAATGACATAAAGCAATTTCTTGAAGGGTTTTACAGTAAAAATAGTCATTCTTAATATGAAAGTTGTGATTTACTCGACAATAAATTTAAATTAAGTACATTCCACATCAATTAATGGCTGTTTCAGTTTCTATTTTTTTAAATTATTTTGGTTTAAAATGGTTAGTTGTTATATAACATGCAGAAAGTATTTAGATATGACGCCAGTAAACTTGATTTACTTGTTCTCGATAGTTATATTCCCTTCCATACTTCAATCAATCTGCAAAAAAACGGCTTTGACCAGTGTAGTTCGCACTATGAAAACTAAATCTCTTACATAAAAAATTCATTGTTTAACAACATAGGTAAGAGGTTATACATATTTTTTGCGTTTTTCTTGTATGTGTCACTAATTATCTATGCCTTTAGAAATAGTATAGTCACCTATTAAAGTAGTAGGCGTACGGAAAATTCTTAAATAGAGAGTTAGGTTAACGGCAAATAAGTCAAAATAATATTCTGTATTTTCGTTTTTATTCTGATAACAGGCGTCAAATAATAATTTCTCTTAAAACTTAACTATGGTGACTCGATTATACATATGGCGTTCCTTTAACCTGTGTATGTAAAATGCTAGAGGCAATAAAAAAGAATTTCTGTGTACATTTTGGTGAAGTACAAATGTAAGTTGCGAATTTCAGGATGGTTTGCAAAGTGTGGGTCTGGTCTACCTTTGACAATTATAATGGACTTTTTGCTTTTACGAGCTCCTGTTATTACGAACAAGAGTTTCTCCACTTGTCCACAACGCAGTGTCTGACGTTCGTGGCTCCTAAGTGCTTTATTTAAAAACAAACGATCGTAAGATACATAAAAATCCTTTACGTTTACCACATAAGCCACATATATTTATTAAAACCACACAACAAGTCACCCCACCAAACCCTAACGTTTTGTTTTTTGCTTTCAACCATCAAACTTCAGCCGGCATAATTTGCTTTTTATTAAAACATTTTTTTACTTTTTAATTAAGGTTTTCGTGTTTTAATTCATGTTGAGGGAGACGATGGTTGGTGTGATTCAGTTAATGATACGAAGAAAGTGTTCTACTAGAACGCAAAATCGCTTGCAACCAATCGTTGGGAAAATGATCTGATCGTGTCTCTGGTCGTCGAGTAGCTGTTTTTTTTTGGTTTTCTTTGCGAGGGCAGATGAAAATCTTCTAAAGACACTATCTCAGGGTCCGCACTGGATAGTAGTGTGGGATTCTACCCACTAAAACACCTCCCTTTCCAACGATGACTGTGTGTATCTTCCTGTGGGACCGTCGCTAGACATTACTTCACAGGAAGCAGTCGTAGCGTCAAGCTCTCTCTGTCTCCTTCAAACTTATTATTTCTCTCTTTTTCGTAATTTATTAATCTTTGAATTACTTTAGAGGCATATGCGCTTACTTTATTACAGGTATTTGGTGAAAGCAGCATATTGGGTACCAAATTTTCTGGTGTTATTGAAGTTCCAATATCGTTTTCTAATGCTCGTCTCCTATATGAAAATCTCGAGCAACTGAAAAAGAAGTATGCCCTGAAGTAGCCGTGACCGGTCAAGAGTTGAGTGAGATAGTAATTCACTTCTCCGTGTTTCCGATCAATCCAGTCTTTAATTGATCTTATTAACCTATGGGTCCATCGGCGTTTATTGGACTCATCCCAACGGCGTTGCCATTCTTCATATGTTTTGAGCCTCTCAACTCTCTTGCCTTTCAGACCTCTGTTTTTTTTTGTAGTCTGCGGCGCTCATCGGCCAGAATGTCTACCGGAGGCATTGCCCCCACAGAAGACCCTCTCAAGTTAACGGAGTACGGTGAGAACCACAACTTAAAATTAACAAATAAAATGCTTGACTGTACAAAATATGCACAGTATAATTAGGTCCTTTACATTTATAAAAACATACCTGCCTGAGCAGGTATACAGGTTTTCTTCGTACCCAGTCTTCCTGCCTCAAAGCAGGCTGGAAGTCCGCGAATTACATAAATTTTACGTTTTATCATACGATTATTGCATTCATTCTCAAAATAGTAACTGTTCCCTAGCTAAGGAAGTAAGTTACGTCCGGGACATGGGTACTCAAAGAACGGACACACATTGTAATAAACATAAGTTAAGAACCCATCACCTTGAATTCCTATGTAAACCTTTATCATACGTAAAAAACTATGAATTTACAGAGATAAGAATGCAAATTATCATAATTGGACAAAACTTAAAATAAGTATTACTAATATGGGGACTCATGTCCCCTACATTGAATCGGTAAAGCAAAAATAATTTAGTTTAATATTCTACCGAGTCGCGTACAGGACGAAAGCCAGAATGGTCAAGGACACGTCGGGGTGAAACCTAGCAGATTATGGCACATTATATAATTGTTGATCAGATGGTGCAGAGCCTGCCTGGAATGTATTTTGAGAAAAGTGGTTCCGGGAGGCTGCCTGAGAAAGGCAGAAAGAGGAAGCAGTGGCAGAACAAGGCAACATGTATAAAATTTAGTTTCTCCACATATGGAGAAGAAAGATTCATTTGGTGGGATTACAGAAAATAAAAATAAAACATTTGATGCGGATTTAATCTAAAGGAGAGGCGCTAGAGAATATTATCGAAAGAAGACGACGTTAGACAGTAAAGGAGCAGCTGGCGTACAAATAGTAACGAAGAACGACGTCACCAGGCGTTAACATCCGGTAGCGTCATTTTTACCCGGTTTTTCCTTGAAAACCATTCTCGTTTGATTCGCGATTGTTTTTATTTCATTAAAATCGTTTTAGATTGCGTTCCCGAGAGCAACCGTTTAGGAGCTGCATAGATTCTTTTTGCTCTACCGACATAGCAAAATTGATGTTACATTTATAACTTTTTAAAATTTTCTCTCACACTTTTATCCTAGACTTGGGACTGAAAAATGCATAGTTCACAAAGAGTGATTTAAAAATTGTAAATGTTTTGTAATATTTTTACGAACTTACATTTCTTAACTTTTATTTATTTTTTTCTTTTACCACTTAATTCGCAAGTATTATATTTGATATCGGTCCAGTTTAATAACAAAATCTAAGAAACGTAGACTTTCCCGGTGAATAATTCGGATGAAATCTTCACGGTTAACCAACCGGGCCAGGCTATAGCATGAAGACGGCGGCAGAAGATGGCCGCAGAAACGTTGTGTTCTTTTAAATACCTGACCCGGTTGGTTAACCGTGAAGATTTCATCCGAAAATCTAAGGATTTTGACCCTAGTTGAGCCACACAAGAGGGACAGTCGTTGTCTTCACAAGGTGTATAATTTTAAATAAATTTTATGCCATAAAGTGAAAAGGTTTTAAGCAATAATTCCACTATCAGCTGTTTCTTGTAAACGTATGTTATGACATCCTTGCACTCAGATAACAGCAAAGTGTATACGGATGACGTCATCAACGATATTATTATCATATTATTATTCCTACTTAATTCCGCTTCTAACTTTAAGTTCTTATTATAAATTGTACCATTATTAGTTACGTATGATTTGAAACTGTTTAAAGGAACTTGTACATTAAACGATAAAATGAGCGAGTGGAAAGTTGTAGAAATTTGAGGAAAGGAAGAAAATACCAATAACAAAATATAGCATAGTAATGCTAATAAATTAAACACATTCACTAAATTAACTAAAATAAAATACATAACTTCTGCTAATAAAAAATTATGAAAAATTATTATCCACAGTAAAATTAACATTTTTACCATAAGTAATATTAATGAAAATATCATCAATAATAAGGAGAATATAAAGGCTGTAAAACTTAGGGGAATTAATGAAGATACAAATAATCGACCGAGGCATCATGGAATCGGAAAACGTGGGTCGTAATCGCAAAACCGGATTTATTTGACAAACAAAATGTATAAAAGTATAAAGGCATAAAGGAAATAATTAATTTGGTAAGTTTTTGGCACCCAACAACACGTAAGACGGATCAGGGGACAGGAAAATGGTTTCCTTCAATCTCTTCACCTAGAAAAATAAGTAAAACAAATAACTCTAACGAAGGGGACACACTACATGGCGCCTGCCATCTGTATACTTCAGATATTCAGGTAAGCCACCAGTTTTCTGTCTCTATTTTCCGTCCTTCTTAATCATTTTAATTAACCTTTCACAGGTATATATATATATATATATATATATATATATTGTGTGCCCCAGATGCGGCGTCAGAAATGAAATGTAAGGCGGTTCAACTGCTGTTACGATCCCCAGCTCCTCTCTGCGTCAATTAATTTGAGAGTTGAAACTCACTCCTACACTAGCAACCCGTTGTGAACCAACTACAAACTTACGTAACCATGGCTGGTCGTCGACTACAAAAACTTTCGCGCTCTTGCCTGTTTCACGCCCCCTCACGCCATACTAGAATTTTTCTGTCAGCTTGTCTAAAAGCAGCCGCCAACAATTCTGTCTGAGCGGTTCACCTGCCTTTAAACGCTCTACTATTTCTGTATATACGTACTTGGTATGGTGAATTTCACATTCACTAAACTTAATACATATACAATTTCTCTCCCTCCATTATTTTAACGCAATATCAATGCCAGGACAGGAAAGAGAGATAGAAAGTTGGTGACTTACCTGAGGTTCACATATGGCTGGCACCATGCAGGGTTTGAAGTTCTAAATTTTCGGAGACACCGCCCCCTTCATCAGAATGTTAGGATGACATTTCCAGTGATCGACTAGCCGACGGTTATATATATATATATATAATGTGATAAAGAGATAAAAAAGGCGATTTTTGTAAGGTTGTGGCGTTATGAGGTACAGTTCGGCCAACAACAATGGCTAGTCGGCCGAAAGATGGTGGTTCCCCGCGGGGGAGGCCCGCCTTGCGTGTATAAAAAAATGACGATGGTGAACCCCCGCGGGAAAAATGAGGGCGGGGAACCCCGAAATGTTGAGAAATAGGGGAATTCCCGTCGGAAGGTTTAAAAGGGAAGCCGATGGGTGGCTCGCGACCAGAGCGCAGAAGGCAGGCGAGTGAACCAGAGAGCAGATAACCAGAGAGCAGATATCCAGAGGGCAGAAGGCGGGCGAGTGGAGCAGAGAAAGGACGTGGACCGAGCAGAAGTGAAACAAGGAGAGGAGAGGACGTGGCTCGACCCCAGAAGGCAGACGAGTGGACGGACGTGAGCAGACGTGATCAAATCCTGCAAGACGCCAGAGAGACGCACAAACATTCGAGAGGTGGATGTTTGTTGGCCCAGTAATTGTGGGTAAGCGATAAAAAAAATTGTGAAACTTGCTCATTGCTCTGGATAAATAACATTCAATGATTTTTCTTTCTATTTTCAGCTAATGCATACTCCATCTCTTGAGAGACCCAAAATCCCCTGAGATTAAGCCCGTGTCTTCACTTAAATTAATAAACAAAAATATTAAAATTGATCATATTTGTACTTTAAATTAATAAATGTTTTATACACAAAAAAGTATATTACAATATATATGAAATCCCCCTAATTATGATGCTCTCCGATATTATAAAATCGCTCACTTTTCTTATGAGGATACGTTCAGCGAATTTTCACATTGCGGTCCAAGATTCTTTGTTAGAGGGCAATATCCCCATTACATAATCTAGCGAAAGCGGTCAGTACTTTGCATCCTCATTTCTCCTTAATATCGACCACACAGAAATAAGCTGTTGTTTTCGTCTTTGGTCGCGTCGTAGTAAATGCAATTGGAGTTGTCCATGATTCCATTCTTCTGTAAATTTGCCCTGAGCAACCATGTCGAGTGAGGAACTGTGGTGTCTACTTGTCCACGCGTCCAGACGTAGAATTAATCTACCGGCCCACATTCCTGAAGTTCACGTTCAGAGCCTGGCCTTCTTTCCAAGAATTCTGGTGCCGCGGTTACGGAGACGGGTGTGGCCGCCTTGATGCACCCTTCTTTCCTTGATTCCAGGTAATTAAGTGAATGGACTTCCACCTGCTCCCGTCTTCTCTCGGTTTGTCTCGAGATTCAAGATAAACTTCTCCCACTCGCGACCAACTCTTCTCGTCCCGCCCCCACCCCCCTCTCTCTCTCTGTCTCTAACTAATGGCCTGACTCTATTTTTAGTCACCATAGTCCAACTACCACACTCTTTCCTCTTAAAGTTCAAGCTTTCTATTCGAAATTCCTTCACCTAATGCACAATTCCTCTCTCACTCATTGACTCTCCACCTTCCTCATTCATAATTTCATTGCCAACTGCAATTCACTCTCTGATCCCCAATGACTTTCTCCTCCTTTGAAGATTATTTCCCAACTCACTAATTTCTGTCGCTTCTTCTCTCCGGGTCAACTCTGATCATTCCCCACAATGGAGCTGGATGGTGGATCATATGACCCCCAGCCCGAATCAAATGTCCAATTAGGCACGCGATTTTCCCATATTTCGTGGAGGGAGACGTGGCCTTATAAATTTCCAGTGTCAATGTCCTGGGCCGGGTAAACTTTCCTTAATCCTCGAAACCCCGGATTTCACACGTCAATGGTTTCTCCTAGCCACCAATACATATTATTTGCGTCGTAACGTGTTATTTCCGCAAGATTGTCGTCAACGGGGAATTTTTCAACCATAGTGTGTTGAGTATCGCCACAGATGGAATAAAATGGCAATCGCCGCTCTGTGTTTCCGACTATCATCGGCATCTCGGTTCCCATCCCTTTTGTTGCTATATGGGCGATTTTTGTTTTGGCTTGAGAAAGTTCAAGGCCGTGTAAAGTCGTCCACGGCTTGTTGCGCGTCATAGCTAGGTTCAGTTTTCGCTGGACGTCTTCGGATAAGAAGTGTGACGTCGTGGGGCATTTCCAGTTCAAGGAGCTAAATTTTAACGATGGGCAAATAATTTAATGTTTCACTGCCGAAAGAACCTATTGTTACCACACTATTTCGGACGTAACCGTCATGAGAGAATGTCTGCGACACCAAAATCCTCTCATATATATAGTTCATACATTTGATAAATAATCATTTCGGCCGAGGGAGCCACGGAGTGAAGATCGTGAATTACTAAATTAGTAAATTTTGAACCATATTTTATAAATAAAAAATGTAATATTTAATCTATTGTAATGTTATGTTTGTAGAATGTCTGATGAAGATTCAAAAGGGAGTCTAAACGTCGCTTTTGGATTAATTAAATAATAATAAAATTAATTGCTGACTTTTTGGCCGTCTTTTTATTTATTTAATTTATAGTCAGAAAATGTTTCAACATATTTTTGTTTAAATTTTTGTAATTAAAACAATTTCGAGTTTTTTAATTAAATTTTCAATTAATTAATTTTTTGAATTTTTTCCACTTAATTTTTTGAATTAACATTTGAAATTCAATTTAATCTGTTATTAATTACTTAAATTTTCAATTCTTTCATCTTTTACCAAACGTTGATTTAAATGCTTAAGGAATTTAAATAACTTTTTTCACATTTCATGTGTAATAGTTTTATAACGTTCCAATGTGATCCAGTACTAAAGTGATTTTGATTTTTGTTGAGTTTATTAATATGATGTTATATTGATCAAGCAGTGAAATCGTCGGAATCAATAAATATTAGAAAATTGAACAAATTTTAAAATTATCTGGCTATCGTGAGTTGTCATAGTCATGTCACCCCAATACCGTCCTCTATAAATTTGCCCTACCGATAAGTTGACAAGGAAGGTTATCTCATCCATGCAGCGTCGCGGGAGCTGCGGTATCTCGTTACACAATTATTGTGTATGCGAGAGGAGGGGAGAGTACGTTACAATTTATATACAGGGTGTTCATTTTATCTAAAGACACTGTAATATCTCTAGAACCACACATTGGATCAAAAAAAGTGTAAATGAAAAATGTTCTTCTATTTATCTCGATCCCCTCTTTATCCCAACCACCTGTGGTGTGGGACGGAAGAGTTAAAAAACTTTAATAGGAACCCCTATTTTTTATTTCAGATTAAGATTTCCAGAAAAAAAATTGACCTACGATTCCAATCATTTCGGTCACAGATGGCGTTGAAATCGACAAAAATCAAAACGGCTAAAAATTGTTGAAAAATGGGGATATCTCAAGAAATATACACCAAATCAGCAAAATAAAATGAAATGTGTTTGATATTCTTACAAATGATATTTAATGATACCATAACTGTCCATCCACCCCCACTTCTGAGGATGAAATCTATTTTGCACAAAAATATAAGAATAAACTACCTATATAAACTTCAGACTACGTCAGATTATTAAGTAGTGCCACAATATTAAAATTTGCCATTTTACCTTCTTACCGTGTGTGATTCTCAATATAAGCGGCCATGGAATGTTATGTTTGTTCCTTTATCATCATATCACCAAAACTGGTTTCATTTTATGTTTTTTAATTAGAAGAGTGAAAAATATATTAGAATATATAATGTGTATGCATAATATATATATATATATATATATGCAGGGTTTGGACAAAATAATATGAACACCATGCAATAAGGTACGGCTTGTTGCAGATTGGCACTACTGTGTACGTGTAAATTCTGCGACGCGGCTGCAGAACCCAGATGATGTGTCACGTTTTGAGGTTATCTTGCAGTATATTATGTACTTTGTTCTGCGACGATTAACACCAGTGATCGGTATTAGATATTGAAAGAGGACAAATCACTGGTGTGCGGTTAGCGAGACAATTTATGACGAAAATGGCTCAACTGTTTAACGTTTCACGAGCAATAGAATCCACAGTAATGACAGCATTCACAAAACATGCTAAAACATCATCAGCAAAGAGTAACACAGGCCAAAAGCCTACGTTAACTGACAGAGACAGACGAACATTAATCGGACAACACATAACTTCCCCGCCAAAGTGATTGCAGAACACAACACTCATTTGAACAATACTCTTTCAGCAAAAACAGTGTGATGGCAGCTTCACAAAGCTAACATTCATGGAAAGGCTGCAATTTCGAAATCCTTCATAACAGAAGCAAATCTGTGAAATAAGTGGTGCCACAATCATAAAACCTGGACACTGGATAACTGGAAGAATGTCCGATGAATCATCGTTTACATAGTTGCCTATAAACGATGGGTTTGTATTTGAAGAACACCAAAAGAAGCCTACGATCCGGCCTGCCTGCTTCCTACATTCAGTCACTGGGTAGGCTCCGTTATGATTTGGGTGGCTATAGCATGGTATTCATCTGGCCCGATCATTTATCTTAGTGGAGGATTACTAGGAATGAATATCTTGACATCCTCAACAACAAAGTGCTTACTTTGACTAGCATATTACTGGCAGATTTTGCCATATTCCAAGATGATAATGCGCCCATACATACTGCCAAAACGGTTCTGGCGCGGTTTGAAGAGCATATCTTCCCTGACCAGCACAATCGACAGACATTGTTATCATTTAACCATTATGGGGACTTTAAGAGCATAAAGTGAGAAGCAGATTTTCACCTCCATCATCGTTGTGGCAACTGGCGGATGTTTTGCTATAATAGTGGGAGGACATTACGTTGGAAAATATTCAGATACACTACGAATATATTCCGCGACGAATTGCAGCTGTTCTTAAATCAAATGATAGTCCAACTTCTTATTAATCATTAAATATTGAGTAAATGCAGGTGTTCATATTATTTTGTCCAGCCCCTATACATATATATATATATATCTGTGTGTGTAAAATATTGTAATGTTATCAAAAGAAAAATGTTAATAACGGCCTGTTACAGCATCTAGAAAAAAGGTCAAAATTATTATTTAAAAAATTTAATTGATACGTACAGTATAAGCAAAATATGCCACTATATTATGATAATAAATTGAATGTTTAGAGATAATAGTTCTACACGGTTATTAAAAAGGAGTAACAGACTTCAAACACTTATTTCTTCTAACGTTATTGAACATAGAAATTTTCAATAATTATGCACTCAATATGAACACTGTTATACGACAAATATCAAAACGGATGCTCATTTATTGACACACACGAAACAGTTGGCCTCTTATCCAATTCACACTTGAACAATTCGATGTCGCAGATGTTGATATGGATTCTGAGCCACTACATTTTTCACTCATGGGATACTAAACTAATTCTTCTGTGCTTTTCGCATCTATCAGACCCAGTACTCTTCAGTATGGGTATAATTATGACGTTCCAAAAATAGATTTCGCAAACTATCCTGAACAAGCTTCTTCGCCCGATTATCTTATCGACTCCGCTGGAATGTTATCAATTCCTGGCGCTTTACCATTGTTCAGATCTGTCAGATCATTCTCAAACTTCGACCTTAAAATTTTTTCCCCTAACTGTTCACCATCCACCTCGTCTTCTTCTTCTATTACTAACTGATTTAGATTTCCACCATGGTACAAGTCCTAAATATTCCTTCTTTCTTTCAACGTTTTCTTCTTTATCTAGTATTGAATCCCCATCTGATGTTCTTGCCAATACTTTTACTCTCCCCGAAGTTTTAATTGATTATCCTATAAGCTGCGTCCATTTTCCCTTTCACCGTGAAATCTTCAACCACTTTTCATTTCTCTTGGAACCAACCCTATTTGGCTGTTTCGCACCTCCTATCTATCACAATGTATATCTTTAAGCGTCTATACTGCTCTTTACTATTTTAATCCCTTGCGCTTTTTTATTTATGCCTTTTATCAATAATTTTTATTGTTTATTGTGTTATCCATGCTTTCCTATTGGTTTGAGTCTTCCTCTTATATTTTCGTCGCTAGCTCTAGTCATTTCTTCCTTCAAGAGTACCCATTTTTCTTCTATATTGTTTCTTTCATCTTTCTCCATTAATATACTCTTGATTTCTTCTTTGAAACTCTGAAGCAGCAGCTGTTGTTTCAGATTTTCTAACTCCCATCTATTTGTTTTAAATCCTTTCTTAGAAATATTCATTTTCTGCCTGCATTTCATAACCAACAGATTATGGTCTGAGTTCGCATCTGCTCCTAGGTAGGTTTTACAATCCAGCACCTGATTCCTTTACCTCTGTCTCACTATAACGTAGTCCCATTCGTACCTCTCCATGAAGTCCAGCTTCTTCCACGTGTCAAGTCTTCTTTTATGATTCTTGAACCAGGTATGTCACTACTACCTTATGGTCTATTAAAAATTTTACTAGCCTGTCTCCTTTCTGATTCCTTTCCCCAATTACATTACTTTCTCTTCCCTTTCCTACTACTGATTTCCAATCACACGTTTCCTTTGAAATACTTCATTGTTTCTGCAATGTCTTCGTAGATTTTCTCAATCTCTTCTTCCTCTGCGGCACTTGTGGCACGTAAATTTGTATTATTGTCGTTGACTATGGTTTTGTATCTAACTTTATGATAACTAAACTTTCACAATATTGTTTATAATAACTTATTCATTGTCCCAGTCTTTTATTCATGACAATACCTAACCCTGCATTTCCTATATTCGTATATAAACATCGAACCAATATTCGTTCTCTTCCTGCCATCTAACTTCATTAATTCCTTGAAATGAATTGGGGGTACATTAATTATTTAAGTGCGATATTTATAAATTAAAAATGAACTTTCATAATACAAATAAAACAATTTACTTTAACAAAAACAAATTTTATATTAATATTAAAGTGTTGCTATATTTCAATCATTATTTAAATCATTATTTCACAATTAAAACTACAAAAACATTTATATAAAAAATGATACACATTAAATTCTTAAAATTAACAATTTTCTAACTCTCCACTCAGGGTAGTATATTATGGGCCTTCTCATAGAAAATAATATTTTACACATCTACTCGGACCTGGTAGTACAGAATATCTGCCAAAAGGGATACAGATGAAATTTACTGTGTGAGTTTAGTGAATATTTCAGCTCTTTCCTCGTAACAATATCCTCCTCAGAGTCGCCTGATTCAGAACAAACTCCGGTTATCCTTCTTCTCTTGAACTATCAAATCTCACTCGGACTCAGCGCTCACCAAAAATCTGTGTCAAAAATTTCTCCCTAAAGCTCTCTGCTAGCCTTTTTAAAATCTCCTTTTCTTTAGTTTATATCACCAAGCTGGCAGGGATGGATATTAACCAACAACATTTATATTTATACCTGGGGAAATTCACAACCAAATCTCACCAAAATTGGGAAACACCACAAGCGCGACGTGAGGTCTGGGTTTTATTGCCACTGGCTCAAATGCTGTCTCCTTTCTTTTGACTACGCACCGCCAAAAGTCCGAGCGAATGTGTTTGATCGTTACATTCTACTATATCTAACTTTAATATTTCAATTTCGCTTTTAATCTAGCAGCATGGATTAAACTTCTGACATTCTATTTCCGATTCGTAGAACTTCACTCTTTTTTTAAATGAAAATATAAATATACACAATATACAATAGATTTACACAAAGCTAGTATTTTTGCCCACAAAAAATACCAAAAAGGAAACTTACTTTTTGGTTCCTTTAAAAAAAATTAGTTCTTTCGAACACAATTCTAAAATCTTAGAACTGTCTTTTTTTGGACTATAAGTTCAAATTTTTTGTTTTGTTTTCAGACCTTACCCTTACATAATAACAGTACTTATGTATTATGTATATGGCAGACTCTATCAAATTATTCAATATCGTCTTTGTAATTTTCCAGCTTAGAGTGTTACAGAGGAGCTGTGAAGCGTATTGTTTCAGTTATATGGAGCGTGTTATGAAATGGACGTTATATCTGTCAGACGCCGGCCTGGCAACCTCTCAGAAAGCGATTTATAGACCCGCTTTCCTCGCTGATAATCTTCAACCTTATGGCCTCCTAAAACGAAGAATCCAACACTCCTAGGAAAAACTGGGGCATATCTTCCAGAATATTCACCAATCTTGTTATTAATAAGGTGTTATTAATATCGAATATTTTGAGTATATATAACTTAAAGTAATTGAAATACTATGTGTAACAACGGATTCGCCTATTTCGGGAGAATTTTAAGTTTTTATTTGAGTTTTTACATTTACAATTCTACATACACCTGAAGAGGCTCCAAAGACACAACGTCGCATTTTTTGTGCTTAAAATTTTCCTGTGTCAAGACTAATAGGCTGTTTGACTTATTTATTAAATATCTAATTATCTCAGATCAGGATTTTTATTCTCCAATCGTATTATCAACGTTTATAATAATTCCCATATCATTTACTCTGGTGGGTGATAAAGTATTAAAATGTTAATAAATAAACAATTCATCCTACTTGTCAGCAAACAATCTCCGACGTTTCGTCCATATGTGTGGATTTCATCAGAAAATTATAAATGGATAACATGTGTCTAAGAGTGGATAATTTTGCGTCGTGAAGTGCGTCCTGCGTAACGCGAGGCCAAATTATCCATTCAAAATTTACCTGATGAAGTCCACAAGTATGGACGAAATCGCAGATTTTATTCTGACAATTTGTTATTTTCTTTAAATTTAATAGTCAGATTATTTATATATTGTATTAAGATATAAACTTTATATTATTAGACTTTGGCTATGATCGTAATTCTAGTGATAATTTCCGTCCAACCGACATATTAATTAATAATCCTAATTCAGTTGTTCTTCATTCATAAGCATTTGAAGCAGTGAACAGGTGAATATTGAAGAAGAATAATTTACCTTTGCTTTCTTCTTACAGTTCCGTCAGATTATATCGTTGTATTTATAATGTCTTGGTGCACTTTTCCCAAATAGAACCCAGTGTCAGAATTAAGAAAAGCTTCTCGAGATTGATTTTGTTACTTCACTAAAATTACAACTTTACGAGCTGTAAACGACGAGTAACCAGATGAAGCAAACCACCAAAATGTTGCTACCTCCAGAAATAACGCGAATTTTAATAGTTGAATCTGTTCTTAATAAGCATATTATATAATCTTCTATATCATAATAATAGTGGCAATTCAATATTTAAACGGGAATAAAATGGCGAAGGCAGATGTAAGTTATGTAGCAGCGATAAATTGGAAGTCTTACATGAAAAGTCAATGTTTCATGACATCTGTGAGTTGCTTCGGCACTTGCATCAATAATTATGAAATAGATGGAACCCCGTCGTTGCCCAGGAATTTATTTATATTAGAATGATGAAGTATTGTATTCTTAAGGATATTTCCCGGAATAGTCAGGATGATTTCATGTCATTGCCGTCAACCTCTTCCTCCGCCACCCTCCACTCTGTTGCTGAAGTACAGGCTAAGATGCGTGTCAAATATCAGAGTTAAACTCAGTGACTTTCACAACCCCTGATTAGACACAATTCTCAGCTGTTTGCGGGGTTTTAATGTAACGTCACTCAACCCCACCACTATGGGAGCACCCCATCAATGTTTATTATTAAGAAAATACTTTTTAGTAATTGATCTCAAAAATATTTGTTCCTCTTAAATAACACCGATACTTTCCACCCGCTCCACCTCCACTCCGGGAGATATTAGTCATAGTTTACTCATAAAGTATTTATTTCTGAATTGCAGAGAACACCAGTATAAAATTCGGTCCAAATGGCTCGTTACGTATTAGATTGAACGAGAAATTTTGTTTCTTCCCTTCCATCCCCCTGATAGGGGTAGAAACGCAAGTTGAATGGTAGACTTAATCTCAGTGAATCCAGTAACATGTAATGGAGGGGGGGATTTAATCTTGTATTTTTAAATGAGGGCAATTCTTTTATAAAGTTAATATAAAACAAATTTATTTGTTAAGACAAATTTACGCAATTACAAATTTTAGGGTCCACTAAAATTACCTCAATTGCATTTAGTAAGAATCTGTCTACTTAAGGATAATTTTTTGGGACTTATCGTGCAGCAGCTAAATCGTAATCACGCACTTTTCGATATTGGCACTAACACACCTGAGATTTATTGTGGGTCATAAAACAGCTTCGTTCTTTGCCCACGCCGGTACCTTGAGGGCCACCTTCCACGAATTTTGGTCACCTTCGGAGCTCGTTCCTGGGCTCTGGGAAATTACTTGGACGAGATTCCACCTGCTTGCAGTTCGCCTCGTTGTACAGACATTCTTTCTTGTATTACGCCAGCAAGATTCCTCGTTTTCCCTCCGCCTGAGTACCTCTAAGCCCATTCCGGACTAACTATTTTCTTTCGTCCCGTGACCCAACTACCACGCACTCTCCTGACACCCTGCTTGTTCAATGATTCATTCCATATTGCTCAACTTCTTACTCTTCACCTCCCCATATCGCCTCTCTCATCCCTCCTCCATGGAGTGGATGACACACGACCCCCAGTCTCAATCAAATATCCAGCTTGACCCGCGGTTTCTACATACTCCGTGGAGGGAAATGCGTCCTTCATAATTCCCGGTTTGCTCAGGTAGCGTGTGATAATCGCCAAAACTACGAATTCCTCAAGCACGGGTTGCTCCTGGGCGCCATCGTGTTGATGCTGAGTGTCTCCAGTGGGGAATTTCTCATTACAAAGACCTGGTTTCATCACAATATTGATTCTGTTATTGTTATTTTTATGTTACGTCCTCCGCCCTGATCCTAATGAGTAATACTCTCCTATGCAGAATATAGTTAAAATTATACACAAAAAACAAAAAAGTAATTAAATTATTATTTGTCCCAACTTATTTGTAAAACCGAGCAGTAATTATTTTTCCTCCTATTTTTTTAATAGTAATGTTTTAGAATATAATTTTCCATTTCTTTGGAGTTCCATATAATGCTGTTGAGATTATCTGGAAATAATGATCCGTTATTACGTTCCAAATGACAATTAAGTTTTCTATGTATGTCGTTAATTATTTGAAATCCTCACTCGTCAACCTTTACATATCGTCTAATAATGAACTGAAGAGGTCCCGGCAGCTAGGGAAGAAACGTTTTAAGCCAAGTTAAATTCTTCTGTTTATGACTTGTGGACATTCTTTGTATTTCATTTATAATATTCAAACAGATTAATTTAATTATTTTATTTATTTTAAGTGCTCATTTTTTTAAAAAAAATAAACAATCTAATACTCTCAAGACATTTCACTTCAAATAACTTCGTCAAATTTTTAAATTGTGTGTGCTCTAATTCAAATTACACACGTAACATAAGATTTTAAAGAATTCTCACTTAAATTATTGCGTCGGTCATTGCAATTGACAACAATTATATTCAATTGTAATGATTTAAAAATATTACTTACAGTTTTTATCACCCTTTAATACTTCCTAAAGGGTGTATTGCAAGATATATTTGGGAAAATATTTTGTTGGAAATCTGGTCTGATTCTGTTGTTAAGTTAAATAAGATGGAAATATTCGAACTAACACATTTGAAAACAGCTTTGGCATTGATTTTCATCGTCATGTGTTATCGGTGTTTTTACTACAGGATATAATCGATCAAGTGTGATAGCAGAAAGTAAATAAATGGCATATTGTGCGTAATTAAATAAGGCAGATTACCCTGTATTCTGTTAGTCTCAAGGACGTCCAAAACGTACGCACGTTGATAAGCTACTATATTTAATGACTATGATTCATTCCATGCTTTTGGTAGGAACTTAAAAACCTCCTCAGTGGTTTTTTAAGAATATGCATACTAAGGTTTGAAGCAGGTTATTAAATCAGTACAAAGAATATGCAACATTACGCCATTATTTATAATAAATTAAAAATATAGTACATCACTATTATTAATAAATTAAAGCTTAGAAATTTTCCCATAAGTAGTCTGAAGTTTGCTTGCACCATTGATTATTGTACTGATTTCAAACATTAATTTAATTCCTTGTACTATAGGAATTTATTGATTTTTAATTTTTGTTTATAGTGGAAATAAGTGGTATATGATAGAATACATTAATTAAATTGTAAATTAATTTTATAAAAAATTAGAAACTCATAATTATAAGTAATGTTTTTGAAGGAATTATAATTTTAAATGAGCACGATGTGGGAGTTGTAGACTAACATAATTTTTAATTTTGACTACTAATTCCCGTATTAGCCAACTGAAATTTGTCCAATCTATAATTATATTTTTCTGTGATACTTTTCGTAAGATTGCTCTTCAGTGCATGAGTATTAATTTTTTTGTCTGAGTTATGTGAATATTTCCGACGCATTCACTGGCGTAAAGTAGTTTTTTCCGGTAGTTTGATGCAGAGGATTATCACGTGTGGGACGCCCGTTACCTTAAGGTATAAGCAGGTATAAGGTGCAAGCAGTTACAGTATTTTAACAAAAGCCAAGAAGTCATTAATGTAAGCTTCCTGTGGCTTAGTACATTTATTGGAGGTATAACTTCGTACGGTAGAAGTGAAAGTCGGCGACGATCTATTCATTTAGTTGCATTTTATTTGTACTCTCTCTTACTTCCTTGCCCTGCAAGTCATGTGGAGAAATGCCTTCGGCAAAACGGCCGTCACTTCCTGTTTCCCTTAATTATTAAGTCAGAAAGCTGTTAGAAACTATGCTGACATACAGAACGAGATTTTTGCAGCTCTTAATTTTTTCTTGTCATGTACTCGCATCCTATGGTACATCATTACGAAAAAAAAATATATATGCCACAATTTTCTAGAGAGAGACTTGACTTTTTTTGACAATTTTCATCACCAATATAAGTTAGCGCTAGAGAATGGGCGGACTTCTCTTAAGACGAGTTAAGAAACACTTTTATCTTGGTGGAAAGATTACGCTATCACAATTCGTAACATCCGCTGTTCAGAGACGGCCGGCCGGCTGGCTTTCCATGGCTAAAGTGGGAGATACATGACGTAGCTACTAACAGGTTAGAGATGGTGACGTCACGAGACTGGCTGCCGACGAGACGCTGGCTGGCTGGCTGGCTCACAGCAGATAACAACTGAACATCGCCCTGCGCCGCGGAAATCAATAGCGAGCCGACGCGGTGCCAGTCGTCATGCGGACCTTCCTCTGCAAGTAGGAATCCACGAAGAAGCTGTTCAGGTACGTAAACACTGCACGTGCCCGACATCGCAAACGCCTGCTGTCGTGCAACGCACCGTGGCAGGGGGAATGTTGCGAGGTTGGCAGCTCTTGTCGGAAAGCAAAATGGCCGCTGCATTGCAGTAAGGGTCACGACCGCACAGTGTGAACTGGATAGCGCAGGCACGTGTCCTGCCTCTTTGCGAATTAGGACTATCGTGTTAATTGTCTCCTAAAATTCCTTAGTTACAGGAAGAGACTGCAATGTACTTAAATACAGCTTTCATATCGCTACGGCTTTTGTCGCAAAGTCAACGTATTGGGTATTGGTATCACTATATTTAGGCCGGAATAGGAAATCCAAGGTATCAAAATAAATATTAATTTTCATATAATATAAATTGTCTTAGTTGTTTCTAACAGAAAAAGGGTTCTAGTTATATCTGTTATGCAAAGTAAAATTAATTGCTAAAATAATCAACATGATTCGTAGTTACACTAAATGATATTATTTGATTTATTTATCAGATTACTGTTTGATCAACATATTTAATTCAGGAGTTGTGATTATAGTGTGATATCGAAATATTCCAAAAATTCTTCACGGCCTTCCATAATTCTTTGTAACGAAATTAGAAAACTTCCTTATGTTTAGTTCGACACTGCAAAAAGTTGCGCAAATCCTGAAGGTTATCTTTCACAGAACGGTGATACCTTTTTCTATCATCACTATGTATACCTACTTTATAAATGTTTTAATAGTTACAAATAATAAAAAAAGGATATATATCACAATACAAATTGATTTCTTTACTAAGGTCGTGCCTTGTAAATCGGTACCTAAAAAAGAAATAATCAAAGGCATTGTTTTAAACTCTGCTTTTTGAAGCTTAATAGAGACTGTTATACACAGAAAATTAATATTTAATATGATGCACATTAATGTTCAGTAACTAGGTGTCATATTATTCACCGGAGAATAATAAGTGTAGAGAATCCTCTTGAAGTACGACTTTTAAAACTGTTGGTGTATCAGAAAACCACAGAAATTCTGGTCCCTAGTTGAACCCTTAAATCAACGAAAATTTGGAAACTGAATTTGTTTCATTTCACTGCACATAAAAAGTAATTCGTGAAATGGCTTACTTGTAAGAGAAGTATCAGAGGTACAAAAACAAACACTGTCTCGATCATTCATTAAGAATCGTAATTATTTAGTCTACATAGTATACGAAAGATGAACAGTTGGTGGTCATAGTTTAATAACACCACAAACCACTTTAGAAACGTTTTGTTGTTTTAATGTTTTACATTAATAACCTAAATCATCAGCTTGAATGGCGTCATAGCATTCTACAAACAGCTAGCTAAAGGTTGCGATTTGCGTATATCTTGCAAGCGGATGTTTTAAGATAAGATAGGCAGTTGGGTTTCTGTTCGTTTCAGTGTAAGTTTCGACCTATTTATTTCCTATCAAGTGCTCAGAATAAATAAATCACAGGACAATAAATTTTTATAAGTTGCTGCCTGGACATTGTTTGAATTCAAGCTTTGTTATTAACGCAAAATTTCCTGAAAAGGTCTGAGATACTTGCAACAATCCAATGAAAACCATTTACTAATTCTGTCATCTGTTGGTTACTAACCATCCCATAATGTACCGT
The DNA here is from genome assembly GCA_034510155.1 of Eucriotettix oculatus. Classification (NCBI taxonomy): domain Eukaryota; kingdom Metazoa; phylum Arthropoda; class Insecta; order Orthoptera; family Tetrigidae; genus Eucriotettix; species Eucriotettix oculatus. The sequence continues at coordinate 12,373,737 of CM067378.1, read as the reverse complement.
AATGAATTTTCTGATTGAGGCGACAAATTACATTATAAACTTTTTTTTATTAGTCCGGAAAAGAAATTAAGTAGAAATTAACCTTTTAGTAAACACGAGGAACCTTAATGGAGTTGCACACGGTAAATTTTCTTAAACAAATTTTCAGGTTCGCCGATGATAGAACCGAGTACCTTACTCATGTGATGCGCACCTCATATCCATTGTTCTACGAATACCGTTCGTATCGTTGGCAGAAGCATTGCTTTTATAGCAACGAAAAGCTCAAAGAATACAACAATTAACCTTCCAGGGGTTTCTTACCCCTCCAGTATTTCCCTCGGGTTATTAGAAATATGTGTACCACATTTGGTTGGAATTTGTGCACGTGTTTAAATATGTATAATGATTTACAGACATACAACAACGCAAAGTATAAAGATTAGTGTAAATAATTGTGTCTCTTTCTATACCGTTATCTTCTCATCTAATCAAATGTAATAAAATGGAAAACAAGATGAAGACTGATCAGAGAAAATACATAAAGAAATGAATTACTTCTATTCTTTAAAAATCTACACGTAAAAGAATGGAAGGGAGCAGATAATCGTCACAAGAGTAAGAACCGGACGTATTAAATCCCTATCTTAAATATGTAATGTAATGGTGCGTAGAATTGATGTACAGGGTGTTCAACCACACATCGGATCAACAAAAAACGTGTAGAATGAAAATTGTTCCTCTTGAAGGAAGACATTTAATGATACGATACCTGACCCTCCACCCCCCCCCCTAGTAGGTGGGGGAGGGTAGAGTTAAAAAACTTAAATGGGAACCCCTATTTTCTTATTACAGAATCGGATTCTACAGGAAGAAAAAGACACCAATTTAACCTACAATTCGAGCCATTTCGGTCACAGGTGGCTTTGTAATCGACAAAAATCAAAATGGGGAAAAAATCGTTCAAAAATGGTGATATATCAATAAATAGACACCAGATCTGCAAAATAAAATTAAATGTGTCTGATATTCTTACAAATTCTACTTAATGACACCATAACTGTACACCCACTCCCGAGAGGTGTGGAAGAGAAATATGTCAAAATTTTCAATGGGAAACCAATTTTTTTGAATAGGAAATATTGGTTTTATAATGCAAAATATCATTGATTTGAATTCGTTATTAACTGAAATTATTTTGCAGAATGTGGTTTCCCCTATGAAAATTTTGACACAATTCGATTCCTCGCCTCTAGGGAGTGGGGGTGGGGCGAGAGTTATGGTGTCAGTAAGTAACATTTGTAAGAACATCAAACACGTTTAATTTTATTTTGCTTATCTGGTGCATTTTTCTTGAGATATCCCCATTTTTCAACGATTTTTTTACCCATTTTGATTTTTGTCGATTACAACGCCATCTGTGACCGAGATGACTCGAATCGTAGTTTAAATTGCTCTTCTCTTCCCCTGAGGGGGTATTGGGTCGAGATTGATATTATTGATATTATTAAATACGTTTTTGATCCGATGTGTGGTCCTCTACAGATAAATTGAACACCCAGTATATTAGGCAAGAATTGGGTACTTGCTCCAAGGACAGGTACTAATACCTGCTATTGAACCGCAAATAAATACTGACCGCATATAAAACGCAACCGTTTTCACAATCCTTAGTCCGTCTTCGTCCATTTTTCTTTAAATATCTGCTCTCAGCTTCGTCTGTTGTTGCTGCTGGAAATAAATCAGAAACTTAAAAGAAGGATGTGCCTTATTAATGAATTGAACGTACGTAAGAATTTAAAATATTTTTAGTTTATTAATTAATAATAAAACGGATACATAATTCACTGTTCAAAATTTTAAGGTACATTTTCAGTCTAGTCTGGTATGACAGTCGTAATCTAGGCTGTGGGACTAAATTTGGTGGAGGTAAAAGAAACTGAAAATTGTATGCGTTATGATGAGAATTGGTTGACATCCTCCGCCGATTTGAAGCGGCGTCTCACATAGAAACCACGCGATGTCGCAGATTCCAAATACCATCGTTTTCAGTAAAGGGCCAACTGGGCTCAAGTGATACTTGAAAAGTGCAGCTTCCTCTGGAAAGTTTTAAGTCTGCGCTCTCGAAGGCCTCAATCCCTCGAAGGTTCTGTTCTCTTAAGTTCTAAGACCATTTGCCCATATCACGACTCGTCTGTGTATAATTCTGATTAGCTCCTTCGTTTTTCTAATCAGAAACACCTGGCGATGTTGTCAATATCTATTATTAATTGATGAAGTATTCATAATGGCACCTCTTTTTCTTTCTTAAATCATAAGTTGATTCTGTCATTTCGAGGAATTTTCTTTAATTGCCGTAATAACAATATTTGTTCCCTCCCCCCGTCAGTCTCATTTGCTGTACGATAGCAGGTAGCATGGGCTGTCCGAAGAACAGGTAGCGAGTAAGATTAAGTACCTACTGAACTTCTTTCAATCCTACTTCGATTAATGTATTCACATTTTATTTTAAAATATTTAATGAGTATCTATTCTACTCACTTGATTCCAAACAGTTATCAACTATGTTTTATGCAGTGTTTACTTTGTTCATATATTACTTGTAAAAACTTGCAAATATTATCTACTTTGCCAAACTTCTATTGTTTATACTACTAACGTAAATAATTTTAATCCTAATTAATGGTTGTAATTATCAGTTTTGAAAAGGAACCAGTCATCCTATTAATCAGAAAAAATTAATAAAATAATGCAAACTAGTAACACGTTCTTGCGGTACTTTTATTTGGAACCTCAGCAGTTCTATATTAAATTTTAAATCTAAAAACACAAAATAAATGTTTTATAGAAAAGAAACAGACGGTAACTTTCTAATACTGAATACTCCCACATGACAGGCATTATGCAGATGACATAGATTTCGCATCCCGCAAACCGCAAAACGTAAAGGCATACTTAAATCACTCAACAGACAAAAATTTTATTTAACATGATTCATATCGGCTTATGGAGAGTTCAAGAAAACCTAGGGTTACAAACGCAGACGTATTGTCTCACTATAATGTGACGCGTATAAATTTTCGTCGTATATTTTCTTTCATCTACATTAATTTATAATACTAACATTTTGTACGAAGCTTCCATAGAAAACAGTTCCTGAGATCTTCGCAAGGCACCCTAACGGATTAAAACCCGGAGAGCCTCAAACCTTTGTCTGAAAATATTTTTCCACTCGGCAAAAAAAAAACAGGTCAGCCAATGTCAGCAAGGTGGTTGACCTAAAAGATGCTAGGGGGGTCCCTCCCAAATTTTGAATTATTGGAGAGAATGGGTAGAGACGCTAACCCCATTGGAGGACCTGGAGAAAATAGAAAAAGCGGGGAGACCAATGAGGTTTTAAGGAAATGTGAGTTCGAGGTGGAGAGGACCTCTAAAAGATGATTCGGAAAAGAGAGTCAGAGGGGAGAGGTCAGAAAGGAGCTAGCGAAACGGAAAGTCTGACTGGCAGTGCTTCAAGGAGTCAGATAGAAAAGGCGATCTTGCTACTCCAAATATCACGAGGAAACAAAGCTGGAGACCCGTTTCCTGAACCACATCAGAGGTCTGCCGTTTCACATGCCACCCGGAAGTTGCATTTGCGTTGAATCCAGGATTGTCGGTCAACCAGGAAACTAAAGTAGGATGAATGCAAAGTAAGAAACAAAAGGCAATAATCTCTCGCTCTGCTACGCGTGTAAATACGTCATACAGCCCGGAGTAACGTAGATTATATTTACTAAAGTCTCTTGCTATGTTATATATTTGGTTAGTGCTCAGCTGGGCAAATAAAGTTCATTAATATTAATTAGTTTCTAAATGTTGTAAATTATTGCACGTATTGCATTTGTTAATAATAAAACTATTTTAAATAACAAAGTTGAGATATATTGGCGCCAAACCATCTAAATTTATTCTCTAAATCTTTCATATATGTTTATAAATTTCAAAAAATAATAAAAAGCATGTCAGAATAAATAAACAAATTAGTAACAAAAACTACATATAATAGCAGTTTTGGAACTACAGTGAGAGATTTCAGTATACATTTACGTTCCAATCGTCAGGGAACCTAAAACACACGTACCTCGTTTTCGACAGGGAAAACAATCACACGGCTTTTCTCCTATATTTGTTAGTGTAACACAAACGTTACACACAATATTAATCAATAACTAACTGCCACCCTCTATCTTGGAACTAAATAGCTTGAGTAGAGATTTTCATCCCCGTACGAAGGATTGTCAAGCAGGTAGTCTAAAATAAGATATAATGTCAAAAATAGGAATTATTTAGCTTGGTTGGAACTTCAACAATATTTTCTCTGAAACTTTAGGATATTCTGATCGATTTTTTATGTTTCTAAGTGAAATTATTGATAATGTAACGACATACATAATAACTTGAGTTGGACTTGTTCGTGGTTGATAGGTTGGACTGAGGAAATTTTCACCTGGAAGTCAACTGACCGTTATAGAGGGATCCGTTTTAAAAAATTTCAAGCAACTTTGAGTTACATTCAGAGAAAGATTTTACGTGTTTGTTGAGGAAGTGACTTCAGTGGGCAGCGCAATGAAGGCCGCCCTTGGTCATCAGGGCCGACACACCACACCACCCACGCGGAACTCGTCATTCAGTCAATGCTTTATTCCTGCAAAAGTCAACGGCCTTTAGCACTGAGCTTTGTCTGCACTACATCTATACAGTAAGAAAACATTCAGCTAAGTAGAATTTCATCTCAACCTTAACAAACTTTTGTACCATTTTCTATTCTTTGCTCATATTTATAAACACCTATACTATTGTCTTTTTCAAAATAATCCATTATAACAAATGACATGAGTAGAAAAATATTTAATTAGAAACGGATTTTATTAATATAGATAAAACCTCATTGATGTTTCTGATTATGATAATGAGGCTGAACTGAAAGCTGAAAATATTCTTTCGTAACCAAAAAATATACAGAAATGTTACATTTTATAACATAATTCGAAATTATTTACTTATTTATTACCATATGATTCTTCTATATTCAAAGATTGTCGTGAATTCGTAATTCTTTTAGTATTCTTTAGTATTTTAATGTCATTTCTTGTCTTATAATAATTATTGCCATCGTGATTTTTTACTTTTTAGACAAGGAAAGGGTCGGACCGATTTAGATGAAAATTCATAATGGTTTAAGAATAGTATTTTCTGTTCAGTTTTGCAAAAAAAGATGGTAGTTATAAAACGTTGAATTTGTTACTTTTCTTACATATAAAACAGTTAAAACGAACTGAATGGAGGTTTTAAGCAATAGAAAACCATCCTAAAGCTATCCTCTAAATAAGATACATTGTATACAAATTGTTGTGCATAATTTCTTGTCAATATTAACGCACCAGACTGCAAGTCATAAAATAAATTTGCGCTAGATGTTGAATTTCCTGCAAAATAATCACACTTCCGTTGCTGTAGAGCTGTCACGCAACTAATTGCTGAATCAAATATTTGTATAATAAATTTCACTTATTAACAACGCGCTAAAACATAAAAACGATTGACATTTGTTATAGAAACGAGGTGAACAGATATCTCGTAAAAAACGAAGAACATCCTCTATGTATTTCCTGCCTCACGGCAATAAGATATGGCTGAAACCTTCTCACATTTCCGTAGACAACTACATAAAGTGAACAAACCATTTTTTCTTTTTTGAACAGTAAATACGGCCATGACGACAGAGACGAATTCAGATGAATCGAATAATCCATGAAACGTAAAGATATAAAAAAATCACTCGATTCCATGTAGCGCACAGACGGAAAATGTCTAACCCTAAACCGAATAATTGTGTACGTTGTTTCCATTACACCTTGCTAGTTTATTAATAATTTAATGCATATATATAACATAATGTTAAAGCTGCACTTTCGTTTCTGATATATAAAATATTTCCGCAAAACGTATCGATTAGTTCAATATTAAATACTATGTCTATTCAGGTCGTGTATGAAATAAGAAACAAATCAGGAAAATATTTCAAGTGACGAACAATGAATATAATTAATATTTACTCAGATATTTCAAAATGATAGAAATAAATAAAAAGACGGCCTTTGAGTCATCATATAAATTTATTACTAATTAATGAACGACGTTTCGTCTCCTTTTAGAGATTTCCTCCGGCAAAAAATTTGGCAATTCATGACTTGTATTCAAGTAGTTACATGTTAAAAATTCTTCACATGTAAATTCTTGAATACATTTAAGAATCTTTTCGGCTGAGGGAATCAAGAAGTAAATGTCATGATTTGCCAAATTTTATGCCTTAGAAAGTCTCAAAAGGGAGACGAAACGTCGGTAATTAATAAGTAATAAATTTATATGCTGACTTATTGGCCGTCTTTTTATTTAAAGTCAGAAAACTATGTTGGCTAGAAATTATTATATATAAATGTATTTATTTGTTCTTTCGGCGAACTTTTTTGCGAAATAACAATATTTTTATCTAACCCATTTATACATTTCATAGGATTTAAGTTTACTGTATTGTTGTATACATTAATTGGAGATTATTTCAATTTATTTTGTTTAACAGTTTTGTACGAAGAATATTTTCGTGTCCGTCTTTGTGAGAAACCCAGGTACGGAAACAATGCGAACAACTCTATCCACCCATCTGACTTTCAGAATTCTTTTGTAGCACCACATTTCGAAAGCTTCTATTCTTTCTCTTCCTGCAACGCCTATCGTCCACGTTTGGGACCCATATGATCCTAAACAACTCGAAAAGAGCATTCATAACGAAAGTAAAGACACACTAACGAGAGGAGTGTGCTTGTTGCACGACAACACCCGTCCTCACACAGCCTTAGCCACCAAGGCGCTCTTGGACCTAATTTTGGTATGTTTTGAACCTACCCCATGTGTATTCTTTAGTTGGCACCTAAAGATTATCATATTTAAGCCTCCCTGAAGGCACACATGGGTGGAATTAAATTTTTAACTGACGAGCATGTTCTGAAGTGGGGGAAGGAGCTGGCGGGAGTGTTATACGAGGAGGCAATACAGAAGGTCGCGCTTTGAGTGGGATGGCGATTATTTGAAAACGTAGTTGCAAGTGTAACAACAATATTCCTCCATTTATTTTCAAATACTCTTTTTCTAAAGAAAATATAAAGTATAGTACACTTACTTTCTGAACATGTATCGTACAAAATAAATTTATTTAAGACGGAAATGATTTATAATCCGTTGGATTTATCTTTGTCGGAATATGTAATCAATCGAAAGCTGAAAATTTCTCGGTGTCAAAACATTTGCCAACAATGAATAAATGGAGTCTGCGGCTGATGCCTCGCACTCTCTTTGGGTACTTTTTGTCAAAGTTCTCACATGCCGAGACACCTTCACCTATTTTAGGAGGTATATGTACTGGGGTCAAAGACCTTGGGCATATGGCAAGAGTTGTCCGCTGATCCCATTGGAACAGTCGGCCAACTGCCTCCTGAAACTGGTGGAGACACGGAGAAGGGAATGCTGCGTCCCCACAGCAAACTCGTCTCCCGTCATTCGGAAGGGCGTGAGAATAGTACCCAATGCCCGACCTACCTGATGCAGGTTTTCTAGGGTTTTCCCTGCATCTCTTTAGGTGAAACACCGGGTAGGATCCTTAAACCATAGCCCGGGGGCCCTAGTTAACCCTTGGCTACCTTGCTCTACCTTCCGAATCCCCCCTTTTCAATTCCCTTCCTATGCTATTAAAGGGGAGTTGCCTGTTTCAGGATCACCCTCATGTAGCCTGTTAACCAAAAAAAAATGGTTATTTTGATGAGCTAGATAGTGGGCATCGTAGATCTTTGGGAAAACTGTATGGAGCTAACGTTGAGAAATAAATATTTTTTCCAAATTCCGGTACACTTTCTTATTTGCTATTAGATAGTTTCATATGAATCACATGTCTCAGAAGAATAAGAATTTTGGAATAATAAGCTTACAACAAAACTGTTGTATAATAGAGTTGCAATTATATGGAAATATATAAATATATTTCCAAAATGTATAGATCCATTCTTGTTGGGGACATGAATATATATTTTTATTTTTTGTGCATCTTTAAAAACGGATAATGCATATCATTTTCATCTTTATAGCGTTCCTTAGAGCTGAAAACTACATGAAAATAATATAATTTATTAAAAAAATACTCAAATCCACGACTCCTCATTCTTAACTTCAACTTAAGTAAATAATAAAAGGATAACGTAGTATCATGAATAAAGCCATTCCATAACTACACGCGAGAAAGGTCACCGATTATATGATTATTGAATGAAAAAAATAGCGATAAGTCTGAATGGAGTGAAACAGAATGCGTTAACCAGTCGAAATCGGTTTATGCCGCCTACTTCAACAATTAAGATTTCCGAGTTGCGTGTCACTATTAATTACACATCAGAATAATACTATTTATTTTTATCGATTTATTACACGAGAAATAATAAATTAAACGTACTTTTTATGTTTTGTAATATTCTTGTTATTTCACAATCAGTTTCATCTTTCGTTACTATTACACGTTTTGACAAAGCTGTAGTTATTTAAGAGTTAAAACTTACAATTAAATGTATGGTTATATATTCTATTATACAGTAACATTGACGTTTGGTCAATATACACAGAGTCACAGTGTTTACAATATATCTGGTATATTACATGTTTCTTATAAATTCCTCTGTTTTCATATTGTGAATTAAGTTTAGTATTTTGTTCTTAGGTTCACACGTTGTCCTTAAACCCATGTTATTTTAAAGAATATATGACCTATTGTTTTAAGCTTTACGACAACATTCAATACCCTTGAATATGTATTGGACCTCATTATTTACATTTACATTAACGTCCTCCATTTTAGATCATTTACAAAACCATGACCGATATATTTACACTTGATAAAATCTTTATTTCAATAATAACACATTTATACCACAGTTTTATCATGGAAGCCAATGGTTTCCAATTTTCTTCTTTTTTTTCATTCAAAAATATTTTATTTGTAATTTTATGAAACACGTTCACTATTACATTATATTTAAATTTATATTGATTCCACAAAGAACAATGTAACATGATATTGCACGGGATTAGTTTTTTGTAGTTTAGTTAATACTTTATTATTTGTCCTAATTAGTGTCACATCTAAAAAAATTCAATCTATCTTTGGCCTCCCTTTCACTAGCAAATTTTATGTTAATATGGATACAAACCATTTCAAACTCATCTTTATTCATAATGGCTAATATATTATCAACATTTAAAAAATATATAGGTTCATTACACTACCCAAAACTTAATCCACAAATAACCCTATTGTATTAACTGATCTGGAATGACTTTATTCATTGTACTACGTTATCCTTTTATTACTTATGCCGTTATGAGTGATGAGTTTAATTAATCAATAAATAGTCGTAGAACCGCAACATAATTTTGATTTCAACTGTACAATCCGCTCATTGGCACCCCCTTTAGTTGCCTACAATCTTCATCTCTAAATTTAAAATATCCCTAATTTAAGGAAATATTTATTGCTTCATGAATTTATTTTCCTTTTTATCCCCGCAATTTTAACAATGTCTACCCATACAACATTAATTATGTATAAAACCTTTTTATTTTATACAATCGTAAGAAGTGAAGTAACATCAAAACTCATCAATACTAGAATTAAATAATTTATTAAACCCAACCTTTAATTACATTGAATTTTAATATCATATTTATTAATTTTATACTTACTGTTAAATAATTGAGAAGTAATTATCGGGCGCATTTTATGTACTGGTTTGTGTGATTTGACGAATCTCCTCCAAGGTAGAATATATATATTGTAACAATTCAAGTATTTTTTCTCTTCTTTTTCAACAAATTATATTTTATTAATCTGTCTACATAATTCCTTACATTCCTAAATACATTTTACTGGATCATCCATATAAAACACACTATTGTCATTAACTAAATCGTACAGTTTTTCATCAAACAGTTTGGCATCCATAATTATTGTTTTAGTCTGATCAGATTTAAAGACTTTTATATTTATATTATATTTAATCAACTTACGAAAAATAATTACATCACTACGTATCATGTTTACAAACTTTTATGTAGTTTATTATTATTATTCATATCTTATCAATAATATCGCTTTCTTGATTTCTAATGGCATTATTTTTTTATGCAAAGAAAGTGCTGTGTTTAATTTTGCGAATGTATATTCTACGTTTCACACTACTTGATGTGCCCTATATAAATTGATTTGCGTTGCTCACGGTTGCTCTGTTACTTAATACCCTTTGAGTCATTTAAATTTATTTGTCTTTTGTTAAAATATATTCTGTTCTATTGGCTGCTTTTATTATAAGTTTTGGTGTTACTTTATCCTCATCCTAGACTCCTGAAGTGAGCGATACCGCCGTTTCGGGGGTGGGGGCCGGAATTATCCAGAAGGGTGATAGTAGCCTAGGGTGCATTCGGGGAGGGTTGAATAAAAATAAAGGGGCGGTGAAAGCATGAAGAAAGAAAACAGATAATATTTATAAAAGCCGTTCGTACATATTTCATCTGTTGCGCAACATAGTGTAACATTATTTTTCAAATGAACACGCAAAATTGCAAGTTATATCCAATCGACGATCATGTCCGCTGGCAAGTTTTCCTTACACTTCCATTTAATTAGTTATCTACGTTTTCTTAGTACTGCACTTAAAACACGCTTTCAAACTCTTTTCACAAAACGTATTATGGAAGGCATAGAGTAATTTTGACCCCTTCAGTACGCCCTTGGAAAACTAATATTCATACTAAAAAAAATTAATTCGGTGTTATAAATTACCACTAATATTAATAATAATATATGTTCTTACTATATAGTAATTTTCGTTCAATATATTCGTTTTAGTGTAAGAGAAATAACGAGATTGTATGGAGATTGAAGAAGAATAAGGCACCAGAGGAGGATAACATAGTCGAGGAAATGGTGGGGTCAATAAATCAAGCGCTACATAAAATAATAACAATGACATGGAAAAAGGAAGAAATGCCGGAAAATTGGAATACCGGAATTAACTGTCCCATCTTTAAAAAAGGGAACAAACTATAATGTAGCAACAATAGAGGCATAACTCTATTGAACGTAGCCTATAAAATACTATCAACAGTAATCAATGAAAGGCTAAAAAATATAACAGCAACAATAATGGGCGAACCTCTGTGTGAATTCCGGCCGAATAAAGGAACTAATGATCAGCTGTTCTCTATAATAAAATGAATTTGGACTAGATATACATATACTTTCACTTGAGAACGATGGCAGAGTACGCCATCGAAACGTCGTTGCTTAAACCCCTATTAAAACCGGTTGAAACCCAAGAATTGTTTATTCATTATACATATACTGTTTATAGATTTTTAACAAGCGTTTGACAGTATTAATAGGAGGCAACTTTATAATGTCATGCATAACATGGGAATCCCACAGAACTTAGTACGTTTGATAATGATGACTATGACGAACACTAAAGCAAAAGTTAAAATTGATAACAGACTCAGTGATAGCTTTCATTTTAATAAAGAGGTGAAACAAGAAGATGAACTGTCTGCCACACTATTTATATTGGATCTACGCATATGCGGACGGCGTTTCCATTGTAGTAAATCTAAACAAAACATAATAGAAGTCTATGAAGAATTAGAGAAAAATGCGGAAAGAATGGGGCTAAATGTGAATCTAGGGAAAACATAATATATGGTTATATCGACTTCAAAAGCAAAACGAACGTTACAGGATCTGTAAATTGAAGAAAAAATTTGAGAGAGTTGCGAAATTTAGATATCTGGGAAACATTATAGACAATGAATCTAAGATAAGTATCACAATAAAAGACCGAATCCAAGCCGGAAATAAAACATACTTTGCAAATTCAAAACTGTTAAAAAGCAAAATATTACTCAGGAAAGATAAAATACAGATATATAAAACACTAATAAGACCAGTGGTAAAATATGGGGCAGAATCCTGGACATTGACAAAAAACAAGAAATTTGAACGGAAGAATATGCGGACCTGTCATGGAACATGGATTATGCAGAATTCGACATAAGGAAGAAATTAACCAAATCATGAAAAGAAAATATAAAATCTTTAAGGCTGCAATGGATGGGCCATCTAAATCGTATGGACACAGATAGAACACCGTCAAAAGTATTCAAACCTAGACTATATTCGACAAGGAAGATAGGAAGGCCAAGAACGAAATGGATGGAAGATGTGATAGAGGATCTGAAGATTATGAAAATGAGAGGATGGAGGTCAAAATATCAGGGATAGAGAGGCATGGAGGCGTATTGTGAAGGAGGCCAACACCCACACAGGGCTGCAAGGAAGATTCGTTTTAGTCCATGTGCTGCGTACGTTAATATTTTACACTCTGTTCTCAGAACATGATTTTATTTAAAAATACGGATGTTGCTTCTTGTTACGCATCAATCAATGTTTCTAAAATAAATGTCAAGTAGATACGTTATCATGTATTGTTACATCCAATATTTTATAGTTAATCCTCAAAATCATTCTGTTCTCTTCACTTATTGTCTTCTCTACATAGTTAAACTTTGTTCTATTCAGGATTCTTTGGCTGTACGACGCAGGAAATCTCCATTTCTTATAAATTTTCAGTTAATCCCAGGATATTTTATTGATCATCAGTTCATCAGTAATGTTACATGCGTCACTTTCACCCCTTGAAATTCATAGCTCAAGGATTTTTTCGGGAGAGGGGGATAACATGCTACATGAGAATGATCCAGAAGCTGGCAACTCTCCTTTAATAGTAAAGGAAGGGAATTTAAAATCGGAGTTGCGGAAGGGAAGAAGAAGCTAGTCAAGGGTTTCCGGGCTATAGATTAAGGTCCCTACCTTGTGATTAACGGGTCAATCTTAAAAATTTTTGCTATTTTTGTCTCTGAACACTAGAGCAACTTTTATGCTTCTTATATCCATTTAGTTCTTATAATTTTTAGGAGATCCTACACTTCTTTACAAATGACGCGATAAAAACGTAAATAGTTTGAAGATTTTATAAAAAGTTATGAAAAATAACTGTCACAAAATTCTAGGAAAATACAATGTCGCAGTAGGTATGTAGTGAAACATTTTTGGGGGGGTTTCTTAAGTCATTTATTACTCTGGCGATGGTCTAAGTTATCTTTATGGGATATAATTATATAAATGCTACAACGTTTTATTAAAATTTTTTAAAAAAATGAGCTTTTAAATGTAGTTCCTAAAATACACTTGCGTGTTACCAAGTACCAGAGACCCTTTAAGTATCTTTGGAAAATGGAGGTTCGCCCATGGAAAGGTCATGATTTCTGACCCATCGGATTCAGTTTATGATTTACTGCCTGCAAGGGAAGGTCATCTCAAATCGAAAATCGTCGTGAATTTTTTTATTAAACTTCATGCATGTTACCATCATTAATTAATATAATGCTCAACTATTAATTTTATGAAGTAGCTTATTTAAGACGATATTTAGGCCACTCTTTAATAGATTGGAGAAATTGGCTAGTTTATTTTTAATTTTTGTACAATCTCATGTCAAAGTTAAAATGTCATACATGTTATCAGAGACGGTAACATGGAGATGAATTCAATAATTTCTAAGTGACGTAAGAATATGTAGCAAAATTTTTGTTAAGATATTCAATTTGTTTATAATTTTAATTTATAACACTTTTAATCTCGTTTGAAATTATTATCTGCTTTGACTAATTGTTGATTTCTCTTTCATTACTTTAGAATTATTGATCGGTTTTTTATATTTATAGTTTTAGAAACCCTACTATAATTTATAATTTTATAATTATTTATGTAAGTTGACTTAATAATGTCATATTATTTTAACAAAATAAACTGAAATCGGTTCCTAATTGATTAATGTTAAAATAATATATATTCAACATTTTTTATTACAGACATGTACATACATTTTTTCACTAAGTTAACTAAGAGTAAAATTGTAACTAAAACGTAACTAATAAAATGTTACAAATGCAAGAATTTTTGCTTTTTGCAATTCATTCATATTGTATTGATTGTTACATCTCTTATCATGCGTGTTAATTTCTTCTTTCTTATCACGAATAATAGTTAATGAGAAAGGTTCGGTTTGCAATATTTCATCGACTTCTTCTTTTAGCTTGAATGCAGTCAATATTATCATTTTCCCAATTTTATTGAAAAAAATTAATAACTGATAATTCACGACTACAGGTCCAACTGGAGACAAAATGTTTTTCATAGTTAGGGGAATTATTTTTTGAATCAAAATATTTATTTATAATCTAAGGAAGCAGAAAATACCGTTATATAACAGTATACGAGACAGAAAGAATTTTTTTAACAAAAAATATGAAGGGATATTTATGACAAAAAATCATTTCGCAATATAGTAAAGTTTATTTTTATATATGATGATTCAGGCAAAATTATAAATGCAATGCATTTTTTAATTCTACAAATCATATTGTTACCGTAAAACGATTCAGTTTATTATTTGATGTTACTCGGAAAATATAATCCAACTAGCCAACTTTTTTTGAGAATGATCCTGTCCTGAAAGAAATACAGAGCAAACCCTAGAAAACTGGCATCAGCTATATCGGGCTATAAGGTACTTGCCTCACGCCCTTAGTGTTACCTGGGGAACGTAACAAACATATGTAAGAATTTATTACGCTTTTACTTCAGTGTTTTATAATATATTTCTAGGTAAAGAAAAAGACTATGAAAAAATCATAAAAATTAAATAGCTTAGGAAAGAGAGACAGAAGAAGGCCGTTTTCGTACCTTAAATTGATAGTAGGCGTTGACTTTATGTCAGTGTTCTTATTCTCTTCTCCAGCAGCAAGTGTCCGGTGCAAGATACCGCCTTTTATCACCAGTGTCCGCCGAAAGCCACTCTCTTCCTACTGTCTTAGTCTATTATGCTCGTACCAAATTAAGCTCTCTTATTCAGACATTGTGTTTGGACGGCGAGACGTCCAACCGATCAGTTGCTTAAATATTCACAAATTTACTGATTTAAAGCCATGAATTATATTGACAGTACACGAAGACCTGGAATAAGCCTTCGGAACACCGAAATAGCATAGGAAACAGCATAGTAGCCAGGATAATAAAAAACTTAAAGAAGAAACACATCAATCTGTACATTAATTTGATACTTGGCATGCCGAAAGATTTGACCAATTGAATATAAATGTAAATCCATCTAGTCAGATAATTGATTTAATGGTTTAAACCAATCTAATTGAGACCACAAAACCTATTTTCATGTTAGAAAAATCATATATATTTTTAATTAAATAAAATTATTTCAACATAGTTTTCTGACTAAAATTTACAATAAATAAAAAGACGGTCAATAAGTTAGCATATAAATTTATCACTATTTATTCAAAAACGACCTTTCGTTTCCTTTTTGAGACTTCTTTAGGCGTGCTACATATATAATATTACAAGAAATTAAATATGGATTCAGTGTTACAATTTTTTAATTTAAATATAAAACATGGTTCAAAGCTTACAAATTTAACATCTACACCGTTATTAAGAAACAAGTTTATATTGTATGTTAGCTAAATGAATTTCATAATTTTACCTTATATAGCTAACATACAATATAAACTAATTGACTTATTTCATAATTAGGGTGTAGTGTTGTCTTTAAATCAATTAATAATTTAAATTTCGTTCAAAATATTTAAGACAAAATTAACTTTCAGGAAAGACATAATTCTAATTCCAAAATTAATTATTTAGATTCTAATGCTAACTAAGAGCTTTAGAAACTCGCATTAAAGAAGACAAAAACAACATCAAATTTGACATTCAAAAGTACACAGTTGTGTCCAAACTCATACACATTAATAATAAAAATTTCGATTGGCAAATGTTAAAATTTTAGACGACGAAAATAATTACTTCTCGAGATTATAAGTGCGATGTTGTACATCAGGCGCAACCCCCATCCAATCAGTATTAAAAATGACACGAAAAATTTCAACAAAATTTACGATACTCTTTTGTTGTAGTAGTTTAACTTTTTAATATTCTTCTCCATTGTTAAAACTTAACTCCCGAAGTCAATCATTGTTACTACATCATGTAGGCCGTAACCGTCTGGAGGTGGAGATGGACCACAACACTAAATTCTTCACATGTACATTCAATAATCTTTTCAGCTGAGGGAGTCAAGGAGTAAATATGATGAATTGCTAAATTTGTAAGTTTATAATAATGTTTTTAATGTAAAAATTAAAAAATTGTAACATATAACCCATATTTAATTTCAAGAAATATTGTTTGTAGTACTCTTGAGGCTTTCTCAAAAAGGAGATTTTGAATAAATAGTGATAAATTTATGTGCTGACTCATTGGCCGTCTTTTCATGTAATGTAAAATTATTTCAGTAAAATAGAGATTCATCTGAAATGTTAAGAAAAAATAAAAACAATATCGTATTCATGAGTATAACGAGATAAGGAACTTTTTTCTGTAATACAATTTTCGTTAAATGCCAGATTATTTCAGAATCATTTTGTAAGTGAATGTGTATTTTATTCCAGATTAGTCTGAAGGATGGAAGCGAAGCACGTGTTACTGCTCCTGTCCATTTTAGCTGCTACGGACTCCACCCGCGTGGAAAGGTCAGCTAAGCGAGACCTGTCGAACTACAGGGCATACAGGGACGTCACCATCCTTCCATATCACGTACCAGACAAGATTAGAATGGCGTCTTTCGCCTTCCGAGTTGAGGAAGTCGTGATGACCTTAGGCAACTGCCCTGCTCGCAACGTCAGCGTGGCTCTGAAGGCAGGGAGTTTCCCTGTCGTCAACCCCGACGGTGCTAAGTTCCCTCCGGACTTCAGACTGTCGGAGGCAACTTACCAATACGAGATGACCATGCTGAGCGATGGTCGCTTTGTAAGCCTCAATGTTACCAACCCCGCAGGTGGTGACTGGTACGCCGTGGTATATCTCAGTTACACAGATCCGAATGACGACAGAATCGTCCAACAAGGAATAAACACTGCCTGCAACGCTTTGGTTGAATCGACGCTGGACGTCGACGCAGCCAACGAAGAAGACATCGTCATAATCAACAAAGTTCACAGCGAGACTCTGAACGTTTCGAAAAACTCTGTACTAATGAAGGAGTACTCGTTCTTTGTCCCGTGGGGAACCGGGGAAGTTTTCCTAAACTTGACATTCCTGCAATGCAAACCTGACTGCCCGACAATTAATTTGGCTGTTCGTCCAAACGGTTTCCCCACAACAGACGATCCTACTGATAACAAAACGCTTCAACTAACATGTACGGGTCAACAATTTGTAGACGGTCATCCGTGTTTCATACAATTCGGTCCATCTGAAGGATCATGGCATTATGTCAGTTTGTCTGTGGAATCTACAAGTGCAAAATTTAAAGACGATACCACAGGATCGGTTTCTTTTACCGTGTCAGTAGATCTGATACCATTCTCGTGTTTACACGATGTATTCATCTTCAACAATAGAAATAATTGTACTTCCAATCAGTCATCGTCTTCTGACGAAATGTGCAATTCAAATTGTGCATGGTGGAAAGTTCCTCTGATGAGGCAGTCGTATATCCCATTTTTCATGTATAACTACGTCCGCTTACCCGATGAAAACGGAAAGAGTTCTTATTCATTGAATATAAGCACGTGTGCGAGAGCGAGCCGAGCGCGACGCACACATATCTATATATCCCTCATGCCTACTCCACTACACGACAATATCGCACTAGAAAGTAATATTGGATGCACGCTTACAGAATCTCTCCTCACTCTATCACGATGAGATCCTCGCTACGACACGCTCCATCCGCACTACCACCTCTCTCACTACATCTCTCTACTAACTCAACACACACATCTGAAGTTTATTCAACATCTCTTTGTGACTTCTATGTCCTTTAATTAAAGCTACACCGTCATTCTAATACTTCCAACCGACCGCAGGAAAACCGCTCGCTCAGCACGCTGTTATCAAGGTACACACCTACCAGTACTATTACGTTTAAAAGAACATAATCCACGTACCGTATAATGATGGAAGCTTCAGGTAAATCGTTACGTTGTCGAATTTCTCGTGATGCAGAGGAGGAGGGGCTGAAGGGGGTGGAGCGGTGTGGCGTTCGTGAGCGTGCAAGTTGAGGCGGTGCGCGCGAGCGCGGGTGCATTTCGGTGGAGGTGCGGTGAGGCTGGGGCGTGAGGCGTGGGGGCCCGATGGAGTGTGGGGTGGGAAGACGTGTTTGGTTGTTAGACGTGGTTGAGTGAGTGGGTGATGTTGGTACAACGTGTGCGGTGTGCGATGTGACTTGCGGCGAGGGCGGTCGTGTGTATGACGGAGGGAGGTAATAGAGGGGATAGGTATAGAAAGAATGTTAAATTGTGGTAATAAGTGATGTGGTGAGTGGTATACGAGAACGAAGGCGTTGAGCGAAGAGTGGGTGTGCTTGAGCGGGTGGGGAGAGGGTTTTGATTTATTAGATTGTTAATGTTAAGGGAGTTAGAGATATGTGGTTAGAGTCTGTATTAGAAATAGAATTAAGATGTGTTGAGATTATAGGTAGAATGTGAAGTGTGGGATATGGAGATAGGGGTATAAAATTAATGGAAGGGTGGAAGTTAAGATTAAGAATGAAAGAAGAAATTCATATATTGGGACGAATGGAATCGAAGATCGGTTCTGTACATATTCAATAACTGTTAATGTGCACCCCCTCTGGTCTGCTCATCCTCGGAGCCCGTTGGGCCGGCCGCTGCCGCCAGCGCCGCTCCTGGTACCCCACCGTCGAGTACTGGCGCTGGAGGGCGCCTCTGGGCCTCATCCTCGTCGTCGTGGGCCTCGTCTCCTACGCCTTCCTGCAGACCAGAACAAACTACAAGTATGTCCACAGTTTGTGGCATTCTGTCATGGCGTTGTCCGTGGTTTTCCTGCTACCCTCCCGAAAGTTCTTCGGCGAAGGCGACCCTCCGAAACCTCTGTGGGTACCCATTCAGCAGTGGTGGAGGGAACGACGGTTAAATAGATGAAATTCGTAACGTAACTATAATATTAATTTTTTCTCTCTACTTAACGTAGTGTGCCAACCATAAAGTAAGTCAATAGACAAGTTTTGTATTCATACACTGAACTGGGAAATGGCTAGGTGTAAATTAAAAACTCAAAGCTTAATAATGGCACATCTAATCGTATACGTTATAAAAATAGTGAAATCTTTATAAAAACATAAGTGGAACATTTGTAATCAAGTTAATTTAGCTTTAAAAATGTATAATGCATTTAGTCATTTACTGTTTACTTTTCTTATTAAGCGTACGCGTATTTTCGCGTCATGATGTGGATTCATGTTATAAAACAGGTTCTTCTTCGTGCCTCCCAGGGTCAAAGGTATTTTTGCACCAAATTACTGATTAAAACAGTTGATACGCTAGTGTTAAGAACTATACTAACTACAACCCCGTTTTACTAAATCTACATCTCTCTTCACTTAATGCCAATTTTTACCAAAACTACTAACTGCTATTTCGTTTCTAATAAATGTACTTGTACGAGAAACCCTACCACGAAATTAGTAAATTTCAAATGCTAATTCAACCTCATTCTCGTCTTATTCATTTAGACAAGAAAAACTACGCTGAACGGTTTGTCCAATAATTTTAATTCAAGCGTGCTGAAGAATGTAGTTTCCGTTGCGTTAGCAACATTTGACTGCCACAAGATATGTGATATTAATATTACGTTGGAGTCAATAAAATTATTTGAAAATGTCAGAAGACTATCATAGGATTTTCATATTCCTTCAACATAGAAATTTTGATTTTATCACTGAATCGAGCGTTGCGTTTTGCAACAATAACTGACACTTCCGTATTATTACAGCTCTCTCATCTATCTATATCTAGTCAACGACCTTGGTATGTAACTTCCTCACACTGTTATGGATTGCAGTGCTTCCATTAGAATGAGTATAGCATTTTACAAATGTATTTAAACATGACGTTTCGCACGGTCCGAATCATATGTAAATAATGTGTGAACAGATTATTAGTAGTGGATAGAAAAAAAATTGAACATTTTCCTTTGCATATAAACAGAATTTTAACTACACGTGTTCAAATACGTTTAATTTTTGTTATTTATCATCCAATGCAGTTGAACTTAACATATTTTTATTTTTTTTAAATGTAACTGACTCAGAGAGAAAGTTATTTCTAACTTTACATTTCATGGTTTCAAATAAGCAGAGCGGTCTTTTGTCAATAGTGGTGCTACTATTTAAAACTTGTGATATACTATATTTTAGATGTTCTTTACAGGTTATGCTTTAAAATATATACTATACTAATAATTTTATAACATGTACAATATAATGAATGTAAAATTAATTATATTTAATCATTGTTTAATAGTCGTAAAAGTAAAAGAAAACAATAGCTAATCTGCCGAGTATTCATAAAAATACAATATATATGTTAATAATAATTAAATGAGTCTGGTAATGTCTTAACATATTAAAGATACTTGACATTATAATTAGAAAGTAGTTGATAAAAATTTGTGTATACAAAGCAACAATTATTCTTGTTATTGTTCTTACAAAGAATGCCTTAATTTAATAGTTAATTCAGAAATTATTCTTATAAGTGTTCCTAAATATAAACTGAATGTTGTTTTCCATCTAAATAAATACAAAGAAACTCTTTATAGAACCAAGCCACTAAAATGTGTAAGACTGAAAATGTGTAACCTTGGTTTTATACATAAATCTATTTGTTCAAGAAAAGTGTTCAAATAAAATATATAACTTTCACTGTAAAACTTTTATTTTATATTATTTATGTGACAATCAAATTTTATTAAATCCAGAAATTAAGAACGCCATTATCTGAAATATGTATTTTTTTACGTTCATTTCGAAAGGTTTTGCAGTATTGAAAAAGAATTCCTAGAATTGTCAGTAATTGCATTGAAATGAAATAATATTTTAACCATGGATTTGAAGCTGAAACCACAATATTGTGGCACAAAGCCGATAGGTCAAAACAAACGTGACCCAACAGTAGTGATAAATACTTTTTCAAATATAATTGAATATTTTTTCCAATCAAATATAAACTAAGCTTTTCATTTAAATAAAATGATTAATTACAAGTATTTGCGATAGCTGTTCATTATATTGTAACGTCAGTCATTGGTGTTTTGTAGTTTCTAGTTCAAAGTTAATGATCATAGACAACGCAGTTTGTTCGCTGACTGGGCTTCGGGGCGTTTGGAACTGGACCCCAGTTTTGGCCGAAATATCACAATTAGCGACGAGGCGCATTTTTGATGAATGGTTATGTTTAAAAACAAAATTGCTGTATATGGGACGACACCAACCCACACGAGGATCGCCAAGTGGAAATGCATCCACAAGAAGTTATTGTTTGGTGCAGATTCTGGGCTGTGGCGTCATTGCTCTGTTCATTATTGAAAACGATGTTGGTGAGGCCATCACCGACAACGGCGAGCGCTACAGAACGATCATAATCGATTTTTTTGGCACATAGGACATAGAAGACATGTGGTTCCAGTAGGACGACGCTACATGCAACAGATCGGACGCCACACGGACATTCTGAATGAACGATTGGAGGAGATGCTTATGATCGTGCAGGGGTGACGTGAATTGGCCATCAAGATCGTGATATTTGACTCCGCTAGACTTTTCGTGTGCGGTTTCCCGAAGTCTCAGGTCTATGCCAATGAGCAGCAATCTACCGATGCCCTTCAAGTCAACATGACCCAGGCCATGACTCCAGTTCAACCTGATCTATTCGGCAGTCATTAAAAATTGGACCTCTCGGATCCGTGCCGAGGTGAGAAACTGTGGCGGACAATGGAACGATGTTGAATTCCATATATAATAACATACATGGGTCTTTCAAATAAAAAGAAATTTTCGTTAATACCTAACAAGCAGCTTGTTTTATTCCATTTTAACATCAACCCGCCCTCATTCAAAAACCCTTTATAATCCTGTTCTCACTCGATTGAGATTTCAAGGCTTATTATGTATCTTCAAATCTATTTAGATTTTAATTTAACAACATTTTTTTCCTATTTATCACTTAGTAAAAGGTAATAGGTATGTTCACTCTCATCCATTAACAATTTATGAATATAATAACGTATTTCAATTACAAACATAAGTGTATGAAAAATGAGGACAGTGACTGTTATAGAACTTGAGTAATAACGTAAGGAATAATAAAACAGAAAATAATTGAAATCGAAAAATACTAATTGAACGCGTAGCTTACAGCCGAAGAATCGCATTGTTATTTCTTGTGTTTAGCTAGTCCGTGTTTATTTGAAGCATATTTAGTACACATCCTTTTGAGGTAAGAATTAGTAATAACCGCATTTGTTACAGATTCATAAAAAGAATTTCATGACTTTTAATTCCGTATCCTTACTTCTTACTTACACAAAATTATGAAACATGTAAAGAGATCTTGATTTAAGGCAACAATGCAGCACAATAATTGAAATAATTAAAATATTTTGTATGTAGGGAAAGACGCATGCTCACCATGTTGCTTAACTTCATAACTTGCTCCTCTTGTTATCACACCTAACTAGGATGAGAGAATTTAGTCGAACCATAGATTTTAAGCTTAAAGTGATGTTTTAGCATGCAGCGATGTAGCTCCTCTCACAACACCTGCGAAACTTCATCATAAATGGAAGCTGGTTACCGCAAATTTCAGCGATCATATGCTCAACCGCACTAGGATAAAACAAAACTTGCAACGTTTCAGTTTATACCGCTGTTCTTCTATTTAAATAAATAATCAATAAAAAAACGTTTTATTTTAGACAAATTATCCAACTCACTGGAAAAATTTTTATCACATATCCAATTTACCAGCATAAATTTAGGCGCTTAAGGCATTTTAATATAGGGTGAATGACATAAATTTGCCTTCTATTTCTTTATCGTCATTAACTTTTCTGCGTAAGTCTAGTATTGAATGTTCCAGCCAATACAAAGTTTTATACATACTCTTGTTGTTACTTCCTGTTTATTAATATTCACAATTCAGTTTAAAAATCATAAAAATATTTATCAATTATATTCAGCATTAATTAATTTCTATATTTCATTTCTTTGCAATCCATTGTTTCATGCATCGTACCTTTGAACTTACTTTTCATAAATCTTATTACAATTACTGAGTTGTTTGCATTTTGAAAGTATTCAGTGTTGCGTAACTCCTTGCTGCTTATACTTATACTGACATTGGCGTTAACTTATAAGAAATTGTTCATTACTATTATCATACTTCAAGGAGACTAAATAAAACCCCTACGCTTTTCCGTTGATACTGTAGTATCAGAGGTGTCAGAAGAAGAGTTGGAAACCATAATAAATTGCATCAACGGGGTCCTGGAGAAAGACTTCAATAAGAGAAGATAATGGAGTGTAGTTTGGGAAACAGTGGAATAACAAAGGGTGTTAGTTTGGGAAGGGATATTTTGACGGAAGTTAAGGAATTCTGCTTCAAGGGAAGCGTAATAACTAGGGATGGTAGAAGTATAGTAGACATAAAAGAGTAGGATAAAACTGGCAAGGAAGCAAAAAAGAGAAATTTATATACGGGTAATATAAGTGTGAATATTAGAAAATTGTTGCTAAAAATGTTCATATGGAGTGTGGCATTATATGGGTGAGACATTTGGTCGATAGGAGTTGGGAAAAGGAAAAGAACAGAAGCCTTTGAAATTTGGTGCTATAGGCGAATGCTGAAAGTCAGATGGGTGGTTAGAATCACAAACGAGGAAATTCTAAACATAATAGATGAAAAGCGAACAATATGGAGGACGTTGACTAAGAGAAGAGATTAATAGGCCACGTTTTAAGACAGGAGGGTCTTGTAAAATTAGCATTAGAGGGAAGTGTGTGGGGTAAGAACAGAACAAAAGCATAATATGCCCTATATACAAAAAGGGGACAAGCTAATATGTAGCAACTACGATAGGAGTTGGGGAAAGGAAAATAATAGAAGCCTTCGAAATGTGGTGCTATAGGCAAATGGAGAAATTCAGATGGGTGGATAGAATCACAAACGATGAAGTTCTAAACAGAATAGGGGAAAAGTGAACAATATAGAGGACTAATGAACGTAGACTTTACCGGTGAATAATTCGGATGAAATCTTCACGGTTAACCAACCGGGTCAGGTATTTAAAAGAACACAACATTTCTGCGGCCATCGTCTGCCGCCGTCTTCAGGCTATATGTCGTCATGCGTTGAATCACCTGATCCATACGGCGATCCGATTGGTCCTTGTGCGTCACCTGTGGATGGTCTGCCTGTCAACTGAGCTTGTATATCACGTATTTTCGTGATAATGGGATCCCATGCATTACTGATATGGTAGCCAGAGTCTCTGTTTATGAGATTATTATGTCTTAATTTCTATGGCTTCCAATATCACGCTATCACGCCATTTATGAGCGTGTTTTAATTTAGTTGTCTCCTAAAAATGCATTTTATGTCCCTGTTTACCAAGGTACCAATTCTTGATATACTACGATTACTAAGAAATATATTCCCTGCAGATATCACTTTACTGTTCGAACATGTGCTTACCACTACTTACTTTCAATATTCAGGACAGTTTTTGAACAGACCGATGGCGTCGCCATGGGCTCTCCATTTTCACCAGTAGTGGCCAATTTTTATATGGAATTTTTCGAGGAGCAAGCCTTAACAACAGCCAAATTAATGCCCAAATGCTTTTTTAGATATGTGGACGATACGTTTGTTATATGGAGCCATGGTATTACTGCGTTATCGGAATTCTTACAACATCTAAATAGTATACACCATAACATCCAATTTACAATGGAAATTGAAAAAGGAGGCGCACTACCGTTTTTAGACATCCTCATTTACAAGAAACCTGGAGGAAAATTAAGGCATTCAGTGTACAGGAAACCTACACAAACGGATTTATATTTGAATGCCAATAGTTTTCACCATCCTGTACACAAGAAAGCGGTATTGCATACATTGATACATAGAGCTCGTACTATTGCAGATGAACAAAATCTGGCCTCTGAAATTGCACATCTGCGACAAACATTCATCAATAATGGTTATTCGAGAACAGAAATTAACAGGGCTCTGAACAGAAAGAAAACGGTAAGAAAACATGAATTACCACAATTAACCCTGACATTTCTTCCGTATGCAGGAAAAATATCATCAAAAATCAGTAGAATATTGGCCAAACATAACGTAAGAACAGTTTTTCGTCCACAAAACAAAATATAACAGCTTCTGTGCTCCGTTAAAGATGACATTGGTTTAAAAACTGCTGGAGTGTACCAAATTCCATGTGACTGCGGCCGACTGTATATTGGTCAAACCCTGAGGACGATAGAGCAACGTTGCACTGAACACGAAAGGTACGTTCGCTTGAAACAACTTGACAAATCTGCTGTTGCTGAGCATGTTTTGACAACGGGACATAAAATGCATTTTTCGGAGACAACTAAATTAAAACACGCTCATAAATGGCGTGATAGCGTGATATTGGAAGCCATAGAAATTAAGACATAATAATCTCATAAACAGAGACTCTGGCTACCATATCAGTAATGCATGGGATCCCATTATCACGAAAATACGTGATATACAAGCTCAGTTGACAGACAGACCTTCCACAGGTGACGCACAAGGACCAATCGGATCGCCGCATGGATCAGGTGATTCCGAAGGTATAAATACGGCGCATTCAACGCATGACGACATATAGCCTGAAGACGGCGGCAGAAGATGACCGCAGAAACGTTGTGTTCTTTTAAATACCTGACCCGGTTGGTTAACCGTGAAGATTTCATCCGAATATAGAGGACGTTGACTAAGAGAAGGGATAGATTAATCGGCCACGTTTGAAGACACGAGGGGCTTGTAAAATTAGCATTAGAGGGAAGTTTGTGGGAGAAGAACAGAAGAGGGAGGCAAAGGATGGATATCGCTAAGCAGATTAGGGAGTATGTGGGTTGTGCTAATTATAAGAAAATGAAATGACTTGCGCAAGATTGGCTAGCATGGAGGGTTGCATCAGACCAGTCCTAGGACTGAATACCACAACAACTGTTATTATATAAGCACATTTTTCTTTAAGAAAATGTTTTTCTTTAAGTATAATTAAGTAAATTAACTGAAAACTGTGCAAATTAAATGTGTCTCAATTCTATTGTTATTAACTCTCGATTATCCGCGCGCGGTTTAACCGCTAAGCGGTTCAGCCGCAGCAATAAATTTTGAAAGGAACACAGGAACCAACAAAGATGCTGCAAGACCAAACTCAGGTACCTGAAAATTTGTAGTAGTGGAAGGAAGCAGAGATCTTTAGAAAGAAGAGTACGTTCATGTCTGTCACTGAACTGCAGTTTTCAGTTGTTGTTAACATAGTGCGGTATTTCACTTCTGTGGAAAAGATTTAAGTTTTTATGTAAAAACAGTGTTAAATTAATTGTTTCTTATAATCGTCTTGCAGGTGGTCCATCAATGTTACGCCATTAAAATATTGATGTGGTTAAAATTACAGTGTCCATTATATATAAAATCTACCATAGAGCAGTTTCAACTACACTAGGATATGAACCTAATTGCAGAAGCATTATAATTAATAACATTGGCCTTCATCACAAAAGGGTAAGCTGAAGTAGCTGTTATTTTTATACCAGTATATCTGGCTTGTATTTGTGTACTTTGCTTTATTCACTGTTTTTGATATTCGCGCCAAATCTCCCCACTATAATGCAGAATCTGCTCTATATTAATTTTTTCCGAAAGTAAAGAGTTTGGAATTTAAAAGGGAAAATTTCTTATTGGAAATTAATCTAGACAGAACGATAGACTTAAATAATTTGAAATCTCAGATATCTCCAACATTTATCGCTTTTAGAAAAACATGATTAATTGTTCATTTTAAACTAGTGTGTAACTAATGCAAAATCGTTCGCAGAATATTTTAACTCCTTATGTAGCTTTTATTATTTTTCAATATAAATATTTGTTAGAAGCTGTCATTCTTATGAAGTAATAATGTTCTGTGTTCCTTAAGGTAAGTGTTTCGAATCACATGCTAATTTATAATTCTAAATAGGTCCGTTCTTTCTTCTTTCCAGACGAGCATATATATATCCCCGTGATATCTAATATATGGTTATGGTAGTATATAATCTCTTATTTCATAGATTTCAACATTTTACTCAATGGCGTATCACTCCACGTTCCTGCATGTATGAAAAGCTGTTGTTGTCTGAAAAAGTTGCCCATTAATCTATTCCTTCTCTTGGACAAAGTGTTCTCTTTTCCCATATTCTGCTTAAAACTTTCTGGTTAGTATTTCCATTCATCTGATTTTAAGCATTCTGCTACAGCACCACGTTTCTAAATCTTCTATTATAGAAGAAAAACAAGAATGGAAAAATGTGGACAGGGTCAGGGAATCGAACCCTGGGCCCCCTAGCTAATCCGAGTTGACGTGCATGGACCGATTCAACATGCCTCCATTCCCATAATCCAGGCTCATCTACGCCTGTTTCTTTCTATCTGAAAGATTATGAATGGGGCTGAAAGATTGGACAACATAATTATAATGACAGGACTTGAAAACGATTATGATCGGGACTTCAAGAGTGCAGATACGACTGAATAATATGACTGGATCTTAGCAGAGGATAGTAAGATTGAACTTTAAGTGTTGATGAAGACTGAATTTAAGAGTGGGCAATAAGAAATTAGAGATTTTCCTGGCCCTGGTCATTTAAATAACGGGAGGAAGGTGTGCTCAAGACCGGGGTTCCAAGTTGCTCATTATTGTTCAACTCGGAAGGTCGGATGGGTCCAGTCACAAGTTTCAGGCGAAGCTGAGAATAAAGAGTTGTAATGATAGGGGGGGATATTATTAATTATTTAAAGAATTTAAGTTTAGTATTTAATATATACATTTAATTAAAGAAAAACACAATAATTTTAAATGGGGTCCTGCGCGTAGATTACAAGTACAAAATAAATAATTAAAGGGGATGATTTTAAAGTTCTCAGGGTTAGATTATTATTTGAGTAACCACGTGCAGCAGTTGCCGTTCACTGGACGAACATGTTTTGTTTGACTGTGCGTCTTGGTGCGGATTAACTGGTGATTGGACTTCCTTCTTCTTCCCTCGTTGTTCGCACCTTATTCCTTCGCTGCTATCTCGAATGTCTCACACCATGCTGCTGCTACCTCCACTTGTCCGACGGTTTACCATTATTATACTGTCCACTGCTTCCTCCAATGATCAACCAACGCTTCATACTCTATTTTTCCGCCTATCATTTTCGCAGATCACCTCCGTATCTGCTCCCTCCAATGGATAAAAATATCTCACGTGACGATTGTCTGACAAGCATCGTGAATTCTCCATCAAACGCGGGAGATTTTTGTTGATGACACAGGTCCCTAGGAAATCTCTGAAGTCAAACGTTCTTTTAGCCAAAAACAAGTATCCCGTTAACCCCGCAGTCAGGTATATCTATCCAACCGCCAACTTGGCACTCGGAAACTCCCTTTTTCCTGGCCAGCGACATGTTCTTGCAGAAATTTTATCTAACATAAAATTCCATAAATTGAAATTAAAATTGGGGAGGGTTCTACTGCGCTACAGGGCAATGACACTGTGTGTAACCTTGTACCAATTTCTCAGTACTGCCAATTCCGAGTAGAATTTGTGTTTGTGTTCTGCTCCATGACAAGGCTCATTTAGACGACCCTTAGTATACAACTCATGTATTCAGTTTATAAGATATTTAGTATTATAGTGTTATCATAAAAAAAATGCTGGCTTACAACTTCAAAGTTATCAAATTGTAGTATATTGTAAATTATTAATATAAAGTCAATGGATTTTTCATTTTTGTATTATATTTCATCAATTTTAAAATAGTTATCCCCTCATATTCATTTCAATTAGGATATATAAATGTACGAATATAGAGAAAATGTCATGTCTACATGAACATAGAAGATTCTTCCGTATTAAATCTACGTTAGTTGTTCCTTTTAACTCCGTCAGATTATAGAAAAGTAAATCAACCTGTCTGATTTTTATCCCGAGCGCAATGAATCTCAAATTCCTATAAACACAACAGCTAAGCTCTCCGAATTTAACATTCAAGATGTCTGCAGTGGCGTGGCGTGACGCGTTGCATACCTGAGGACCTGAGCTTTTATTTGATGTTTTAATCTGGTTACCTTAGAATTCCAAACACAGCGCGGAACAGATGTTCCTTTTAACGCGGAGCTGTGGTACGTGAGCGGAACCGCAAAGCCACGTCCAAGGAGTTGTTCCTTCGGCCGCTAGGCAGCGCTGCCTGTATCGAGCATCGCCTACAACGAAAGAAAAGACGCGATTCACTAAATTTAACCAGAAAGTATCTCATGTTAAAAACTTACCCAGAAATTATAAGGCCTGGTGCATTGATTGCATTAAGACAAATTCAATTTTAAATAAATAAAAAACACTGATAATTGGTCAGCAAACAATTTATTTAAAATATTTACGACGTTTTGCCCACATTTGCAGATTTTCTCAGTAGAATGTGAAATGAATAATATGTTTGTAAAAACGCATAATTTTTCGTCATGGTGTGCGTCCAGCGACGATTACAGCCGACAATTTTTTTAAATTCATTTATACTTAATTGTCAGATTATTAATTTATTTAAATTCAATTGCACTATTAATGAATAAATAAAACGGCCAACAAGTCAGAAACAATTTAATAAAAATAACGTGGCAGAGTAACAAATTAGCTATTGATGAAACAATTTACCTACAATGTTACGTAATTATGATAATTAATAACATTTAGGAGAGCAGTTTCAAGGACTCGCGTTTTTTACGCACTCTGAAACTGTTTTTTCACTATTTTTACCGTAATTGTTATGAATTGATTAACTAAAATTATTTAATTATTGTGGAGCTAATTTTGTACTCAATAGTCGTAAAACCACTATTGAGATCCTGGAAATTTTTCAATATTGTTAATAATTGGGTCTTTAAATTTAATATACATAACTCCTGCAGCCACATTTCTCTATTTAATTCAATTCTAATACTTCTCTGACATAATGATTTGTCCCACTTTCTTTTCTTTGGAGACTGCATATTCGCTTTCTATAGGTCTGATGTATGACTTTATAACATTTGTTTTTAGTGTTCTAATTCAATCGTGGTAATATTCCAAATTAAGATTTGGTTTTAAATTATTCAGAAAATATTAATTTACAGCATTAGTTTTGAAGTTCTCCCAGTGTACCCTTATTTAATTAATTCTTGTGTCCTGGTAAAACTCTTGCATCGTAAATATTCTGAAGCATTTATCCCCCCCGCTCCAGTTGTTATAGCCTCAATATCGGCTTTTAGAGATTTGTACAAACATCGTAATTACGTAAACGTTTCAATCATTTACATTTTAGCCTAATTTAGGTTTAATTGAAATAAAATATCTGAATCAATATACAGACTACAGTAGAGTTTTGTAATGGAAAAGTAAAGGTTTAAAAGTGAGATGTGGAAGGGAGAGTATGGCAGCCAAGGATAAGCTTGAGGTACGTGACTAATAGTTTACGGCAGAGATGAGGAACATTTCTACAACTAGAGGCCACATTTAAATTAGGCATAAGTTTATATACCTATAAAAGCAAAATTTTAATGAAATTATTATAGCTTTCGCATTGTATAGACACAACACAAAATAGCATTAAACGTGTAATACATTAAATGGTCGCCGAGTGAAAGTCTGAAGGGATGCGATGCACTTTTGTATGTGGGTGGGCAGCGTTTACAACATTCCTTTCGCTAAATTACATAAAGGACCTTTGACGAACAAAGAATGGCATCCGTGCCCAACTCTAGAAGGATGTGCTTCTGTCAAGTAGCAAGGCGTGAAAAATGAGGAATCAGCCACTGTACGGAACTAATGGGAAACATGGCACCTGCAACTAAAATCTTTCCTATTGGCTGCAATTTTGCAAGTGCAAGCTAATGGGTGTCTTTTTAGACTGCAGTCAATTGGCTACTGGAAACCAGAGGGCATTTTAGAGGCCTACCGAGGTTACGTGGAGAGGAATTTTGAGGGAAAGAAAAATAAATTGAGAGAGCCGGCAAGACTTAATCCAAATTGTGAGGTGCTATTGAGAATCCTGGGATTCTTGAGACCACGGCAGATGTCGATTTTGGCCCAAGGCGTCACCGGTGCATCCAGATCATCCAAGGAGAACCGACGTAGCCGGCGCCTCCATAGCAGACCAGATCAATTGAAGGTGAGAGCCATTTGAACCGTGGAACACAACAAGAAAGGAGTTAATTGTACGTAAAAACCGAATTGTAGCTGTTAATGAGTCTTTAATATTAAACACACTAAATATATTGGTCCTTATTTAGGGATTATGCACTTTAAACATTATAGTGGTGCCACCTGTTTTGCAAACGGAGCTATTTATCTCTTTTATTTCAGAAGATTTGTTGCTAGGGCATAATTCGACCTTTCTTCACCAATATCTGACCCAAAAGGGATGGGAGATAATCTTTCTGAAATACAGCCAAAACTCGTGTTCCTGTTCATCTCAGAACTTCTATAATTGATCACTACATTTAATGAAAAAAAAGTGTAGTGTATAAAATTAACGCGATAAAACAGTGCTGCAAATGCAACTTGTAGAGTTTTTTCATGTAGGGCATCAAAACTAAGCAATGAGTGTCATAGCCAAAGTTTTGAATTACGGGAAAACTTTATATGTCTCACCCGAAAAGGACGGGTTAGATACAAAAGATTCACTCACAGTCATAATTGGGGTTATTCGTAAATAAGCTGCTACCTTTTTTTGTTGCACGCTTCAAAATACATATAAATCTATAGTAAAAATCAAATCAAATTTGGTACTTTATGGGTTAAAAGCGATAAAACTATAAATGATGGAAGACACAACTTAATAAAACATTTAAACAACTCTGAAAAGTTATTTATTGCTTTATATCGTTATCATCTACCATTGAAAATCCTTCATGTAATTATAACTATTTTTATACTTGTTCGAAATCTAAGTATTTTATAAATAACCTCTTTACATGCATAAATTAGATGCAGTGTAAACAGATTCGCGATTATATTTGTCTGAAAATGTTTAATGTTGTTATATATATATATATATATATATATATATATATGTTTCGTTCAATGTTGTTAAATATTGTTATCTAATAATTTCTGTGCGTAACCTAATCGTGGATGTAATCTATTCTTTCCTAAACATATTTATTGGTTAACCCCTTAACAAATTACTACTTTAGTCAAATGGTATAAATATTGTACAGCTGAAATTTTAAATTGAATAAAACTACAGGACTGGTAATAATAAATATTTTAACACAAAGAATTCATACAAATCAGAACAATAAATTTATTTACAAGGAAGCTAATGCTATACACATTTCACCAAAAATGTTTTACAGTTTCAGAACGTTTTATTTTTGCAAGTTGCACAAAAGACACATAAGAAGTAATTAAAATTATTAGTCAAAGGCGTTGTTTAGTGATTATATCCAGGTTTTTAAAGTTAGGAAAATGCCGTCGTGAAAATTTTAAGATTGAATTGCAGGTGATTTTAATAGATAAAAATACTTTACAGAGAGATTGCTTCGTCTTACGGTTTGTGCGATAATAGCGGTATCTTAAATTCGTTTCCCATTGGGCGGA
This sequence comes from Eucriotettix oculatus, assembly GCA_034510155.1. NCBI lineage: Eukaryota > Metazoa > Arthropoda > Insecta > Orthoptera > Tetrigidae > Eucriotettix > Eucriotettix oculatus. The sequence goes on along the minus strand of CM067378.1, from coordinate 12,340,768 downwards.
TTCTGGATTTGCGAAGGCTCCATTGTCCAGCGTACGACGAAGTACACACTTCCGGATGAGTTTGAATTTACGGCAGCTTTTCGGGCGATGACAGCATACGCTCCGATAATTGTGGACAAACCTTGGCTTGAATTTGGTGCGGATTACATATACAGGAAAATTTCGTCGTTATGCGAAGATTCACAAGCGTCCGCGGATTGACTGGATGCCCATAGTTTAGACACGCAAATCTGTGCTCCTCCAAATTTTGTTTTGCACGATGGTACTAACTTTAGCAGGCCTCGACGAAACTAGAAATTACAAAATGTTGTCTATCTAAAAGTCCAAAAATCTTTAATCAAACTAGAACAGATTTTTAGACACGTTTTACACCTTCGATGTACAGTCCGAGACTCCGTTTCTTCCTCCGTTCCTGGCCTCACCCCAAATACACGGTCATTCCACCAATAAATTAGTAAAGTAATTAGCGCAGTTAATAATCGTCCAATCAGATTTCCACTTAAATATTCACAGGCGAAAACCCAATATAAAGAATGATGCTTCTGCTTCTCAACACACTGTAGGTTCTAGACAGCGAACAATGAGAGTATTCTCCTAGGTACTTTTACAATTCAAGATGCACAATAATGTTAAATGCCGAGACACCTTAATCTATTTTGGGAGGTATATGTACTGGGCTCGAAGACCTTGGCCATAAGGCATGAGTTGTCTTCTGATCCCATTGGATCAGTCGGTCAACTGCCTCCTAAAACTGGTGCAGACACGGAGATGGAATGCTGCGATCCCACAGCAAACTCGTCTCCCGTCATTCGGAAGGGCGTGAGAATTGTACCCAATGTCTGACCTACCTGATGCAGGTTTTCTAGGATTTTCCCTGCATCTTTTAAGTGAAACACCGGATAGGATTCTTAAACTATAGCCCTGGAGCCTAGTCAATCCTTGGCTACCTTGCTCTACCTTCCACACCCCCCATTTTCAATTCCCTTCCTATGCTATTAAAGGGGAGTTGCCTGTTTCAGGATCACCCTCATGTAGCCTGTTACCCAAAAAAAAGTGTAAATACTCGTCAATAATCCTTCTTCTCAGGGAGTCTACGTTCTATTTTAAACCTGAGGAACTACATTGTACTTTCGCTCACTATAATCGTGGTTTGCTACTTAAGTTATGTATCAGGATAACTAAATTTATTGAAATCCTTTTAAAGTAGTAGTACTATACTATGGAGTTAATAAATTAATAATAGAAGTTAACCCAAAAAAAATCCTTAATTTTCAATTCCCTTCATATGCTATTATAGGCTAATTGCCTGTTTCAGGATCACCCTCATGTAGCATATTAATAAAGAGAAAACCACGGCACACTCATCTCCCGTCATTCCAAGAGCCCGACCTACCTGATACCGGTTTTCTAGGAGCTTCATTGCGTCTCTTTTAGGTGAAACACGAGGTAGGATCCTAAAACTATAGCCCGGGGATCGGTGTCAATTTTTGGCTACCTTGTTCTACTTCCACATTCCCCGTGTTCAATTCGCTACTAAAAAAATAAAGAAAGACATTATTAAAACGACCTCTTCGCAATATATGTTTATTCGTAATGATGTTACAGCCAACAGGCTTCTTAATTTCCTACATTACACAATTTTATGTACTTTTTATAGTGGACTTATTTTTAATTCATGATTTATAAAATCCACAAGTAAACATGTTTAGAAAATTTTAAGTACCTAAAATAAGTCACATACAATAGTCTTCAATATTACCCATCTTCTACGTTTACTCTACGGTATAGGTGGAAACGTTTAGATAAATTTAATTCTTACTTCTTTTTGGAAAGACATGCTACTAGTTTAATTCCGATATTAAATGTCTGTTTTTTTCATCCAAATTACGTGTAGGTAAAAATCTCTGCTGTGTGAAACTGTAAACGAAGTGGACTGTTCATTTGCTCCAGACCTTCAGGGCCTGTCAATAAATATTGAAGCTCTGGCCACGGAAAGCAGATAACGCGTGCACAATATAGCAGCAGCCTTCCTTGCTGGTCTTGTGTATGCATGAGTTGCGAGGAAACACCACCCCTAAATATAATAACACAGGCAATTATTAATGGCATACAACTTAGTGCCCGGCTAGTTTGTTAATATTCATTTCATGAATATGCAGATAGCTGGTTGCCCTATAAAGGACTAGGTCCCTTGCACTCCACTTAATAAACGTTTTCACCTTTAAAGCAATGATAAATTGATTACACATAACGTCCCAAACTTCCTACACTTATGTAATATAAAAACTGAGTAATTATTGCCCAACACTATTCTATCAACTTATGATCAATAAATTAACCATACAAAGGTTATTACTCTATGTATTACATTAACATTTAACACAGTCTCTAGGTAACACAATTTATTGTGATACATCCATTATACATCCGTATAGCTTTCTATACGGTTTCATTTACAACCTTAATTTTAGTGCAAGTTTTGTGAAATTATACAACTTAAATATGAGGGCCACAAAATGCTTTAAGTGAAACTGACCCCTTATTTTACAAGTGATAGCGGTATTGTTGTGTATTTTTAAGGACGCTGTACACTCAAATAATGTTCTGTATTAAGTAAAGCCTGTTTCAGTGTTGTTTTTAAGCCTTAAGTATCTCTGCCATCACAGTGTCGATGTTGTTGCGGTATTCAGTCCTAAGACTGGTCTGATGCAACCCTCCATGATAACCTATCTCGCGCAAGCCTTTTCATTTCCATATAACTATCACAACCAACAAACTCCATAATCTGCATATTCCATCCTTCGCCTCCCTCTGATACTAATATTACAAGACCCTCGTGTCCTAAAAGGAGCCCTATTAATCTATCCCGTCTCTTATTCAACGTCCTCCCCATTGTTCGCTTTTCCCCTATTCTGTTTATAACTTCCTTGTTTTTGATTCAATCCACACGTCTGGTTTTCAGTATTCACCTATAGCACTACATTTCAAAGACTTCTATTCTTTTCCTTTCCCCAACTCCTATCGTCCACGTTTCGCACCCATATGACGCCTCGCTCCATACAAATATTTTTAGCAACGATTTCCTAATATCCACACTTATATTACTCGTAAGTAAATATCTCTTTTTCGCGAAAGCCTCCCTTGCCTGTGCTATCCTACTCTTTATGTCTACTATACTTCTACCTTCCTTAGTTATTAACTTCCGTCAAAATATCCCTTCCTAATCCAACACCCTTTGTTATTCCGCTGTTTCCCATACTACACTCCATTACCTTGGTTTTGCATCTATTAATCGTCATATTGAACTCTTTCTCCAGGACTACGTTCATGCCATTTATTATGGTTTCCGAGCCTTCTTCTGATTCTCCTAATATTACAATATCGTCGGCATAGCATAAGGTTTTTATTTCTTCTCCTTGCAGTATGATTCCTTGTCCATATTCCGTTTTCACTTTCTTCATCGCCTGTTCTATATATAAGTTAAACAGCATGGACGACTGACTGTCTTACTCGTTTCTTGATTTCTTCTTTCTTTTCTTGGTCTCCTATTCTAATTACTGCTGCTTGTCTTCTGTAGACTTTATATATTAGCCTCCTTTCTAGATATTTTATTCTAGTTGTCTTCAAAATCCTTAATAGCGTGTTCCAGTTCACAATATCAAACGCTTTTTCTAAATCTACAAATGCCATTAACGTAGGCCGGTTTTTTTGTATCCTGTCTTCTAAAATTAATCGCAAAGTAATTATAGCTTCTCTTGTCCCTATATTCTTCCCAAAACCAAACTGATCTTCTAACTCGCATTCTATTTGACGTTCCATTTTCCTATATACTATTTTCGTTAATATTTTGCATGCATGGGATACTAAACTAATTGTTCTGTCCTGTTCGCTTCTATCAGCCCCAGCCTACTTCGGTATGGGTATAATTATTTTTTTTACTGAGATATTCTGTGATTCTTCCTGTTTCGTATATTTTGCAAACTATCCCGAACAGCCATGATATTGCTTCTTCGCCCGATGCTCTTATCAACTCTGCTGGGATGTTATCAATTCCTGGCGCTTTTCCATAACTCAGGTCTTTCAGCGCCCTATCAAACTCTGACCTTAAAATTTTGTCCCTCAACTATTTGTCATCCACGTCCTCTTCTTCTATTACTGACTGATCTAGACTTCCACCATGATACAGCTCTTCTAGATATTCATTCCACCTTTCTGCTTTTTCTTCTTCATCCATCCGCTCTCCTTATGTTCTTGTTAATATTTTTCCTCTCGCCAACCGATTCTTTGATTTTCCTATATGTATTGTAATATTCCGGGAGGGACTAAATTAAATGAATTTAGACAATGATTAAAATAGAATATTATTAACAGTTGCTCGTTATCTCGGTGATTTTATAGAGCCTCTCAAGAATGGAGCAAGCCAGCTACTGAAAAGATAAGAGAAATACACATTAGATTTGAAGATAAAGCGTATAAAATAATGAAAAAGTTTTATATAAACTTACCCCAACAAATTGGCTGCTTATTTTCTCATTCACACACTGCACACTCTGCTATGTGTTCGAACTATATACAGGTTAGCCCTTCGCTCTTCTTTACACCAAACACGCGTCTTCAAAGTTATTTAATACGATTGAAGGTATTGCGTAAAACTGATTTACACACTTGTATGAACTTCTTCTCTATAATACTTCCTTCCTCTTCTACCACCATCACCATCTCTCCTCTATCACCTTCAAAATTGTACGTCCGGGCTTCTCCACTACCAAGCCCGATCTACCTTACAGTACCTTTTTCAGCTTCATCGCCATATTGGTCCAGCGTGGTCATCTGACCTCATCCACCAAAAGCAAGTCTTTAAAGTCCCACGTAACAGCGGCCGTTTGCAGTGTCCCGTCACGTGCAACTCGCATGCAAAGCATCAGCCAGCGACGTCACCAGCTCAACAATCAGTCGGCGTCCGTTTTGGCGCGGAACACGCCTAACAAGTCACAGCTTGCAAGTTACATCCCGCGCTCAAACGTCCAATTGTAATTTACGTTTAGCAGCCTTACTTAAATATAAAACGGGGTGTCGGTATCAAATGGTAATTTAATATACAGAGTGATAAAAAAATTTGTCGAATATTTTGAAAGGTTATAACAACCATCGAAAGCAAAATATTACTCAGGAAAGATAAAATACAGGCCAGTGGTAATATATGGGGCAGAATCCTGGACGTTGACAAAAAACGTCCAAGATGCTCTAAAGAAATTTGAACGGAAGATAATACGAAGAATATGCGGACTCGCCATTGGATGGAGAATTCGTTACAATGAAGACATTTACGAAATCATAAAGGGGAAAAATCTAATACCCTACTTAAAGCACCGTCAAAAGCATTCAAAACTAGACTATATTTGACAAAGAAGAAAGGAAGACCAAGAACGAGATGGGTGGAGGATGTGATAGAGGATCTGAAGATTATGAAAGTAAGAGGACGGAGAGAAAAGATCAGGGATAGAAAGGCATGGAGGCGTATTCTGAAGGAGGCCAAGGCCCACACAGGGCTGTAGTATCGTGCAGGAAGGAAGAATAACCATAAAAACTAGATAAAAGGGCCAATAAACACTGGTCCGGAAACGCAAACTTTACGAGATCTTTAAACTTGTCCACAGTGGCTGATAAAACTCCAGGTTGTCTAGCAAGTTGGGATGAGGTAAAAATGTTTTTGTCTGAATTCAGGATGTGTAGAAAATCAACACCTGACTCAATATATGCCAAACAGGCTTCACATGGCGTATGATCGTCTATGACATGTGAATTTCGGAAACGCCTCGTCTACTGTGCTCATTTCAGTCCCCGAGACCGTCCAAGGACGTCTCCACCGTCACCAGAGGCCACCAGTGTATGGTGGCTTCAATACCGGACCTAGTCGGCCCCCTACTGTCAAGGAGGAAATCCTCCAGGAATACCATGGAGGTTCTATTTCTTGAGGATGTGTCGGGAGGCGATAGAGGACTGCATAGCACGCGGAATCGGAATAAAAAATTATTCTGACTACTCCTCAAGACCGGAAATCCACAGTTTTTTGCAAAGTTTGTGCTGTGTACTCCAGTGCAACACCTTGTTCAGCACGGAAAATATGGCCTCGGTAATATTTAGCTGAGTTTGTGGAAGTTAATGAAGATGAGTCATGACTATAGCAAAAGATTACAATGATAGAGCAAAAGAGGAAGCTGGCTGCGCAAAGCTGCTAGAGAAAACGTAAATACTAAACCAGAAAGCGTCAAAAGATGACGTTAGTAAGAAAGAAAATTTATGAATTGAGAAGTGCTTTCAGTAAAGTTATTAAAAAACTGAAGGTGTCGATGAAGTCAAGTTTCAAGAAGCATGAGAGAATTTATGCACAAGTCTGTGGAAATCCTCAGTTTAAGAAATTCTCAAGGAAAATTTCCAGGATATGCTGGGGTATTTCTCATACGTGTATTTGCGAGGGTTCAGTTGACGAAATTTTTTAGTATACACTTGAGGATTGTATCACCAGCATTTTTTCCGTCTGTGTGGATAACTTTAGGTATCGAATACCCAGGAGAGTGAACGCACGTAACTGGCCTAAATACTTTCCCTGCCGATCGCACAGTTTTGAATTTTTTCTTGTTTGGCGAGATTGTGCGAAGCCTCTTTGATTTAGGTTCAAAGAAATGAATACAAGTGTTATATCCAATCACCATTATCCCAAAAGCATGTCTCCCTCCAAATTGAAGTGTTGCATGAATTCAGACACAATTGTTTTTCTTCTCTCTTTAGTCTGATAGGTTAACATTTTTGATACCCACCATACTCAAATTTTGGAGTGTCCCGGTCATTGAGTAATATTCATTACTCTCCCTTTATAGATGGAGAGACTGAGAAACAATTAATAAGTTGTTTCACGGTGATCCTCTCGAATGAGCTGAATGCTGCATGGAGTGGATGTAGTAATCGGTCTGTTGCTTCGCCTTTCGTCGTCCAACGGCGTTTGCGCTTCATCTTCGTTACATCAACGAATCCGTCGCCCAATAGTGCTGACATCTACTATTGCACCATCATACACATTTTCCATCCTTTCATGTAATGAGCGTTCCGCCTTCCACATTTAAGAATTTAATCACAGAAAGCTGCCTAACACGCACGTATTCCAAAGGCTGCTGCGCTGCCACTATTTGACTCAGAAAGTTGTTACTGCAGTGGATTGGAAAAGAATGTTTGAGAAACCGCGCCAAATTCAAAAATTTTGCATAACTAACTTATATGAGGAGAAAAATTGTAGGAGGTATAACTTATAGAACTACCCTCGTATAACTAATTTAATAGAGATATACATTATTATTTTGTTGCCTTTAATTCAATTTGAAATATGCTAACGATCTTAGAATCTATTTTATATCCAACTTTAATTACAGCTTCAAATAACGCCATAATTGTTTTATAATCAATCCTCTGATTATAATTTATATCCTATACAGTTTCTACAGAGTATTTTGTAAATAATATCTGTCTTACGCAAGTCAACAATTTTATATTTCATATTTTGAACAATATTTACTAGTTTTTGGTTTATGTGTTATCATTTTGAAGTATGTGAGGGAAGTATTCCAAAACTGAAATAGGATCTTCAAGAATGTATATGTTATTTATCACTTTCCCAAATTAAGTAAATAGGCTCCAAATGTTTCAGTTTCGTGACCTGGAACTTTTGAACCGTTTTTCCAAGGATTGAAGCAAATAAATCATTTCTATAAAAATTTTCTTTACTTTATTGGAATTTCTGGTAATTTTTGCTAATTTTAAGTTTTTGGATCACAAAATGTTTTGCAGATTGAAAGGCTTTTAGGATGTAGAGTGTCTTTCTTAAAAGACACATTTAGCCTCTGTTTTGTTATGATTTTTAATACCAGCCAAATGTTTCTGCTATTTTGATTCATTCTTCCATAAAGGTCTTGCATTATTTCCATCAAAATGTCTGTGCAAGATTGGAAATTTCGGGAAAATTCTTTTTAAAACTTCCGTCGTTTTTGTAACGCGAATAAATTTCCAGACTCCTCTACTCAATTTTATTTTAGGAGTTATATTACAGATTTATTAATGAGAGATGATGAAATACAAAGCGCATTCTCACCTCACCACATCGCACTCTAGAGTTCTGTGTTGTGGTGTATTCCCATCACATTGTGGAATGCGTATAGGAAACAAGAATTCTCTGCAGCTACTGATAGCAGCGAATTGATCTGCACTGGACCCCCTCCAGTGTTTGTGATACACTAAGGCTAATGCGATTCAGTTGGAGTCTCCCGCCAATTCGAGAGTCCAGGAAATTGGATGCTGTTGACATCTCCTCAGTCTCCATGGGGACAAACATTGTCTTCATTGCCTTCTACTGAGCTCAGCGTGCAGATGAGTATTACTTGCAGTCTTGTGGTCTATCGAAAGAGCAAAGGACTTGAAATAAACACAACATCACTTTTATTTCGGGTCTTCGTTCAACGAGCACATCTGATTGCAGGTCCGTTCAAATTAACGTGACATTAAGCTTTGAATTTTATTGAAGACTATCTATGCCCGCGACTTATTTTGCCTAAAAAAGGAAGCAACAATTGCAAAATATTGATAAAGTTAAATACAACAAGTATATAAAAAGTACAGTATCATTTATTTATGATCGCTGCAGGGCAAACCTTATAACTCGCAGTTGGTTTAGAACAGGTCCCGCTTTCACCCGTTTCGGAGACAATTCGATAAAATCTTTCAGACAGACAGAAACTTCAATTATATATTACTTTTATTTGCTTTTAAAACTGAGCGATTACTAAATATTAAAATTTATCTGAGGTGACGAATAAAACCAATTTACGTATATATCGTGTCGAAATCCAAAGATGTGTATTATTTCTCAGGCAGTCAACTCTCTGCCAACAATAGGTTAATTACGGCACTAATCCTGTTGCAACAATAGATGGAGTGAGAATTTTCGCTCTCCCACACACTATCTCATGCTGCTAAAATTACTACGCTTATAAGTCGGGTTAATAATATAGGACATAACTCTCACCAACTTTCGCGCAGCAAGTCTATGGATTTATAAATATTTATATTAATATCTTTTGAACTCTGCAAGCGATTGAAATGAAACCTACACAAAAATATAAGTTAAAACTCCTGTTTCAATCCCGGATATTTTCATTGAAATCCGTTGAGCCGTTTCGGAGCATAAACAGATCAAGAGTACAGGCAACACGCAGTCACTTTTTGGAGATTCGAATGCACGTATACCAAGAAAAATTTCCCGCAGAATTTTTAGATTAATATTTATATTTTATTAACATCTTCTGCAGTGTATAGAAATGAAACATTCACGAATATTTAAGTTAAATTTATTGTTTTTAAACCATCAGATTTTCATTGAAATCCTTTGAGCCGTTTCGGAGCCTATTAGAGACAAACTTTCAGACAGACAAACAGAGAGACACTTTAATTTTTATTAATTGGTATACAATCGGCTGTCATATAGTATTTTATGAAGCACAGTTCAAACTTGCGTCTCTATAGTATAAACTAAACGTAAGAGTGACATAAATAGTAGTACATTACATGTACAAAAACGTGTAGAAGTTAACAACCAAGTGCGAAATATTCAAACTAAAAAATAATCAAATTTCCGTTTTTTTCAATCTTTCCTTTGTGAGTTACATTTCTGATTATTCTAGAAAATAGATTTATATATATATATATATATATATATATTGTTAATTTTCTATTATGTAGGCAACCAACATTTTAGTTCTTATTTAACGGATAAATAATTACTTTCTTGAACTATATGCAATACGCTTACTATTGTCATTTTTTCGGGAGGTATTTCACCTTGTATAGGTGGATAAAGCTATTGGCCTGTAAAGAATGTGATGTGTATGTCACGTGTTAAGCTGTGTGCGACAAACATTCAATATTGTTGACGTAAACGCCTCATTTAACCGAAATACATTCAAAACCGATCCTTTGCTATATTCCTACGAATAAAATTATGCTGCATAGCCCTGGGATTGTTTACTTGTCATACATATCACGCATACCTTGTGACACACTGTTAGTGGTGACTACCATCATCATTCATTAATTAGTCAAAGCAAACCTTGATGTAATTACGTTCCCTAAGTATATTTGTAGTTGAGAAATATTTGTACACATCTGCCAAACGAGCTTGTAGCTTTGTGTGTTCCACGTAAACCAATTAAATTTTTAACTGTAGTTGTTGGTTTTTGTTCAGAGGCGAATATCTTTCGGAAATATACACCAAAATTGAAGTAACACAAATAAATTTTATTAAAGTACTCTATTCTTGTTTTTTAAAACACGCAGGCACTATGAGTTTTCATTAGATTCACAACGAGCCGCCTTTAGAGCAAAATAATATAAAAAGACGCAGTTCTCGATAATTCAATCCAGCACAATTGCAGAAGGAATTCATACAAACTGTCCCACTTGTATATTAATTAATTTACGTTTCCGTATTTCTGTTTGTTGGAGACCTTTGTCAAATAAAGCTAAATTCGAGACTTGATGACTTATTGAGTCATTAGATTGATAAAGATTTAGTAATCGTAACTCAACTTCTATTAAATTAAAAAACAACTATAGTATTAGAAAAAACATTGTAGACCCTTATTTTCTACCTCAACATGAGGAAATATAATGTCTTTTAAATGATTTTGGGGTATTATATTTAAATTATTTAATGAATTCACTTAAGGATATAACATAATAATTTTATTTAATCACTTAAAAAGGGGCCCTACGCACTATTACAAGTAAATTAATTAATTCAAGGGGACGATTTTTAAATATCAGGGTAAATTACTCATTGGGATAACCACGTGCAGCAGAAATTTCGTTCACTTGACGAACCTGTTTTATCATCATTAGAGTCTTGATGCAGGTTACTAAGCGACCGGAACTTCCTTCTTCCTTCGGGTTAAATTATGGATCATCCCTCTGCCGGCGGAAAGTGGGATGGAACTCGTACTTTAGCCTATCTTGTTCTCCTCACCTTCTTACTAAAGAGCAACGATTCACAACACACTTTAAACTCTTGTTGTACACTCCAGCTTACTCCCCTCTTTCAAATCCGTTCGACTCTCCAGCTTTCTCCTCACTTCCACGTCCTGATCAACTCTCCATACCTCCTCGCCCTCTCAATGTCTAGAACCATTCTCCTACTCTGCCTCCTCGTCTTCTCAACCTCTTGCACCGCACTGAATATTTTTTGGCTCCTCACCTTCCATCACAATTCGTATATTCCTCCTCGAAGGGTAAACGCTATCTCACGTGATTTTTGTTCCGCCAATCCTCGTGAGTCCAGCGTGGGAAATTTTCCATGACACAGGGAACAGTGTCAATCGGAAATTTTGAAGGGTGAATGCTTTTTCAGCAAAACAAGCTTAGTATTATCTATCTGCAGGCAGTCATGTCCTTCGTCCACCAGGCTGGAACTGGAAACTTTCACTCTTGCCTGCCTGTCGCCAGTTAGCATGTCCTTGCTGAATTTTTATATCGTTTAAAAATCCAAACCTTCGAATAAAATTGGAGAGTGGTCCTTCTGCTCTGCAGACGTAAGAAATAAATGACCTAAGGACAAAAAATTCGCAATTAGTAACGAACTATTTAGAAAGTGATTTAATATTTGTACATCTATATCAAATGAGCTCTGCCATATCTAAACTTGATGATGAGTATGACCATCTTCAGTCGTGGTAGTTACGACGAATCCTGATCGCTCCGTGTTTTACCATGCGCTGAAGCTTACAGCTCAGTAACAAATCCATCAAAAGGCACAATGTCCGTCTGCGAAATTGAAAAAAAATCGTATTGCCGATGTTTGATGGCAATAAATACTGGCTCAGTTTTAGAAAATATTCTGACGGGTCAAAATAACTCGATCTGACCTTCCTTGAAAGTGAGATGATTGTTGCTGTTCAGCGCCACGAAGTGAATATCAAAAAATAGTTGCATGGATAAATGTAATTCTAACATGGCGTTTAGAGCCACTATGTTGTTGTATTCCGAATCATAACATTTTTCGCATGGTAATTATACATGTCTGTGTTGGAAACCTCCTTGGTGAGAATAATTTTGTAGGCCACCGACGCGTACAACATTTTAAAAAAGTATTTAAAGCGACTAGCAGTTATTAAAGCTTCTGCGGTGTAGATATCAGCGTCACTGCTTCACGTCCCACATGTCCCTGGTTCGAAAATGTATTTTAGTGCTCGTCATGACCACGAAAAATGGGTATAAGATGACCACGTACTACTCCACATTTTGGACGACCAAAGCAAAGCTCAAACAGGACAAATACATCTATGATTTCACAGCCATCGCTGCTATTCTTCCTGGTATAAGACACTTTCCAGTTTATCCTCGTCTCCTCGGATTTTCTATCCGATAATGTCGATCATCTCCTCGTCTCCACAATATGACTCCAATCTCATCCGATCCAACGCTCTCGTCTCCACAATCTCCCTTGCCTAAACATCAACCATCCGTCCGAAAATCCACTTCTTTAGTTCATATCCCGAAAGTGGCAGCTGTTCTAAATATTCGTTCCATATTTCTGATTTTTCTTCTTTATCGAGAATTAGCTTCCCACCCGCTTTCCTGATGTTCTCACTAATATTTTTTCTCTTCCTATAAGATGCGTCGATTTTCCCTTTCACAATGAAATCTTCAACCGCTTTGTATTTCTCTTGTAGCCGAGCCTCTTTGGCTGCTTTGCACTTCCTATCTATCTCATTCTTCAAGCGTCCGTAGTGCTCTTTACCATTTTAATCTCTCATGTTTTTATATTTACGCCTTTAATTAATCATTTTTATTCTCTCTTGGGTTATCCATGCTTTCCTATTGGTCTGAGATATTTTTCCTACTTTTTCTTCGGTTGCTCTAGTCATTTCATCCTTCAAGAGTACCCATTTTCTTCTATATTGTTTCTTTCTCCTTTCTCTATTAATCTACTCTTGATATATTTGAAACTCTGAAGTATCTCCTGTTGTTTCAGTTTTTCTAATTCCCATCCTTTTTGTTTTTATTCCTTTCTCGAGTATCATCTACAACGGAAAAATCCTCGTTCTCTTGTAATAATATTTTGTTGTCCATTTGGAACCCATAAAATAGCGATCTCTAATATACCTGCATCACACTTCCAATTAGAGCCAGTTACCTGGTTGCCGATTAACTTAACTCAATACGAAATATGTGAGTCTGCTCTGTTTACATTCGCAGTTATAACCTAATTTGAAATCGAACACGCTCCAGAAACTGAGCGGCAGTGGAAACCTGCAGAAATATCTTGCGTTAACCTTTGACGATTCCATAGTTAATAATGACGTGATAAAGTGTCGGCGGAAGATATTTTCCATTCGCATTGTCTTCAATCAAGGATCTGACTAGCGGTTAGTCGAATCAATTATTACCCGATGTATTAGAGAATCATTTGATAGTTCTGTCTTATTGATGTATTTAATTTTTACATTGTTAGAGACATATGCGCATCTTTCGTTAACGTTCAGAGTTCAGAAGCAACTTGGCTGACATAATGTTGAGTAAATAGCCTCAAATTCCTATGGAACGTGCCTTCTCAGTGTTCACTTCTCGACAAACTACCACGTGTCAAACACATAACAACTGCTTCATGCACTATTAACGTTTCGTAGAGATATACATATATAAGAGAACAAACGTGTTCAACATTCCACATGCCTATAGACATGCGTTCCTTGAAACTCACGCTTCTTTTCCTCGTATCATGTTGGGCCTTTGTTACGGCCCTTCAAGGTGAGTCCAAAAATTAATTTCAGAATGACAACTTTGTAATAATAAGGTTTACTCTTGTAGGCAAAACTTAGTAGCCGTATGTTCTAGCTATATAATTCTGTGTTTTCATATTTTATCTTAAATATATGTAACAATGATCGAGACGTAAAATTTAATAAATTTCTGCAAATCCAGTGACAAAGATTATAGCTGTATTTTAGTTTGATTAATTACTAAACTTAAAATGCAGTTTTTTGTTTAGCTAATAGACGTCTCAGTAAAATTTATAAAATAGATGTATTAATAACAGCCTATATTATATTAATGAACTCTTTAAATATTTATCCAAAATAGTATATGACGTACAAAAACGCGGTTTTTAACTTACCTTCATTGATAACCAATATAGTTTTATTAAATCGCAATAAAGTAATACAGAAAAAAAATTTAAAACACGGAATGTACTTTTAAAAGTTATGAGTAATATTTTCAACATCCTGAGTGATAAAAAATGTTTAAATTACATATAAAATTTTCTGCCATTCCTTCCTTCCTCCCTCCATGGCTCTACATCCCATTGAGGGCCTGGGCCTACCGAGTCGACCGCAGACTGTCATCCGAATTTGGAGTGATCGATCATCCAACAGTCTTAGTCCCGGTCTTCGCGACCATGTTAATTTAAATTATAATTGAATAATTATGTTTTGAAATTGTACAAATTATGAACGAAAATATATTTAAAATACGTATGGAGACGTAATCCATAGGATAATTATCAGAAATTATTGTACGGCTGTTCTGTAATTGGTTTTAGAAGTTAGTAGAATTTTTTAGAAGTGATGAATAGTCACTTAATATTTTCTTACTCTCTTTATCGTGTGGTATAGTCAAATTCTCATTCTCTCCATCCAGTTCTCTATTCCTCTAATTTCATTTACTTATTCTCCAAATCGATTGAGTATCAGTATTATATTATACGCGAGTAAACGTACAATTGACATTAAATTTTAAATAAAATGTTAAACTACACTGTTCTATAATTTATTGGCTATTATCTGTATTTATGGTTTTAGAATTTTGTTACATACCTGAAAATTATTGTACCTGCTACTGGGATAGTTCCAAAATACATTGTCATGTAAAATACAACTTCTTCAATACATCTTCGATGTCTGTGAAGTCTCCGCCCATTAACGGTAAGAAATAATTATGTAAATTTCAAATAATTAAATCTAGGCAAAATTGACTAACAAAATTTTGATTCTAGGCGACTCGTGTGGTTATTTTTACTATAATTGTCAACTTGTCAACAACAACGTTCAACTTACCATTCATGCTTGTCCGGAATGGCTATCTACCAAACAGGAAGGAGGAGGTGGTAAGATATGCAAATTGTTTTACGATATTCTTTTAATTATTTAATTTTCATTTTTATAATTACAACGTTGTAACTATACATTAATCAGTCCATACTGTCAATTAATGGTGTTATTTTAATATATATATATATATGCGTATATAGCTGCATAGATCTCTCTGTTCAGCAACTATATCCACGATTGATGTCTTCAGTAAAAAAACAATTATCCGTCAGGATTGTTCAAGTGAAATCATGATATTCGAAATTACAGACATTGAAAGTGTCAGGTTAATTTTTTTGTAAAATTTATTTTTTGCACAGAAAATTATTCTAACAGATCAAGAAAGATATTTTTTATAAAGAGTTTATATTAATAATTTCTATGTGAGTGCCCGGCGTTGCTAGCGCGAAAAATTAAATTTAGCTTTGCAGATTTGAGGTTAGCTTCAAATTAAAGATGATGAATGATTCTATCTTATATCTTATATTAGTATGTAAAATAAGTACGTATCTTAAGGGACTTTTAAAAAATGTCTGGTTCATTAAGCGCTTGATATATATTTCCGG
The DNA here is from genome assembly GCA_034510155.1 of Eucriotettix oculatus. Classification (NCBI taxonomy): domain Eukaryota; kingdom Metazoa; phylum Arthropoda; class Insecta; order Orthoptera; family Tetrigidae; genus Eucriotettix; species Eucriotettix oculatus. The sequence continues at coordinate 12,325,017 of CM067378.1, read as the reverse complement.
TATATTAAAGGTGTTAAAATTTCTCCAGGTACCCTTCAAGTAACTCTCCATTTCCCCATTCTTAACCGTTTTAAAACATCTGTGGAACACAAGATACGGAAGGAACTGGTAGGTTGTTGGAAGCAGCGTATGTAGATATTATTGAACAGAGCTGTGAAGGGAATTCTAACACGTATATGCTATTTATTGATTTTGAAAAAGCCCTTGACCGTCATCTGTTATTAAAGTACTGTATTCCTCCGAAAATATTCAGTTTAATATGAGACCTACAATGGTTATGAGAGCCGAATGATACATGAAAGTAAGCAGACTGAGGGCTTTGGAGTTACCTTAGGAGTTAGGCAAGGATGGATTCTCTCGCCTATCGTTTTTCTTCTTAAGACAGTATATGTCACGAGTAACTGCTGTCAAAAACAAAGAGATTTACAGTGGAGGTTAATGGGTAGTGAGAAGATTTGGACTACGCGACGATTTGTTTGCCGATACTTTTCAGAACATGAGAGAGAAGCTTCAAGAAATGGAAAATGAAGCACGGAAAGCAAAGCAAAGGATATGAGATTTTTTCCATTAATCGAGAGATGTTCATGATGGATAGGCATGAAATTAAGGAGGTGGATCAGTTCTGCTACCTAGGAAACATGGAAACAAATCAAGGCCGAGCATTACAGGATTACACGTCACGCATAAAGAAGGCAAATTGTGCCTTCGTTCAGCACTACAGTATAGAAATGTCATATAATAAATATTTGGAAGAACAAAGTAGAGAATATTTAACAGTAATGTTGAATCTGTTCTTCTCTGTGCGTGTGAGATATGGAAAGTCACCGCAGGAAACACAAACAAGCTTTAAACTTTCGTGAACCGATGTCTTCGCTGGATCTTGAATGTTTAGTGGGATAATATGAAAAGAACTATGGGACAGTACTGGGGAAACTCCTATTGGAAATCACATTAAACATAATAAGTGGAGATTGAGGAAGCACCGAGAAGTGGAATCGTCGAGAGAAAACGACAGACTTGGAAAAGATCCGTCACGAATGAAGCAGCTGATGTTTGGCATGCCGGAGACCCGCTGGTGATACTTCATTGTAGCCCTACAGGAGCCATAATCCGGAATATTCACGGTACTTGAAAGAATTTAAAAGCAATCCGTGTTCCTTAAGGACGATAAAAATAATCCTGGTCTCTTAATAAAATCCAAAATATTCCTGGTACATTAACAGAGTAAAAACACTCCCGATATCTTAAAAAAGTGAAGTACAATCTCGATACAATAAGAAAACGATTATACCCAGTTCATAACTGTCCTTAATGGATTTGGTTGTCTTGTCAAATTATGGATGTAAAGCGTTCAACTTTCCTCTTGGTTATAACATAACGTCATTTATTTTAACAGCTTGTATTAATTCATAAGCTCCTCGACGACGCGCGTTTTTATTGAATTGTTTTTTTAGGTTGAGTGGGGCCGTTTTTGAAGATGCCATAACGTTCGAACGGTAGACAGAAACGTTCTCGAGTGATGTGCACTACATCTCGCCAAAATTTTACTTTAAGCGGATGATAGCAGACAAACAAAGATACCTTAATATTTATTTATATAGATTGCATTACTCACTACCACATGACTGTTTTTGGGCTACCGAATGACGGATTTTACGTTTTATTGTTGACAGTTTTATAAATTAGCTATGTTTTAATAACATGGTATGATCGGTCCATTATCATCGTAATGAAACCTTTTGCCTTTCTCACCTGATAATTCTTTAAACAACAGTCATTCATAAAGACACCTTAGCCTTATTTTTTTCTGTATATGATAATATATTAAGACACATTATTTGTGGTTAAATATTAGACTGTTTTGGATACAGATATTAACGTTAATGACATTTTACCTGTACGTATAGGCTAAATAAAACTTGTCGTTAGATCAATTTTGATATATCATAGCATGTTGAACGTATGTGAGGTGACACCAAGGATTTCATCCTTCTGCCTACTAATAACCTTAGTGACTTACTATAAACAAAATGATGAGTCCATATCCATTATACCTATCGTTTATACTTTACGACTGTCATTATAGCAAATTATGCATGATTTGCCACTAATAAAGGACGTTGAATTTGATTATTTTTAAGGAATATCTTCTAACGCTTTATTTAATAATTCAGCAAATAAGTTGACACTTTGACTGACTGAGAGACCTATAATAGTTCCCATCAATAGTTCAAATAAAGGAAAAGTAACAATATATTTCTTCTTTATAGAAAATACCTACCACTGTGTGAAGAATGGCGATATAGTTGAATGTGAGGTATCGATTTCTGACATACATAACAGACTGTGTAACGACGTTGGAAAATGTAATAACCCAGGTAAATGGACAATTACTTTAATGTACGTATATTGATTGCTAAGAAGTCTTATGAATGATTTTCATTTGGGAGTAAAATTTATTAAATTAAATTAGAAGGCAGGAAAGTCATAAATTTATTTAACATTCTGAATGTAGACATTAATAAAAAACGGAATAAAAATTGTACTCTTGAATTCCTTAAGTTGTGTAGAGCTATTGATTTGAATTCCTGGTGAAACCAGAAAAGTAACTGATAAGTGACTAATGTGATACTTTTTTGTGTAATGTAGAATGGTACGTCCTCCATGACGATGACAAAACCCGCAAAACCTTAACAGCAGTCACGGTCTATGGTAGCTTGGTGTAAGTGCTTTAAAACTTCTATTTACAATCCTAGTCAATGACAATGAAAGAAATGACTGCAATTAAATATTTGTACATTTCAGTGGCGTCCTTGGAGCGAAACACGGTGAATCAAGACATCTGGAAACTGAGGTAGTTTCCCCGTCAGTAAAATAAACTGTTTCACTTAATTAGTAAAATCCCAATAATGTTACCAAATTTATTCATTAACTATGAATATAATTAATTTAAACAAACCTAGGTTGTTTTTCAAATACCTATGCAATTAAATTACTGGGTGAAGATTTAAGTAATTGTTCAAAATACTGAATTAAAATACAATACCAATTCATCTATTCGTAATCCACAATCCAACCTCTCAAAATGCTTAAGATCAGATAATGAGACAGGTAAAAATATCACTAAGACAGTATTAAACTAAGTGCTTTAACTCCTTTATTTCTCGAAGGACATTGCTTTTCATATTTATAAAGGTATCTAGTATCAAGAAACTATTATTTCAAGCTTAGAATAACAAAATCGTGTAGCTAATTTATTTTAACAAATTGAGTTTTGAATTGACAAGTATGCCTATAGGAAATTCTTTCGAAGTATCACACCAAATTGTAAGAAAGCTTCCTTAAAAATTGTATTAATAATTATATTCAACAATAAGTAATTATAAATCTCCAACGAATTCCAATGATCGGAATAAGGAATGGAATTTTGATTAAGTGGCTGTAAGGAAATTCTGAACTATAATAATCCAAACAGCCACATACAATTTACCACGTAAGAAATGAGCTGATATATATATTTCATTTATTGATTATTAAATGAAAAAGTTTGAACATTCTGAAAGATATAATAGTATTATAAATACGCCTTAAAAATCTTGTGTCACTCTGAATGTTAATAGTTATGACATGCATTATAATAAAATAATATTTTTACTTTGGTAAGTCCTGAAGTGTTAAAATAATTTATTTATCAGTATCAAATATGAAGTGTTTTAAAATATGGTTCTCAAAGACTTCGACTTCTGTAATGTAGTAAAACGACGCGCGGAAAAGTCTGAAGTCTGCAAAGTACTTTTTGTGGGCGTTTGCAGCTCTCACACTCTTTCTTTTGACAATGCTAACGTACCTTCCTGGGACTTTTCTTCTCAAAACGAAAAAGAACTTTTACGGGCAATAAGTGTCATCTGTCCCTAATTCAAGAAAGACTGGCCCCGTCAATTCGGAACCGTGGCGTGGAAAATTATAAACAGCATCTAGGTGTATAACTACACGTGAAATGGCACTCTTCAACCAGCAGGAAAAATTTTCTTATTAGCTGCAACTTTGCAAATACCAGCCAATGGGTGCCACTTGAAATTACAACCGATTGTCTCTTGGAAAATGGAGGAGAAAAATTGAAACCTGCCGAGGAGACATGGAGAGATGTTCTGAGAAAGAAGGATCATTAAATTACGGGTCGCTATTGAGAGCTGGGTGGAGCACTTGAGACCTCAGCAGATATTGATTTTTTATTAGAATTTTTCACGTTTTTCCCCAAGGCATCATCGATACAACCAAATCATCCTATACACTCAACGAGAATCGTCTTAGCTGGCGCAACTAAATCGTCAACCCGAATCAGTCTGAAGCGAAAAGCCGTGAGAGAATGAAGCAACTGTCTTCTACGGAATAGTTTAAATTGGATGTAATGAGTTCGTATTGCCAGACCTGTTTTCCGTTTTCTTCTTTGGGTTCACTTGATTTTAAAGAGTTCCATCAGTATATAAATTTATTATTGATCTACCTTACATTGTGAATATTTTTGACTTGCTTCGTGATTTTACGAGTTTCATTTTTAAAAATTTTTTCCCCTAAATTAAATGTCTACTTTGATAGTAATTAATTTGTCATTATTATTTGTTACTTCTTCAAAATTATAGTTTTTCCAATAAGTTAATATCATAACTTTACTTAATAATAAAGTAAGTAAACCCCCTGAATTATCACAATTGTTGCCCAACTGTGGAACCGACGAAACTTTAAATTCAATATGCTGTATTTAATTAAAGCGGGAACCAATGGGATCTACCTGCTGTGATGTAGCAATCTGCGTCATTCCCCCATATCGAAAAGGTACCGGCTTCAAATCTCGACACGTTTGCGTCAGTTGTGATAATGAAAACTGTAGTTAAGACTGATAGGAAATCAATATGCTGGCCACATAGCACTCCAAAATATATAACAATCCAGCAAGCGTCCTGGTAGAAGAAGAAGTTTCCCATTAAGGTATCTATATAAATAAAAGTCTATGTATGCATTTTTTTGGGTAACAGGCTACATGAGGGTGTACTGAAGCAGGCAACTCCCATTTAATAGCATAGGAAGGGACTTGTAAAGGGGGGATGTCTAATTTCCTCTGCGTGAATGTGGCGGCGCCAAGGACGGCGATCGGTAAAAACGATTAAAATGTATCCTTACTTAAATATATGACATATAATCATGTCGCTTGACAGGCTACCTGAGGGATATCCTGTACCTAGTTCTGGGGGTGGAAGGGGGATGATGTGTGTACAGCCTCTCATCCTCAAGTCGGAGATCGAACTTACCCGTGGTGCCCCAGTGTAATCTAATAGGCCACGGCGTAAACGGGGAGCAGCGCGCATCTCTCATGTGACTTGGTGTCGGGTCCCGCCTGCCATTCCTGGGTATGTGAAACCTAATAGTAGGGGGCAGACCAGGGTGACTTGCCGGGAACTAGTATCCTTTATGAGCACGGGCGGGGGATGGACTGGGACGGGTCGGAGTAATCGCGCGGTTGCTCTAGTAACTGAGTCCATCTCAAGACAGTCATCAAGCCCTCGGGCTAAAGTGTCGAGTATGGAAATTGCAAGCCATACATAGTTATCCGATGATGAAACTGTCTGCGTGTAATTCCCCTATTATTGGGTGGTTGCGCAAATCATCCATAGGGGATAGCTGCTAGCTTCCACTTCGGATGGGGGTGCGCTTGGCCTCGGAAACCAGGTGCTGCAATCCGGAATAAGTGGGAAGCTTTTAAATGACGTCCTCCACAAACAGAAACGGATTTGGCCAGATTTGAGTGGTTTCGGAGTAGCTGACGTCGGGTGTGTGGTAATAGTTGCCCACTGATTCCATTGGACAAGTTTTCAAAGAGCAAGAGAGCTATAGAGAAAGTAGTTTCATGTTTTGAAGGAAATGGAAGTATTCAAAAACATAGTTATTGAAGTAAGAACATAACAATTAAATGTTTCTGTCATATACCAGGGTCAGTAAAATATAAACGGAAATTTGTTAAATAATTTTTCTGAGAACGATAAAATTTCAAAAGAAATTTCTTAATATTCTCTACAGTTTCCTTGCACTGAAACACATTTTCTCCAGCGTTTTGAAACCTTCCTGATTCGGTTATCATAAGAAGGTGAAGGTTGAGTCTTTAACCAATTGATCACAAAGAGTTTAACCTCTTCATCGCTGTTGAACCATTGACCTCCTACAGCTTTCTTCAACGGTCCAAACAGATGGTAATCACACGGTGAAAAATCATGGTGGATGTTCCAGCTGATCTCAGTTAACTTCTTCCAATTTGGTCTGACTTATGTACGCCACGCGAGGCCTTGAATTATCGTGAAGGAAGATGACGCTTCTGATTTGGAAACGCCGACTTTTGCTTCGATATACAGATTTGGTTTTGTCCAGCAGTTGACAGTAATATTAGTTCACTGTTTTTCGATGCTGGAGTAACTCAACCAAAAGAATTCTTTTGAAATCCCAAAACACGGTAGCAAGAACTTTCCTTGAAGACAATCGCGTTTTAGCCTGTAATGGGTCAACTTCATATTTTAGTCGCCACTCTTTATTTCGATTGAGGCGTATGGTAATGAGCACATGTCTCATCACTGACTGAGAAAGCAATCCTCTTCGTCGGCATAACGGGCCAAAAGCCTGTGACACCTCTCCAAACTGTCGTTTTTCTGATAAGGGGAAAGAAGCCGAAGAACCCATCGCTTTAAGAAGTCAAGTTCCTTTCTGATGATTGAATGTGCACTCCCGTGACTTCGACCAACTGAAGAAGCAATTTCATCAAACGGTAAGGCGCCGGTCTTCCTACAAAAGCTCTCTTTCTGAACGGATGTAGTTTTCCGTGATGGAAGTTAGAGGACGCTAAACGTGGCTGTGATTTTCTACAATTTTCTGGTCTTCAAAGAAATTGTTGTTCCACGTGGGTTTTGGGGTGAAAATCATCCCCGAATTGTGCCCGTGATTCAGTTAAAATTTCTGACGGTCTCTCTCGTTCTCAGGCAGGAACCTCTAACTCACTCTTTTCTCTAGTATCGACTGAATGAAACTAACACTGGAAGTGTTGCGGTAGTGAAGCGGAGAGACCGAGAAGGAATACGTTGTAATGCGGCCGGGCCGTCCGATTCTCCTGAAAAAAATCCCATTTATATTTGGCTGGCCCCCGAAATTAAGAAAAAAGTAAACGTTATACCGAAAATTTAACATCCGCAAGCAGGAATATCTTTTACCGCCTGAAAATATCGGGATTATTTCTTACTAGCTAACCCCGGCGACTTCATTCACGCCGAAATATTACTTTTTATTTGGCCCAAAAAACGAAACAACAGGTATAGAATTTTGATAAAGTTGAATTCATTTAATATATTGTAATACTCTCTTCGTCTGATAGGTGGGGACTTAAGAAATAAAAGGAACTATTTTAAAACAAATTACAGTAAATTTATTTACAGCAAAATGCAAAAATATTGACAAAGAGTTTTGATTGGTGAAAATAATTTAATCAAAATTGGGCAGTTGGGTTTAATTCAGATCATTTCCACGTCTTTAATCAGTCGCATGAGGATCCTTCTCATCAGGAAGTTAAAATGGGGAGAATTTTTTTACAGTGAAAATTTGATTTATTGAAAGATTTAAAAGGGTGTTGGAATCACTTAACATATGAGTATGTCATGTCTTGCTGTGGAAGTTTCGCTGGTTGATGCACGGCCATGGCGATGTGTGATGCCGAAGGCGATGGTGATGGACGCAACCATGACGTCGACGCAGCTCCAGTTGGTTGAGCAGATTTTTAAAAGTCCAAGACTGCTAGCACGTCTTATCCGTTTTGTCGTATCATTTTAAGTCCCAGTTCTTCTTGGCTTTTAGATATTCCTCCCCGCAAATACTCTTCTAAACCAATCGGATTTCTTAAAATAAACTACGCAGTAGAAATATGGCCAATGAGATTTCTTTAAATAAAACTGTGCAGCAGATCTACAACCAATCATTGACGCGTTTTTGTTTCATCCGCGACAATGACCGTCGTAAATTATGGGTTCGCTACTGGGCTCGCCCCTGACAGCGGATCCTACAACAACAGACCCTCACATCATTCAGGGCCTGACAGTTTTAAGTTGACCTAACTAAAGACCTTCGTTGCTCCTCAAGTCCAGAACACCCAATAACACGTCCACTTTATTACAATATAAAAAGTAAAGTATTATCTATTTATGATCGCTTCAGGGCAAATATAACTCGCAGTTGGTTTTGACAGGTATCATACGAAGATTGGAAGTTTTCCCGGGCCCTAGTCAACCCTTGGCTACCTTGCTCTACCTTCCGCATCCCCCCTTTTCAATTTCCTTCCTATGCTATTAAAGGGGAGTTGCATGTTTCAGGATCACCCTCATGTAGCCTGTTAACCAATAAAAAAACGGTGTATTTGTTGCATTATGAACTCTTGGTCGAGCCCAAGCGTTCCTAAATGTAGGTATCATACGTTTCGGAGCCAATATATGAGCAATATGAGCAATTACTAAATATTAAAATTTACCTGACCTGACAAATAAAACCAATTTACATATACATCGTATCGACGATCCAAAGAAGATCATTATTTCTCAGGGAGTTAGCTCTCTGCCAACAAGAGGTTAATAACGGCGCGAATCCTACTATAACAATGGCTGGACTCCTTCGGAGCATAAACAGATCAAGAGTACAGACAACTCGCATCCACTTGGATGTATATATTGTAACCGTGAAAGCCAACCTCACTTCGGGCGGTGACTGATGTAAATAGGTTTATATCTAATTTGTGAAGGCTTGGACCATGGTTTCCACCATGGCTTGGACGAGTCCGTGAAAAGTGAGGGAAGTGACGGTCGAAATTTATGGCCAGACCCTTCGTGAGGGTCGTACAATAACAAAAATTGGGGCCGTTAGGTATGGGACAGGGTGGAGGAAGGAAGGAACTAGCTGCTGCTACTGCAAAGAAATTATTTATCCAGCCAAGTTCCAGATCGTTGTCGTTCAGCGCAGTCAACAGACAACGCAACGAGTGACACACGCGGTAACGGGTGGCATTCACTTCTGTTGGATCCTCCCCTTCAGACTCAGTTGCAAAATCATTGCCTATAATTAGTATTTTGAATGTTTTTTGCTAATTTAATTGAATCCTCTTCAAGGACAAGGCAGCCGTAACATAAAGGAGCTCCCTAGATGTAAATAGCTTTACGTTTTAGCTGTAAATAATACATTTTGTTTTCCAAGACAGATAAATTAAAGCTACCGTAGTTACCTTTACATTCATTTAAACTGTTTCATTTATCTCAGTAAGTTATATAATCCTGGAACAGTGGACGCCACTCCCCTGATCCATGCTCTCAGTCCTGAATCTTAGTGTGTTCCGATTATAAAATTGTCCTACGTAACGTGTAGGGGGCTCCCAAACATTATACCGGTAAGATTAAACACATCGCACAATAAAAAACGTCACAATATATTTATATTAATATCTCCTGAAATATATTCAAATGAAACATGCACAAATATTTAAGTTAAATTTCCTGTTTTTAAACCCTCATATTTTCATTGAAATTCGATGAACCGTTTCGGACTCCATTCGAGACAAACATTAAGACAGACAGACACCTCAATTTTATTTATTGGTATAAATTTTTTATCGACTAGAACTATATTACATTATATAGCAGACGTGTTAATAACAATTTACGAAATAAGACAAAAGCCATTAAAATTTACGTCATCATTTATTGTATGCAGTGAGTTTCACGTGTCACTGGTAGAATAAAATACACGAGCTTACGTTCAATTGAGCATAATCATCTATGTACGTATTTATTTTTCCACGGACATGCGAATACATTTTTAACCAAATTAAATTGCGGCAAATATTTTCACTCTCTTAGGGAACCATAATTTTTTTAATTCTCTTAATGTTCCCTGTCTTATTCTTGCCTCAGTTAAGTTGTCTTTTTTCGTCATAATGGTTAGTTTAAAACTCATCTCCAATTGGAATAGGTTGGAGTGAACCCATCAAGAATTAATAACTTAAATCGTGTGTTGAACAAGAGATTAATTAATTCATTTTCCGCGTTAATATAAATAAATATACAGTTAACACCGGTCACCTACCTAGTACTGTTCCGATTCCGTACGCACTTATAACTCTCAGAGAATTTAAAGTTAAATTTGTTTCTTTGCTTTACTTAAATAGTTTGTGTTCTCCCGTTATTGATTTTATATTATAGTAATCTACAGAAATGTTTTATTAAAAAATATATCATTAAATTGTTAACTTCAAAGATTACAATACTTCTAAACGAGAAATTAGGAGATGCATAACAATAGTAAAACTATTAAACTTAGTTATTTCAACTCGATAACAAATCATTTCAAAATAAATAAAATGTTTTCATTCTAATTATCCGAATAATTACGTAAAATGTTAGAAGACGCAATGTCGAAATAAGATGAAATTATACTTACCTCACACAGAAAACTGATTATTAAAAATTTTACATAAATACAGTCAAATCCCTATTAAAAGTAATATTGCGTCAATATTTTCAATGGTCAAGAATAATTTTCTCGCAGAATATTCTTCTAATGACGTAATATTATTCTAATTATTTTTATTGCCATGGTACACAGCTTACTTTACGCTGGTTAAGATTTATAATTCAATTTTGAGCAATATTTTGTAAGTTTTCAATTTAAAATAATATTTTCTTAATTTTTTTTCGTTAAATATGTTATTTTAATAAGAGCCTGATTTATTTGTCACACTTTCAGTTCAAATGTTGTTGTTGTGGTATTCAGTCCTAAGACTGGTCTGATGCAACCCTCCACGCTAACCTGCCTTGCGCAAGCCTTTTCATTTTCAAAATCTTTAGCGTTTTCCATCCTTGGTCCTTGCCCCCCTCTGTTCTTACACCACACACTTGGCCTATAATGTTAATTTTACAAAACCCTCATGTCTCAAAACAAGGCCTATTAATCTATCCTTTCTTCATATTGTTCGCTCTTCCCATATTCAGTTTCGAACTTCCTAATTAGTGATTCCATCCACCAATCTGATTTTCATCATTCTCCTATAGCACCACATTTCAAAGGTTTCTATTCTTCTCCTTTCCGCAACTCATAATGTCCACGTTTCGTACCCATATATTGTCACGCTCCATACGAACACTTTAAGCAACGATTTCCTAATATTCACACTTATATTACCCGTAGGTAAATTCCCATATTCGCGGAAGTCTTCCTTATCGGTTCTATCCTACTCTTTATGTCTGCCACACTTCTAATATCCCTAGTTATTACGCTTCCCAAGTAGCATAATTCCTTTCCTTCCTTCAAAATATCCCTTCCCAATCTAAAACCCTTTGTTATTCCACTATTTCCCATACTACACTCCATTACTTTGGTTTTCCCTCTATTAATCCTCGTATTGTACTCTTTTTCAAGGACCACGTTCATGCCATTTATTATGGTTTCCAAGTCTTCTTCTGACTGCCTTAATTCTACAATATCGTCGGCAAAGCGTAGTGTTTTTATTTATTCTCCTTGCAATGTGATTCATTTTCCATATTTAACTTTATTCATCGTCTGTTCTATATATAACATAAACAGCATGTGTGACAGATTACAACCTTGACTTACTCCTTTCTTGATTTCTTCTTTCTTTTCTTGATCTTCCATTCTAATTACTGCTGACTGCCTTTTGTAGAGGATATGTATAAGCCTTCTTTCTCGATATTTTCAAATTTTTATTAATAAATTTATGTACAATGAATATTAATTACTCAACTGATATGACGCTAAATATATCGTCAACTATAAATTATTTCTAAGTTAATTGTAAGCAAAAGAAATACATTTCAAGGCTTATCTGAGATAATATAAATTATAACGCAATGAGAGTAATTTAGCTTGCAAGCAGACAATGGATCGGATCTGCTGACGAAGTTGATACTTTCTTAGTTCGTTCGAATCGTAGAATACAACTTCGGTGCTTAAGAAACTCCTTGCCTTTGGATGGTATAAATAATAAAAACAGAGCCACTGTGTACATATTGTTCGTTTCGTAAGTAGGTTGGTATAATGATCTTTACATGTAAATTACAAATATTCAAATTAGATTTAACTTTATTGTCTCTATGTCGTATTCACATGTTTAAAAGTTGGTGCCACCTTTCTTCCGTCCAAACCTTCTTCAATCCATTCATTAACGTATCCACTGTTCATTGACCCCTGAAATTTAAATGCTCGTGAATATTGATTTGGAATTGAAATAATTGCTTAAATTGAGGCGTATTCTCATACTTACATAAATGGTTCAGAAAACGTTTTAGCTAATAGAGTGGCCCAGTGGGAAGTAATGAACGCTAAATACCATCCTGAAAAAGAATGAAAACTTTGTAGACACAATATTGTTATTATCTCTCTTACAGTTGCCATATTTAACTATCCATTGACGGCAAATTGTTGTTTACAATATATTATCAATTTTCTGTGCTATTAATTAACGTTTCCTTTTCTTGTTTTTTTAGACCTATTTTTGGTTAACAGACTACATGAGAGTGATCCTGAAATAGGCAACTCCCCTTTACATAGGAAGGGAATAGAAAAATGGGAAACGTGGAAGGTAGATCAAAGTAGCCAAGTGTTAATTGTATTGCCTTTTAACTGTTGTCTCTTCCTCATTCTTATCGCTAATTGCGACTTCATCCACAGTGTGTAAAGTACATTAGAATAAAAATGTATAACCCCTCAATTTTTATTTTGGTTGATAATAATTCTTTTGCCTTTGTTTAATTGTTGTATTCGTTTTAATCTTCACCAAAATATCCAATCCATATTGTATCTTGTATGACTAAATGAACTATATCTTGCGTTTTCGAAAGCAGTTTTTATTCACTGCCTGCCAGTGATCTTGCGTTGCGACTATTGGGTTTACTCTTGTAGTTGATTTATTAGACTATTCTATTTAATTTTATCAAAAACGTGCTCAATTCCCTTCCTATGCTATTAAAGGGGAGTTGCCTGTTTCAGGATCACCCTCATGTAGCCTGTTAACCAAAAAAAAAAGTGCTCAGGACATTGAATCCGGAGGGCGCTGCGGGAGTTTTCTCGCAGACGCTTCAGCCCAGAGTGACTGCGGGGCTTACCTGATCATGTCGGGAATGCCTCGCACTCTCTCTGGGTACTTTTTATCAAAGTTCTCATATGCCAAGACACCTTCACCTATTTTAGGAGGTATATGTACCGGGGTCAAAGACCTTGGGCATATGGCAAGAGTTGTCCGCTAATCCCATTGGATTCCTCCTGAAGCTGGTGGAGACACTGAGAAGGGAATGCTGCGTCCCCACAGCAGACTCGTCTCCCGTCATTCGGAAGGGCGTGAAAATAGTACCCAATGGCCGACCTACCTGATGCAGGTTTTCTAGGGTTTTCCCTGAATCTCTTTAGGTGAAACACCGGGTAGGATCCTTAAACCATAGCCCGGGGGCCCTAGTTAACCCTTGGCTACCTTGCTCTACCTTCCGCATCCCCCCTTTTCAATTCCCTTCCTATGCTATTAAAGGGGAGTTGCCTGTTTCAGGATCACCCTCATGTAGCCTGTTACCCAAAAAGAAGTGTAAATACTCGTCAATAATCCTTCTTCTCAGGGAGTCTACGTTCTATTTTAAACCTGAGGAACTACATTGTACTTTCGCTCACTATAATCGTGGTTTGCTACTTAAGTTATGTATCAGGATAACTATATTTTATTGAAATCCTTTTAAAGTAGTAGTACTATACTATGGAGTTAATAAATTAATAATAGAAGTTCACTTAGTGACAGGCGAAAGGTAAATTTCAGTGTTTCTGTCTTCAGTTCTATCCACGTTTTCCTTATTTAATTCCTTTAAATCTTTTTTGTATCCGAATTCTTGTATGTAACATATTTAAGCACGTTGCTGTCGCGTTATCACAGATCAGAGATAATCTAATTTTAAATTATTATAAATCAAGAGCTTTCGAAATATTCAATTACTAATGGTTTGTTTACTATTTAAGTTAATTTGTCATTAATATAGTTCTAGAATTTCCAGATGCGTCATGTAAAGTAAAATGGGCATTATATAAGGCTGGATTAGACTTGAAAGTAATGCTGCTATTCCCTTTTTTGAATGAGAACTTGCAAGTTCAAAATGCCTATTAAGTCGTTGAATAAGTACTTGAACGTAAACCGGCAAGGAGTTACGTCAGTAGTGAAGGAACCAACCAACCAGGGTCACGGAAACATTTTGCACTCTCTGCAAGTATTTAAGAAGAAACGTCATGGTAGACCCAGTGAAGGATGTTTCGGAACCAAAATTATGCGATTTTTATTTTTGTTTTCCGTAGGTACTATGATGAACTTGGGGGTAAAATCAAAATAAAGTATCGGGCTAGATTTAATAAAAAACAAATTCAATTTATTCATAGAAAACAAAAGAAAACAACAATAATTGCAAGACACGGTCCAATTTAAAAATTTACCACGGCTAGATCAATTGCATTTAGTAAGACTCTATTTACTTAAGGGTCGTTTTCGTGGGTTTATCGTGCAGCAAAAAAATCGTCCTCACACACTTTTCGATACTGGCAATAAAACACTTGAGATTTACAGTGGGTCGTAAACAGATTCATCCTTTGCCCACGCCGGTATCTTGAGGTCTGTTTTCGACGAATTCTGGTCATCTTTGGAGCTCGTTCCTGGGCTCTGGGAAATTAATTGGATAGTTCGCCTCGTTGTAGGGACATCGTTCCTTCTATTACGCCAGCAAGATTCCTCGTTTTCTCTCCGCCTGATTACTTCAAAGTTCGTTCCTGACTGACTAATTTCTCTAGTGTCGTGGCTCAACTACCACGCACTCTCCTGACATCCTACTTGTTCAATTCTCCATGCCCAAATGCTCAAATTTCTCCTCCATAAATCCCGCTTGGCCCGCGTTGGTGTTTACTTGTACTGAGTGTCTCCAATATGGGGAATTCTTCACCCAGTGACGAAATAAAATGGCGATTGCCACATACATTCATTACAGTACATTAATTTGGTATACATTTGGCAAACATTTTTAATTTTTTCAATTTCTCAAAACACGTCATGAATGAGTTACTGTTTAAGAAATGATTAAAGATTACAACTTAAAATTCTTGTTTTCTTTGAGTTAGAAGTTCTAAATTTGTATTTTATTAAAATATATTTGTTATAAATTTAGCTGCTTTTTTAGATAGGTTGTTTGTGTAGTCCATATACAAAAAATAATAATACATGATACAAGCTCTGTCTGGAAAGTTCGGTGAGTGACGTCATAGTGCTTACAGGTCAAGACTTGTCAGAAGAACTGCCAAAATGGTTGACCTGTGACTGTTTGTAATATATACACAACACATTCGAAAGTGAAGGTGCGGTCAAAACCCAAAATGGATCAGCAAACGAATATGCTGTTCTGCATTATGATAATCATAATATTTTGGCAATAGTTTATGATAACGGGCTGTCATGTTGAAGTGTGTTTATGAGAATTGCGGGACACAGTGGAAGTCGTCCCCCGCACTAGCCGGCCTTCAATCGCACGCACCTAGGAAAACGTACAGAAAGTGACGAAAGGTTTGTCCCATGATCGTCGTGTGGCAATTTGAATGTGAGGTAGTGGCAACTAGTCGTGAGACGGTCAATCTCGTACTTGCCCAGGATTGGGTAAACGCAAGCTTTACTACCGACCCGTGCCCCACACTTAGGCGCATGAAAACAAATGCAACTTCGGCTTGGATATCTCACCGAAATCCACGTGTCCTGAGAAACACCGCACGGACGACGAGACCTGGTTCCTGAGGTACGACCCCGAAGGAAAGCGGAATGTGCATGTTAATACTGAAACGTCTGTCTGCTTCAGTGGATCAAGCGGGTACGCCGCCATGACGCCAAACAAGGCGACTACAAACAGCTCCGCAGCAGTTCCTCACCAGCTGTCACTTAATCACCCATCCTACTCCTAAATTGAAATCAGCCCTTAGGGGAGAGAAATTTTCATACATCCGACATAACGTTACGACCCAATTGAAGGTTATGAATAATATCGAATACATCAGGAGTTTCCAGGATTTATACATTCGTTTCTAGAAGTGCATTATCATCGACGGGGATTACCTTGAAGCACATTAACTGCTGGGACAGATAAGCCAACATTCCAAATAGACACATTCACCAAACTTTCTGGACAAACACTGTGACACGCCATGATTTTTTCTATACAATTAGGACACGCTTATCGCCGTTTCCTGTGTCACCTCAACAACAGATTTGTTTATAAATTAACCTATATTTCAATATATTTACGTACCAAAAGTTATGAAATACTTTTAACGTGCGATTCTGAAATAGTTTAATAAACTTTTTATACTTAATTATAGTTTATATTGTTATGAAACTTTGACTCTTTAAGAATATAGTATTTCTACTAATCTTTTTGTATCAGATCATTACCGATACATGAATGATAATTGTATACTGACGCATTGTTACTTTGTTGTCTAGTATCGCATTACAAATTATAATGACTAATTAAATTATTCGACATTTTAGGTAGAAACTATGGAGTAAATAATAATAGATAGAAGAACTTGGCCACAAACTACGCTTACTACAGCTGTCAGCTGATAGCCATAATGAAGAGAGTAATGTAACGTGATGATACTTGCACTTCTCCAGCGTAAAATCTGTCTGAAACTATGTGCATGGACAATAATGTACGCACTCGCGTGCACTTGCCAGTGTAAATGGCAGTGCATTTATTTGCAGCAACCACTGACTGAATTTTTTCCGGAAAGATAAAGCCAGCCGAATGTATACAGGCTATCTGAGACGCTTATTTAAAATTGCTGCATCTATGCACTTACCAGACACACTTTCAATACAATCTGCATCTTGTTATGGAATGTCTTTTAACACGTTGAGAGATATTTGAACCTTGTTCCTTGAAGGTCTTATCCGATATTACAATTTCTACTATCTTATTTTTATAATAAACAACGTTTGTTCCTCCACTTACTTGGATTGTTACACTTTCCGGTATCGTGGAAAGTATCGGACTCCATATTTCGAATGTTCACATCGCAGTTAACGATTGGACCCTCCTTCTTACAATTGTAGCAATTATGACCTACAAAGAAGAACAAAGCTATGCTATATTTGAGAAAATTGGAAGTACCTTTTACAAAACAAACCTCCATTCACCTTGTTCTGAAAGACAAACACTGATAGAGAAAAGTTAAATTTAACACCAATTAAAAATTATTTTATTTGTTTGGTAAGGTTTTACAAAGGGGAAATTACAACACAAATTGAAGGGTATGATTTTTTTGGTACAATACCAAATGTTTAATGGTGTGGCGCGTACTTTATGCCCAACAAATATTTTTTAATTTAAGTAAACATATATCGAGAAGTAATGCCTGTGTCTCTGCTACTTAGCCCAAACTTCCTTAAATAATAAGTGTCTCAAGATATACAATAAAATTGATGAAAGTAATTGAATTTTGATTACTAAAAAAATAATTTTGATTATACGCTATTTACTTATTAGTAAAATGTGGAATGTTTTTTAAACATTTGTTCAATGTGTAATTAATGATTTAGTTCTCTCATCCCCAGGTCATCTATAATAACATTTATATCCACAGTATTTATTACTGAGTAATTGATAGATATTACAGCTTTCTTCTTTATTTTAAGTGGACCCAAGCTGCGATATTCGAGATGGATTGGATAATTGTATGCCAACACAACGTATTTGCAAATCAAAAGTTTTAGTTGATTACGGAAAAATTGTTGCTCAAGTTAGTGTTTAATTATAAAATTTAAACTCAAAACTCACAAATTTCTTTATTATATAATGGGTGTTCAGTTTATCTGAAGACATTGAAATATCTCGAGAACTGCATATGGGATCAAAAAAAGTGTGAATGAAAAATGAAGGCGGATATCTAATGATACGAAACTCGACCCCACATCTCCTGGGGTTGAGGAAGGGATGAGTTAAAAAACTTAAATGAGAACCCCCATTTTTTATTGAAGATTCGGATTTTCCAGAAAAATTACTCCAATTTGACCTACGACTAGAGCCATTTCGGTCACAGATGGCGTTGTAATAGACAAAAATCAAAATGGGTGAAATATCTCAAGAATCAGCAAAATAAAATAAAATGTGTTTGATATTCTTACAGACGATACTTAATGACACCATAACTGTCCAACCATACCCACTCCCCAGGGGTAGGGAAGCAAATTATTTCAATTTTTCAATGGTAAATCAATTTTTTATAGAAAACCTTGTCAAATACCATTGATTTTAATTCATTAGTCATGGAAATTATTTCACAGGCGGCGCTATAATCATTTATTCGTTTACTGACTAGTAGTAACTACGTTTGGCGTCACCCAGGAACAACGTGGAGGTGTAGTTATCTGTTCCCTTGGAGTGCCGGTTGTATGTGAGTCCTCTTGCCTTTCACAATTTATGTTTCTGGTTTTAGGTGCGTCCCCTTGGGTTTTATTGTTCAATTTGTTACATAATTCGCTTCCCCACCCCACGGGAGCGGAGGTGGGTGAACAGTTATAGAGGACTTGTAAAAATAGCACATTTTGCTGATCTGGTGCCTATTTCTTCAACGATTTTTACCCATTTTGTTTTTTGTCGAAATGACTCGAATCACACGTCAAATCGGAGTATTTTTTTCTGAATAACCAGAATCTACAATAAAAAATGGGGATTTCTATTTAAGATTTTTAACTCTTCCCTCCCCACAAAAGACGAGGAGGGGGAAGGTCGAGTTTCGTATCGTTAGATACTTTATTTGATCCGATGTGTGGTTCTCGAGGTATTTCAATGTCTTCAGATGAACTGATCACCCTTTACAGAACTAAGCTATCTACGAATATGCGAATATAAATTTATATTGAATACTTTCATATTACAATAAATAAAAATAGAATATAGGCATCTGTGAAAAATAGGCAAAACTGAGGCATCCCAACATGTGATTTGAAAAGTGGACTATAACGTATATAGTGAGTTCTCAAACATATCTTTTGGTATGAGCGTAATTGAATTCTGAACTGAAAGGAAGGTAATAAATAAAAGGAGTATTTCGTACCTTTGTTAAGAATTTTTCCTCGCTTCGACTCGCATATGCTGTTCGGACAAGTCCTCACGTCCAGTCTTATGTTGCCCAAGTCGAGCAAGCACGTGTAATAGAAGTCTCCCACCACCTCTCCTGGATCATGACAACCAATCACAGAAACATACAATCAGGGGATTACGACGAACGATGTCCAACGAACTCTTCGTACTCACCTTTAGTGACTCCTGACTTGACCAACGGCTCAGTAGTGTTGTAGTAATGGTACTGTACATGGCACTTGATGATATTTTGGTCCCACGCACAGGAACAGAAATCTTCTATTTTATTACATTCTATGGAAAATAACATACGTTTTATGAATTAGCACATATTTATTCTCGAATAGAGAAATGATAAGATTGGGATTGATGATTATGTTATACCTTAAAAATAAATTAACTATTAAGATATATTGACATACAATTATTCGCTACATAATGTTTCACTTAAATTCTTTAAAATCGTTAGGAATAACGCATTAAACTTTGACATTGAAATCAATGTAAGCCATGCACGCTTGTTAACCTCAGTAACGGAACACTATTTGTTCCAAGTAATGTGTTACCTACAATTAGTGACATAAGAGGCGTGCGGTCAGGTGTGATACTCGTCTCACGTGACTGTAATAGTGGTGTAACCACAGATATACACTGTGATTAATAGGAGCACAGCTGCGTTCTTGTTACAAGAACACGGCATCTATTTACAAAGAAAGGGATCCACCCATGCTTGCATATTTACAAACGTAAAACTATCGCTTATGAAATACATACCGTATAATATAGTCCAATGTACCAATTCTGAACTTTATAATGGCCACCGATCAGCTCCATAAGTTCTGTATTTTCATAGGAAGTATAACTCAATTATGAGGGTCGTTATATTTCAAAATTACAAAATACGTAGCGACTATCATCAGATTTTATATACTTCTTACAGATGTTGTTGTGGAACTTACATTCGCAAATCAAGCAAATTTTTGAATATTGATTAGTTTTACTTGAGGCTAACTATGTATGATTATGTGTGATTTAAAAATAAATGATCTTCAAGTGAAAGGAAGTGGAATGCTTTGATTGAAGCTCACTAATAGCTTACAGTTAATTTAAAAGAAAGACAAGATCGGAAAAATATGGACAGGACCAGTGACTCGATGTCGATTTTTGTGATTATTTGGAAAATCAACTTACCTCTCAGACACGTTTATAACGAAAATATGAGGGAAAACGGGGCAACAAAAAGGGAATCATATTGCTCCACGACTATGCACGCCCCCACACAGCCTAACAGACCCAAGAAACCATTGAAGAGTTGGTTCTAATATGGAGCCCTCAATTTTTTTTCCTTTTGGTGCATTAAAGGAGGAATTATGTGGGAAAAAGTTCAGTAACAACGAGGAGGTTGGAATCAACAAGTGAAAGACTTCTTTACATAAAGATTAAAAAGTATTTTATTTTCGGAATATTTTTATTAGTATTCATAGGAATTATGCTGAAAAGTAGTAAAAGTCAATTTTTAAACAATACCAATTTTATTTCTAGATAAAATTCTTTCTCTTATTAATAAATGTCTCTCGTGCTGTGCATTGATAGTATGTGGTTAAATTGGTAATTTTTAGTTACAAATAAGTATTTTAGTCTAAGGACGTAGAAATGCTTTCACCCGAAGCTCTAGCAGGAGCATATAGATATTTTCGAAGAAGGGCAACAACGGAAAAATATCGACAGGCCTAGTTACTCGGACCCCGGACCTCCCGTTTCCCGGGCGGCCACCCTATCACTGAGCTAATCCGAGTCGACGTCCAATGACCGACTCGTCATCCCTCCATTCCTGTAAGCTACGCCAATTTATTAATTACACTCTTCATAACCACATCCTAGTAACAATTGAAGAACGTATATTGTGTAAATTGACCAAAGGTGCATGGAATTCAAGTAAAAGGAAGTGGAATTCTTCAATTGTAGCTCACTGATAGCTTACATCTTATTGTCGAATCGGTCCTTAGACATCATCTCGGAAGAGCTCAGTGGTAGAGTGTCCGCCTGTAAAAAGGAAGGTCCGGGGCCCGAGTCCCTGGTGTGGTAGAAATTATTCCGTTCTTGTCTTTCTTTTAAAATAAATGGTCTTGTAATATCAATTTTTTCACTGAATTACTTGAACTGGCGCCGGTTAGTACGAAATGTGTCATGACAGTGAATACTGAAATTGTCAAGGCTAGCGTGGAATGTGCACGTGAAGGTACAGAATCGTGTAATTATTACGTGTGATGCCCTTGGTGGAGGAATTATAACCTAAATAATGATTGGTTTGAAGCATGGATTGCGTTTTTCTGAAATTTAAGTACTGGATGTAGAGAAAGTATGTAGGCGGGAAAAATAAAGTAACGGAGGGCAGTTTAGTTCACCACAGGATAAGTAGAATTAGTAGTCGTTACCTGGCCAGGACATCCGTCCTTCGGCAATATCAGAAGGCCAGCGCGGGCCAAGCTGAATACTTAATTAGAGCAGGGGTCATGTGATATGGCATCCACCCTCATAGTGGCGGTATGTGGATAGTTGGCCTGAGACAGGAGAAGATAAATAAAAATACAGTGGGGAAAAGTATGTGGAAGAAGGAGGGTAAAAGGAGACTGAGTGTAGACAGTTGATAATGAATCATTGAATAAGTAGAATGTGAAGAGAATGTGTCATAATTGGGCCACGGAACGAAAGAATGAGTCAGTGTCAAATTAAATTTGGAAGTAGGAATTTTGAAGAAGGTGGAAGTCAAAGGAGTTGAGATAGAGAAGCTAGGGTCTGGCTCGAGCCTTTGAGTAAATAGAGAGGGAATTTGATAGTGAGACCCGACGAGTGAATCTGGCCGTAGTAACAGACGTACCGGGACGCAAACTCCGGGAGCAGCTCAACTACTTGTTCCGACGAAGGTAGCAGATGCATCACTAATACGGAAATCAGGGGTCTCAATGCCAACTAATCGAAATTGGGTATGGGTACTTTCCTGTTGCACAACAATACCCACATTATTGACCTTTTCAAATAGAATTAGTTTGCTTAATTAAATCTGAAATACTATGGCATATTAATGAACGCTAAATTTGTATTTATATAAATTTGTTCCAATAACAAAGGGTGTTAGATTGGATGGAATATTTTAACGGAAGTTAAGGAATTCTGTTACTTGGAAGCGTAATAACTAGGTATGGTAGAAGTATAGTAGACATAAAGAGTCAGATAGCACAGGCAAGGAAGGCTTACGTGTAAAATAGGAATTTACTTATGGGTAATATTAGGAAATCGTTGCTTGAAATGTTCGTATAGAGCGTGGTGATATACGGGTGCGAAAAGTTGACGGTAAAAGCTGCGGAAAGGAAAAGATTAGAAACCTTTGAAATATGATGCTATAGGTGAATGCTGAAAATCAAATGGGTGCATAGAGTAACTAACGAGGAAGTTCTAAACAGAATAGGGGAAAAGTGAAAAAAATGGAGGACGTTGACCAAGAGAAGGTGTGGTGATTCATGTCCCCTACATTGAATAGGTAAAGCAAAGATAATTTAGTTTAATATTCTACCGAGTCGCGTACAGCAGGACGAGAGCGAGGGTGGTTGTCAAGGTCACTTCGGGGTGAAACCTCGCCGATTACGGCCGTGAGTGTATTGTTGAGCAGATGGAGCAGAGTCTGCCTGGGATTTGTGGGCCAGTTGGTGCAGGGAATCTGCCTGAGAAAGGCGCAGAGAGAGGAAGCAGAGGCGTAACAAGCAACATGTATAAACTTTAGTTTCTGCAAGTTTCGAGAAGAGATTCATTTGGTGGGAGTACAGAAAATAAAAAGATAACATTTGATGTGGACTAAATGTGGAAGGAGAGTCGCTAAAGGATCTTAATCAGAAGAAGACGTGATACAGCAGAGGAGCAGCCGGCGTACGAATAGGAACGAAGAACGAGGTCACCAGGCGTTAACATCCGGTTACCGACAGTTTTACCCGGCTTTTCCTTGAAAAACATTCTCGTTTGATTCGTGTTTGTTTTTATTTCATTAATGTCGTTTTTCACCCCGTCCCCTAGAGCAGCCATTTTAGGAGCTGCATAGATTCTTTTTCCTTCACCGACATTGGCAAATTGATAATACATTTTATTTGTACATTTATTTTTACTGGAACCTTCAGTTTGAGTTATATTATTCTTTTGTAAATAATTTTACATTGTATTACCACAGTTTCGATTTTATTATCATAATTAAATGAATTATATTAAAGTTAACCATCCTTTATTTTATTATTTCCTTATTATTGT
The DNA here is from genome assembly GCA_034510155.1 of Eucriotettix oculatus. Taxonomy (NCBI): domain Eukaryota; kingdom Metazoa; phylum Arthropoda; class Insecta; order Orthoptera; family Tetrigidae; genus Eucriotettix; species Eucriotettix oculatus. The sequence continues at coordinate 12,301,495 of CM067378.1, read as the reverse complement.
AAATATATTGTCGGTGTAAACAAGAGGGACACCACAAAGGGATAGATTAATAGGCCACGTTTTAAGGCAGGACGGTTTTGTAAAATTCGCATTAGAGGGAAGTGTGTGGGGTAATAACAGAATAGGGAGGCCAAGGACGGAATAAGCAGATTATGGCGGATGTTGGTTGTGCTAGGAAATGAAAAGGCTTGTGCAAGATATGTTAGCATGGAGGATTTGCATCAGACCAGTCTTAGGACTGAATATCACACCACAACATAATTTTGTTTTAATATTATAGTAATAAATCTTTCCTTATTTAATTTAAAAATTGACTTTCTCCCAGTCCCCATTATAAATCAGTAATTTCAATAAGCATTTGTCTCAAAACCCTTGTGTACGTCATCATATAGTTTGAGTATAAAAATTTTAGTCTCCCTAATTCTCTTAACTTATTGTGATACACAGGAAGACGTACACTACTAGCGTAATTAATATCAGACTGTCTGCGGCCATAATTTGACAAAGTAGAAAAATGATTTTCTACAAAACTTAAGACTTAATTTCACTGATTTATGTTTATTTGTGTTATTACCAATTTTTTTCAAATATTTAATTTTGATATTTTTGTGTAGGATTCGCCTATATTGCCATATCTCTCTACAAAGTTAAAGATTGTTATGGAAAATTTCCCGAAAGCTTCAAGCTTAGAAATGATTTCATTACCTCCATTCTTGTTATTACTTTTAACATGTTTCCCTGATCTCCATTTAACATCGCTCATAATTTGCTGACTTTAAAAAAAAGTCAAAATGAATATTTTTTTAGGTACGAGTAAGAGGGCACTTACCCGTTTGGCCGACAAACGTGACGGCCAAAAGGAGAGTTGCAGCTAGTCTCCCGTATAGCATAGTGTCCCAGTGGAATTTCTCGCTTCCTCTGAACGTCTTATAGGCACGATCTCACACGCGAGGCACGTTCCGGCAATATTCACGGCACATTCTGACCTATTAACGAAAGTATTCTGTCTTATCGATTCCACGAACGTTAAACATCCCAGTCGTACACAATCCATTTCGTGACACTATCTCTGAAAATACAACACAAAACTTCAGGTGAAAATACTGAATCAAGTAAACTGTTTATGAACAAACAAACGATTATTATACTATTTTACTATTTTAGTCTCAAGAAACATCAAAATTGCTGTTCTTAATATTTCAGTTTGTATGAACAATGTTCATTCAAGGGAGGGAAGGAGCCTTTCGTCATTAGTCCCTGAAAGACAAAATAATATGCGTCTAAAATACGAACAAATAGGTTTATAATTAAATTAGCACTACAATTACACACTCAAAGAAATAATTTACTACTATCAATATAAAATACACTACAGTTATATTTGACAATGAACTGTTTTTATTCAAAAAATTAATTATTCACTTCATAGTTAACATAAAAAACATAATTCTCCTCTTTCGTCATTAGTCCATGAAAGACGAAATAATATGCGTCTAAAATACGAACAAAGAGGTTTATAATTAAATTGAAACTTCAATAAAACAAAGATACAATTGTAATCATCGCCTGTGATAATTCATGTTCATCATTTGTTTCTACCTTTCTTGTAAAAGTGCAATAGAGCTCATTTTCATGAACACTCCCGTTTCTTCCCTGATAGAGTTCCTTTGTTGTCCGTTTCAGAAAATTGGTCTATTCAGGGAACAATATAATTCTGAAGCACCTCTTTAAATTTCATGGACTTTAAAAAAAAATTCGGAGCATTATTTAAAAGCTTTTCATTTAATTACAGTGACAATTTAAATATCTTTGCCAATCTTATTACGTCGCTTTTGCACAGATAACTTCGGTGGCTATAAAATCATTCCCTCGTTTGTGTAGAGTTAAATGATATTTTTAAAAGTATTAATTATTTGGCATATACTTACAAGAAATTTATTTAATTCGATTTTCAGCTTCATGGAGAAAATGTATTTTTTTATTTAGTCACATTAATTTCTGCGGCCATTAGCGTCCGATTATTATCAAATGATCAATATTTACAATTGATTATAGTGTATTTTGGTAACACTATTTTAAAAATATTGAGTAACAGTATATTATTTTCATAAATTGTATTATTTCGTCCTCTATTTCGTAGATTTACTTTCCTCACGGAACGTTTCATTTATGCTCGTCCTTCTTTGTGCATTCAGTGATTAGACGTTGCATTGAGATTTGTACGTTGCACTGGTTACCGATTTGTGGAGGGCTTTTCTCTGTTACATGAAGTTTGGTGTGACCAGTTCTAATTCCTGAGATGACGGTGTCCTTTCTGTGATTTAGTTTACGGTTTGTTATTGCATCGGAATTTGTAATGCTTTGATGTATGAATCCAATTTTTATTTTTTCTTCAGTTTTCGTTCCAGTGTTTATTCGATTTCTCTTTAATTAGGTTCTATAAGTCTTGGTTAATTTTTGGAAGTATTGATTGGGCGTTTTGTAGATACTGATTTAGTTGATCGATCAATCCTGTAAGCCTTGGTGATAGGGTATCCATACTACTATAACTTTCGTCCCAGTGCCGCTGAAATGTTTCAACATTTGTTGATAAACTTGGACTATTTCGTTGTAATTCGTCGAAGATTTCCTGAATTATCATCTATAAAGAATTCGCAGCTCCAACACATAATGACGGATTCAGAAGCCACCTCAACGAACTTAAAATTATCACGGAAATACAATTTGAAGGTATTTTGAAACGGATGTTGTATGACTTGATGAAAAATCGTTTTAGCACAAATATTGAAGAGACTGATAAAACTTCTCTCAGCTCCGTGTTGAAAAACATCGTCAAGTCTTTTTGAAACAAGCTTTCAGTATTCCGGTATAAATCTATACAATACTCTCCCGGAAGAAATAAAAGCTTTAAAGGTTCAAAAATTATTTATAAAGAGTTGTAAATCTCTGTTAATGAATGGAGCGTATTATTCACTGAAAGAGTTCGTAGATAGGAAGGACTAAAACAGTTGGCTGGTGTCCTATCAAATTCTCCTTTTATTTTAGAACTATACTCTACTAGAATTTAACTGCTGACTTATTTTCTTTTTCAGGTTCGACGGGAACCTACGCACGGTCTTCTGCTGTCTTCTCCGTCGACTGAAAATTGAAGATTTAATTTTATCTTTCTTCTTTTTGTCATTCAATTCTTAGTTGTAAAATTTTGTATATTTCTTGTAATATTATATTTTACGTATCCTATTTCCTCAACCGAGGACTAATGGATTGAATAATAATAAATCTAAAATCTAAATCTACAGGGTTAACCAAGGTAATGGAGTGTAGTATGGGAAATAGTGGAACAACAAAGGGTGTTAGATTGGGGAGGGATATTATGAAGAAAGTTAAGGAATTCTGCTACGTGGGAAGCATAATAACTGGGGATGGCAAAAGTATAGTAGACATAAAGAGTAGGATAGCACAGGCAAACAAGGCATTCGCGAAAAAGAGGAATTTCCTTACGTTATTATGCGTGTGAATATTAGAAAATCGTAGTTAAAAAATGTTCGTATGGAGTGTGGCGTTATATAGTTGCGAAACAAGGACGCTAAAAATTGCAGAAAGGAAAAGAGTAGATGCCTTTGAAATGTGATGCTATAGGAGAATGCTGAAAATCAGATGGATGGATAGAATCACTAACGAGGAAGATCTAAGCAGAATAGGGGAAAAAAGAACAATATGGAGGACTTTGACCAATAGAAGGGATAAATTAACAACACCCTATGTTTGATATCGTCCTATTAGCCTCTGGGAACTAATTATTAATGGAACTACTTAAATTAAAATTTATTAGCCTTCATTATTTTATTTATCATGAAGTTTTGGTAAGTAATTATTAATACACGAGTAACTTGGAGTAACTCAACTTTAGAGATTTTAAAAACTTAATTTCACATCTACCATTAAATCACAATTACTAGAGGGCGGATAAAAATTTTTACTGCTAACAGAGGTACAAAAGTGGACGGTAGATATAAAATATTGACTACTCCTGGACTAGGATATGACTATGGCTGTGAACTCAATATTGACTTGACAATGACTTACTCAAGATTGGAAGAAACTAAATAATTGGATGCCATCTGTAGGCATACAATGGAACTATTTTAGTCTCAAGGAACATCAAAATTGCTTCACTGTTCTTAATACTTCAGTTTGTATGAGCAATGTTCATTAAAAGGACGGGGGAGGGGGTCTTCCGTCATTAGTCCATGAAAGACAAAATAATATGCGTCTAAAATACGAACAAATAGGTTTATAATTAAATTAGCACTACAATTACACATTCAAAGAAATAATTTACTACTATCAACATAAAATACACTACAGTTATGAACTGTTTTTATTTTAAAAAATTAATTATTCACTTCATAGTTAACATACAAAACAGAATTCTCCTCGAAGGAGGCCGAAAAAAATTTATAAGCGGCATTGTCTTTCACAACAATAGTTGATAGTTTCACATAGTAAATTCATTAATTATTGTATACTCATACATTGAAAGTTATATAAAGCTAACTGACAACGTGTCACTCCAAATTCGTAATGTGTCATGTAATATGACAGTCCGCAGTCTACTCGGTAGGCCCAGGCCCTCAATGGGCTGTAGAGCCATGGAGGAAGGAAGGAATAAAGCTAACACCACCGGCGTATTGAAAGTATTCTATCAACCCTCAGGTGAACTCCTTGAAATATTAATAAATCACCATTAGTCAAAAATATCTATTTTACTTGTAATAATAGTTAACTGCCATGTTGGAGCTAGAAAAAGCTGTAACACTAGCAAAGGAAACCCTAGGTGGATCTAGCCTTAAATTCGACACTTTGAGGTGAATATTGGAGTAAGGAAAGGAGACGCTCTTCTCACTGTGCTGTTTAGCTTAACAATACAAAAGATCTTCAGATAGATGGAAACATCAGTTATAAATCCTAACAGGTAGGAGCATATGCGGATGATATACTGCTTGCAGAAGCATCGAAGGAAATGTTAAATGCAACAGTGAGGAAGGGAAACGAAGTGGGTCTCCTAATCAATATAGAAAAAACAAAGTACATTAAGGTATCAAGGTCAGAAGCGAGAAGAGCACCGCAGGCTTTAGAAGGGGCGGAGGAGTACGTTTATCTTGGCGCCACGCTGAACAGCAATAACATGGTCTCCGAGGAAATTAATAGAAGAATACAGGCAGACAACAGGGCATATTTCTCAATGATAACCCGGTTTAGGTCTAGGCTCATTTCAAGAACCATGAAGCTGAAACCCGTGCTCACTTATGGGTATGAAACATGGACACTGACCTCAGATACCGAGAAATCCCTAATAGTCTTTCAGAGAAAGGTGTTAAGGAGAATCCATGGGCCAGGGCCAGTGATGGAAGACCCAATAAGAAGCAAATTGTACAACAGTGAGGTGGACGATTTTCTGCAAGGGAAAGATATAGTACTTAAGGTTGAGCTGGCTTGGGCATGTTGTCCGCATGACAGAGGAAAGGCTACCGAAGAAACTGATGGATGGAAGAATGCAAGGTGTCAGAAAGAAAGGAAGGCCCCGGACAAGATGGATTCAGTATGCTGAATGCGACCTGGCTTCCATAGGAGTGAGACAATGGAGGAGAAAAGCAAGAAGATAGCAGAATGGAAAGAGCTCGCGAGGCTAGCCAAAGACCACCCTGGGCTGTAGAGCTGCGGAAGAAAAATACTTTAATGAATAAATATTGTTTTAATTTAATTTGGAGAATTTTGATTCTGAATTTTAAGCAAAACTTGGGTCAGAAAGTATATGGCAATGCATCGGAGTGGAGCAATCTACGATCAGGTGATATACATATATAATTGTTAGCATGCGTGCCGATGGTGCCCAACTCCATCTCCAGTCATCAGTAGGACGGGCGATCTGATTGAATTAGGTTCCTCTAGGGGTTTCCTTGCGTCACTTTCAGGCAAATGATCCTCATAGTATAGGCATAAGGCCCTGAGAGGCCAGCTTATAAGGAAAAGCAAACTTTCAATATGCACCCTAAAACTATTATCTGGAGCATATCATCAAATTCTCAGAGGGTATTCTTAACATTATTCCGTAAATAGTTCAAATTTTTAATAAACGCGACTTATTTTACCTCAATGCTATAACAGATCGAAGAAATTTCATGTATTTGAGAAGTATTGGACAAATACACTACACAGAGATTGTAATTAAAGCCAACGAAACCGCGAAGTACTGAGTTCATATATTTATAGAATGGTAATGAATATTAAATGGTGCATATATGTGTGTGTGTGTTGTTGTAGTATTCAGTCCTGAAACTAATGTGATACAATACTACTGCGCAAATCAACCACATCTCACATCCTCCCTAATCTCCTTTGCGTATTCATCCTTGGCCTCCCTCGTCTGATATTATCCAAAAGAACCTCTAATGTTAATTTGAGAAGAGCCTTGTGTCTCAAAACGTGGCTTATTAATCTCTTCCTTCTCTTCGACAAAGTCCTTATAGTCTGACTTCAGACATTATTAGCGGAGTATTTATGAAGGCATTGGGACGAAACGTGGTGGTTACATAGTGGGCAGCACGGTTTTAGGCCAGGATGTTCTTGCGATAATCAGTAAGTGACAGTATGTCAAGATATATCTGATGTGATAGATGAGGGGGAAGAATTGATGCTGTTGTAATTGGCTTTTCAAAGGTTTTTGACCTTGTACCGCATCATATTCTATTAGTGAAATTGGAAAAATCGGGCAATGAGAAAAGCGTTTTAAACTGGATTCGCGAGTTTCTGGATAACAGAAAGTTTAGTGTTATCTGAGCCAGTTGAGTTACGTCAGGGGTGCCCCAGGGAAGCGTAATAGGGCCACTAATGTTTTTAGCATTTATAAATGATTTGGCGATAGGCATTCAGTCTCAGATAAGATTATTTGCAAATTACTGCATCATTTACAGAAAAATTGGAAACGTCCAAGATGCAAATATTCCTCAATCTGATCTAAACAGAATTCAACGTTGGTCGGTCGAAAATGGGATGAAAGTAAACGCGGCAAAAATTAAATCGACTTTATTTACAAAAATGAGAAACGTTTTTCAAGATCAATATAAATTACGGGAGGTAAATATATTATAAGTAGACACTTGTAAACACTTTGAGCCAAGACTTACATTCAGTATCTGGGAAAGGGTCAATAGTCAATAGAATACTGCGGAAAAGTACTCGAAAGACCAAAGACATCGCTTATAGGTCTTTGGATCAGCCTAGTCTTGAGTATGGGGTGATGTGTTGGGAAAATATACACGCGTTGGACAGGATTCGAAACCGAGCGGAAAAAGCAAATAATTATAGAGGCACGGATGAACTGGAGGCGTAGCAATTAGAAGAAAGAGGGCCAGGCTTTGTGCGCCGTACAGATGAACCGGCCTGTAGAGATATCAAAACTCGTATTCATTTACCTACTTAAGTAGCGAGAAATGATCACTCTTTCAAAATTAAACAGGGAATACAACGAACGGACGTGGGTAAATACTCCTTCTTAAATAGGACTGTAAAAGACTGGAATGGTTTGCCTGCAAGCCAACTAGCGACTTTTCCGAGGATTGTAAAATTATTTAGGGAAAAAATTAAGGACATCGTTTGACTTAATATATTTTTGCTTATAATTACATGTAACATATTTATATATCCAATATTTATAGTAGTATTAGATTTTTTTAATAACTTATATTCCTTTATTGGAATATTAAATGTATGTTGCCACCGGGCTCAGTCCATTATAACGAAATAAATCTATCTATATTGTTCCCTCTACTCTTATTCTGTTTTGAACTTCCTGGTTAGTTACCCTATCCACCAATCAGATTTTCAGCGTTCTTCAAGAGAACTACATTTGATTTCCTAATATTCTCACTTATATTAACCGTAAGTAAATTCCTCTTTATTGCGAAAGCTATCCTGCTCTTTGTATCAACTACACTTCTACCTTACGTCCTTCAAATATCGCTTACCAATCTAACACCTTTAGTTATTCCACAATTTCCCGTATATACTAATGAGCTATATATTATCTATTACCCACTGTGAGATAAATCCTACTTGGTGACAGTGTGGGCTAGCTGAAGGGAAGGATACAAGCAGAGTAGAGGTGAATGAGGAATCATTCTAAAACTTCACGAGAAATTGGTAAATCCACTGACATAAATGGCTTTTACCAATTAAATTTTGTAATCACCCGGCGGAAATGTCGATGCTGGTTGGCTGTTCGCGTATTACTGTCGTGAGCATCGATGTAAAGTAGAGAAACAACCACTAGGTTACAAAGTGTTGATCATCCACGCCAATTCAAAGAATACGGAGATTGAAGGATTGCACCGTTTTTAAAGTAGTATAATCTGTTATCTGTGACAGATTTCACAATGAAGTGCAATGCTTATGTAATACAAACCTTTTAAATAACACAGTTCAGCGTAAATTGTTGATCATCCCTTCATTCATAATGTCTTCCCGATGACGATAGCATCTTTCAGTACGATTGATAACTGTTCACGAAACAAAGCCATAACCGTGCAACAGTTGTTTGATAAACATGTTAGTGGTATCTTGACCATCAATTTCACAGGACCTTAACCTGATGAAACACAGATAGTACGACAGTTCATGACTATAAACATAAAGAAATTGTGTGATCTGAGCGTAGATATCTTATTTTAAATAAATCCATAAATCTACCACGAACTTATCGAATCCGTGCCACGCCAAATCACTGTTGTATTTTGTTCTAAAGGTAGACGAAAACGATATTAAACAGGCGGTCCTAATGTTTAGCCAATCAATGTCTGTGGTGAGTTGAGATTTTTTAATATGCATTATAGAAGTCGATATTAAATTTCTAGAACCGTCTTGAACCATTTCCTAGACTTTCGTTAGTACAAGTCTTTCAATAAATAAAATAAAAATGCATCTTAAGGAATTACTGAACTATAGCGCTACACTTCATTAACAGATTGCCGATTGTTTCATAACATAGATTCACGTAAACTTGAAGTTGAGTCAGTCATAGTTCATAATATTAAAAAAAGAAGGTAGTGTGAATATAAATAAAAACTACTATCGAATATGATTTTCAATGAAGTAAATGAAGAAAATTAAACCAAAATTCATTTCTTCCACTAATACAATCAATTACATATTCCGTCAAATAGATTTAAATATTTTATCGCAGTAGAACCCCTCCCTAATTTTATTCAAATTTTTGGATTTTTTAATGATATAAAGGTTCAGTAAGAACATTATAGCTCGGCGGCAGGCAGGTAAGAAGTGATTTTTCCCGGCGCCGGGCTGCCGGACGGGATACATGCCTGTCTGCGGATTCATAATATTAAGCTTCTTTTGCTGAAGGAAGATTCACCCTTCAAAATTTTCGAAGGACAATGTTCTGTGTGTCATGGAAAATTTCCCTGGGAGCAAACGAAGGCGGGGCATAAATCAATATAAAGAGGAAATCAGACTTCGAGGATTGACTGTTATGAGTAGTGACGCACATATTTATTGCAACGGGATGTTTGCGAGTCCCAAACTCAGTTTTTGAACCAAAGACTGACCAGCCATTCCTCAACTGGTAATGATTTTTGTTTCTCTTTCTGACTATCGATATCATGAATTGGATATTAATTTAATATTAAGGAAACGCGATCATTACTTGCGAGCCATTGGCCTGGCAAGTAACCTAGTCCACTTCCTAATAACTACCATATATGTATATATATATATATATATATATATATATATGTAGTGTTGTCTGCTTGTGTCGTTTGGAGCAGCGAGTTGTGTAGTGTTACATCGTGGGACGACGCCAAATAAGCCCATATTCTCATACATTAATAATTTATGTCTACCTAAAATCAACATTTGTGTTTCGTATTTGTGAATTAATAATATTAAATAATAAATTAATAAAACCATAAGTAAATGGAAGACAAAACTTCGGCGAACTGTAATGTCTGTCATCAAGAATCAGGAGCAATCCACATTCCTTACCATAATAAAACTATCTATAATTGCTTTGAAGACCGGGATTAAGATTGTTGGAGGATCGATACGCTGACACGTGTCACTCCAAAATCGGAATGTGTCATGCAAGATGACAGTCCGCAGTTGACTCGGTAGGCCCAGACCCTCAATGGGCTGTAGAGCCATAGAGAAAGAAAAAAAAATTGCTTTTACTTAAAAAGCCTTTTTCTGCAATAATGGACAACAAATTACGGTAAAGTGTACTATTTCTTTGTTTTTTTTTAAAAAAAAGGGTCTATTCTTTCTCATCACATTCTACTGAATGCAGTCAACCAATAACCCCAAAAGGTTTTTTTTAGTTCCACCTGATCTTAGCTGTGCCTGCGAATTGGTTCGACAGTCGTACCTACCTACAGCATGCGAATGCGTGCGGGTGACCTCATTAGACAGTGTTGTGTCAGGGTAGCGGTCAATATTTGTGTAGCAGGCCACAGGTTGTGTTGGACACACTGGCAAAATATCGGCCAGACAAGCTACACCATCGCAAACACAACCATCGCGCAGTATGCGCGCAGCGTCCGTTGCTTTAGGATAGGCAGGGATCAATATCACCAACTCCACGTTACAAAATTACTCAAAAATCATCAACTGTGAATTAGGGTATTTCACATTTATATCTGTACTGAATTGAACAGACTTGAACCTCTTGGCACAAAAAAATATATTTTTCTAAATCGTAATATTGCGTTAACTCACCATTTATGTACATAGTCTGAATTTCATGAAAGACATATTCAAACACAACTAATGATTTGGGAATTAGAACTGTATATTCATTACTTCCTTCCATTCACATCAACGACCACTATTCATAGTTTAAATTTTATAGTCAACTAAAATCTATAAAATGGTCAACTATAAAATACCATAAAACAGTTATAAAACTTTCAAGTCTAACTGATCAATTTGGAGATTTATTATTAACAGCGCCGGAAAGGCCTAGTGAGAACTATAAGTACCTAAGAAATATAGAAATAGATGACAATGCAAGTTTAATTTGCCAGGACCAAAATTAATTACCTATTTTGATTCCGATTTCTCACTTCACTTCGTAACATAAATAATTTTGAATATCTCTTGAAATAAGATGCCCATTCCTATGTCTTAAACATTTATATGTTCATTCTACTTCTCGGAGAACATTAACAATTGATTAGGAATCCTGAATCGTCCTGTTAAATATTAATATTTTCTTCTCTCGTTGGTAAATTATTGTCCGGCATATATTAGTGTTTTCATGTTCCAACCTGACAAAGAAATTGTAATGATAGTAATTAAAAAACAAAAATACTGCAGTTCCTAATAAAAATGTATATTACTGCATAGTTTTCTGACTTTAAAATATACAATAAATAAAAAGACGGCCAAAAAGTCAGCATATAAATTTATCATTATTTATTCACAAGCAACGTTTCGTCTCCATTTTTAGATTTCTTCAGGCGTAAAATTTAGCAATACATCTGCTTATTTCTTGACTTCCCCAGTCGAAATGATTTCGGTAGTAACCGTCAGTGGCTGCGCGACACCAAATTCTTCACATGTAAATTCAATAATCTTTTCGGCTGAGGAAGTCAAGGAGTAAACAGATGTTTACGTCGCTACCGAATAAATTTATATGCTGACTTTTTGACCGTTTTTTTATTTATTGTTAAATTTTATATTGTAGGATGCAGTTTTCTACTCCAAGAGTCATAATCATCCAACTCATTGCTCTGATACCAAAACATAACGTATCCGATTCGTTAAGAAATTATTATTAGTTAATTACATATACCACTTCCAAGAATGTACAAGAAGATGACTTTATGAACACACTTTATCAAAATTGAATTCCTTTTCAAAACAAAAATATGCTTGTAAAATGACGTGAATAAATCATGGCTAAAATCCAAAGCGTATAATGTTTTAAATTAAATCAAAGGAAATTTTAAAGAAAAATTAAATGTACTATAAAGAAAAGCGTTTATAGTTTGGGTTTAATTATTGAATGCTAAGAAAACCGATTTTAAAATTAATTTTAATATAGAATACTATTTATAAAATACTAACAGAAAAACTGGCTTGAGACTATAAGATTACTGAATCATTATTAATTTTGTAAACTTGATGTAGCATAATGTAAGAGAACTGCAGTTCGTAGTAGAGAACAACTGCATCATCCGTCGATTACTACGGGGACCCCTTTGCTAGATTGCGTTTCTTCTGACTGGTTGGATGGAATGATTCAGCATCACTATGGGGAACCATTTGAATTTTACCTGAATCTATCAATATAGATATATGTTTGGAAGGAAAAAGTCAGTCAGTCTACTCCAAGACTGTGCTCCTGCTAATTAGCTCTGATCCGACCCGTACTTTTAAACCACGCCTTTTAGACGCGTTCTAATATTTTGCAGGGTGTGACAACCAATTACTTTCCTTCAAGTGTCATCTCAAATCTTCTAGGCCACGTGGCTCATAAAACGACTAACGAACAAGCTACAAAACACGTTGTGTTAGACCGAATAAACGCTGGAGTCGTAAAAGTTTAACTAGTGAGATTTTGTTATTAATAGTCGTCGACGGCGAGTTGACTTAGTAGGAGGACGTGTTAGTGTTGACGCGACCACGTGATTTAGAAGCGGCTAACGAACAAGCCACACATATATGTGGCGTTAGACAGAATTGTAAAATTTACTTAGTAATTTTTTGTCGACGGATTGGTTGTGATCTGAGTGCTTGACGAGTGGTTAGAATATAGACTGTAATGAACACGCCCTGTCTTAGATAACACAACTCATGAATCTAAAAATTAAATAGTTGTTGACTGCTTAAAAGTTTGGTATTTCTTAGAAAAATACCCGGCGCCCAATCCTTTTCCTCGTTTGAGAATCGAAGTATTCACGTCGTAGAGCTGTGCTGGAAGGAAACGAGCGTTTCCTCACAATGCTTATTTAAATATCAGAGTTCATGAAATGGAAACTATAGTATTTGCTAAATAAATTCTTTATTATTATTAATTATGCAATATTGACGTCCTTAGACAATAGCTGAAGTTTGGCTGGAACGAAACCATCACGAGGACCATTGCAGATGGAGGCAAAATAGTATTCTGCATTCCACGTTTGAATCGGCCAGTAATTATAATTTTTTAATATATATGATTCATGCTGATTATTTAATTTAATTTCGGAATACCTTACTAACGTTGGTTTCATATGTCTGAGGCTAATGATCCTCATTTATCCGTGGGAAAAAGAGTATCGTATAGTTTTGTAAATGTTAATAAAATAATATTTTCATATTAAAAGAGTTAAAGTGGGAATATAAATCTCCGTTTCTATAACCTAACTTACCGCAGAAATTAGTAATTAAAGGTTTAGAGCGAAAAAATGGAAAATCTTTTACTTTACAATGTTTAATTTGACATTATTTTGTTAATAATATTATTAATAATGAACCTTCTCCCGTTCCCGTTTCAAGCATTCCATCTTTTCTATCCTCAATAGTATTGACGTAATCATACGATTAAAATGTTACGTTGTCTATTAACATAATATAGAAATACAGAGGAATATTTATGCAATGGATTTTTCACAGTAATTTAGCGAGTCAGAATGAAATCGGAGTCAGTTCGGTGTAAAACGTGTATGATATCGAGTTATCGCACACGGTAAGCGGTGCTCATTTCAGGTAATCGGCTATGAAATATGGATCTATACGCAAGCTGAACGTATGTTGCCATTATTTGGAATTATGATAGTGTTTGATAGCAGTTTAGGCGCGGGAGCCTTGAGTCCTTTATCCTTGGCCTTCCGGATATGGATGGAGTTTACAGGGCGGTGTTGTGTTTATCTCGGCAATAGCAGATAGCGGGTCCCAGGCGTGCTGTCCAGCCCATGGGAACTCTTTATAAAGCTAGGGGATGGGGTGAGCCACGATAGTCGACATGCCTTCCTGGATTATTCTCTTAACTCTTTTGATCGCCTGCTCCGTCGCCTCCCAGGGTAATACCATATGCTATACAAGATCACTTAACATAATTGAGGTTTACCTTAAATTATTTAAAACATGTTTTTCTTGTCATTTCACGTTAATATCATTCTTTATAAATCATAATTTCAGTCACCAATAATTTGTATATAAATAAAATAATATTAAATAGTCTCATTTTGGGTATACATTCGAAAGCTCAACTTTCACAATCAACATGCACTTCATTATTTTAATGCCTTAAATTGATATAATTACGTGTACTTCTTATTTACTTATATTTATTATTAAATTCTACACTGACCACGTATCACCCCAAATTCGGAATTTGTCACGCCAGATGACTATCCGCAGCCGCCTCGGTAGGCCTAGGCCCTCAAGAGGGCTGTTGAGCCATTGGAAGAACAAGAAGAAGATTAAGTTCTACTGTACTCTAATATACAGAATGATAATTATTTATTATTCACTACAAAACGTACTGTTATTGTGGTATTCAGTCCTAAGACTGGTCTGATGCAACCCTAAATGCGAAATGCTAACCTATTCGTTTCTACATAGTTACTACATCCCACATCCTTCCTAATGTGCTTCGCGTTTTCCATTCTTAGCCTTCCTCTTCTGTCCTTAGCCCACACTTTCCTCTTATGCTAATTTTACAAGACCCTCATGTCTCAAAACGCGGCCTATTAAACAATCCCTTCTATTTGTCAAAGTCTTCCAAATTATTCTGTCTCTTCCCTATTCTGCTTAGAACTTCTTGGTTAGTTACCCTATTGACCCATCTGATTTTCAGCATTCCCATATATCAAAAGCTTCTATTCTTTTCGTTTCTACAACTCCTATTGCCCGCGTTTCGCACACATATAATTCCATTCATAGTAATGATTTCCTAATATTCATATTTATATTTGCTGTAATTAAATTCCTCTTTTTTGCGACGATCTTTCTTGGCTGTACTATCATTTATGTCTACCAGCCCTAGTTATTATTCTGCCCAAATAGCAGAATTCATTAACTTACTTCAAAAATTTTCCTTCCCAATCAAACAGCCATTGTTATTCCACTTTTTCCCATACTACACTACATCATCTTGGTTTTCCATCTATTAATCGTCATGTTGTACTCTTCCTCTTCTAAGTCTTCTTCTGACCCCCCTAATCTATACCAATAAATAAAATTGAAGAGTCTGTCTGTCTGCCTGATTGTCTGTCCGTATGTTTGCCCGAATAGGCTCCGAAACGGCTCAACGGATTTCAATGAAAATATGAGGGTTTAAGAAAATGAGATTCAATTTAAATTTTTGTGCATATTTAATTTTGATGTATTGCAGAAGATATTAATATAATATGAACATAAATAAAAATACTAATTCTACGGGAAGATTTCTTGGAATTACCGCGCGAAAGCTGGCGTGTAAACCAACTGCGAGTTATAAATTAACTTCTTTGGATCGTCGATACGATGTATACATCAATTGATTTTAATTCTCGAGTCAAGTATATTTTAAAATTTAGCAATTACTAATATGAAAATAAAAAGGAAACTATCGAGTTTGGTGTCGAAACGGTGTAATGTGCGGCGCTGTGTTACATTATGACCTTTAATATGTTATTCACGTTAAAAGTCAAACATTAAGTGAGGGTAAATTTTTATACTGTTAGTACTGAAAATATATTCCTTTTGTGCCGGGGGTATTTTGGACTCTCGAGATACTGGGAGTACATTTGAGACTCATATTGTGACGTTTTCGATGTCTGTTATGTTATGTGTTAACCAAGAGTTAAATAATGTACCGGGATATTCTAAATAAAAACCCAGGTATTGCCGGGTCCCCAGCTAGTACTACAATATCATCAGTAAAACTTTTAATTTTTAATTCTTCTCCATGCATTTTGATTTCCTTTTCATATTATTTTACTATCTTCATCACCTGTTCTATCTATACGTTAAAGAGCATGGGTATCAGTCTGCATCCATGTCTTACTCTTTTCTTGATTTCTTCTTTATCTTCTTATCCTTCAGTTCTAAGTACTGCTGACTACCATATGTAGAGGTTATGTATAACTCTTTTTTCACGATATTTTATTCATCTTATCTTCAAAATCCTTAATAATCTGTTCACTTTACATTATTCATTAGTTGTAAGATAAAATACTTGTTTTCCTTAATTTATATCCCAATTAAAATATTTAATTGAAATTATTTATTTTATAAATAAAAAATATCTCAACGTCTGTTGAATTTTTAAGGCTATTTATCTGGTTGTATAGAAAACAGACTCAAAACTGCGCTCTAACTAAATTCAGTTACACAACACAGCGCAAAAGCAGAGAAAGTCATAACTTTATTCCACAAAGAATGGTCATAAGTCAGAAATAGAATAATTTAATTTGAATACGTTTCGTCCCCCAACTCTTCAGTTCTTGAATTAAAATATTGCAAAGTTTCATGTTTCTGCTGCAACTTACGGTGGCAGAGAATATTATAATATTAAGTCAGATAATTAAATTATTTTTATTTATTTCACAAAGTTAGCAAGATATGCAATAATAACCGCAAAAACAATTCTGTCAGACAAGTAACAAACAAAGCGATCGCAAGTAACCTCTAAAAAATAATTTATTATATGTATACCGAAATATTCGTAAAACATCTACAGAAAAATAACGAACTGGGTTTGGTAATAATATTCTTCTCCACCGATGCAATACGGGGAACACTGCAGGGCGAAACCTTTGGTAACATTGTGGGTCAATACAAACAGCGGTTACACAGAAATATTTTCAATGCTGTGATTAGATATAAATAACACAGAAATGTCTCATTTCACGCAGAATTTAATGCTATTTTATGATATACAAAAGAAATTTTATAAAATCATTTTATAGCGCGAAAAAACTGAAAAAGTCAGGGTTTTTGCATTTCTTTCATATAGCTTGAATTTGACAACTCATAGATTTCAAACTATTACTTCAAATGTTCTAAAAATTTTACAGAAGACAAACCTTTCCACAAATTTTGTGTCATCTCCGTTTCTTACACGTTTTAAAATTAATTAATTAATGGAACTCTACTAACTCTTGGACAGCGCATCGCAAAAGAGTTGAAAGTCATAAATATAAATTATAAGCTTAATTGATGTAGCTACACTACGAAATGTTGTACAATTTTTTAAAATTGTAGGGAGAAAGGAAAGGTATATTGGGCGGGAGGGTAAAGTAGGGTGGGACACCCAAGCTCGCTGGCCTGACCCTAAACTTTATACTCCGCTACTACGCTCTTCCTCGTTGATTTCCTTTAAATGTTATTAATCATACTGCTGTTGTTGTCATAAACCAGATAGCGTTTGTCACCACTGTTTTCAGCAGACGATGAAAAATAATCAACTGCATTAAGTATCTTTTTTTCACCATCACTATGAGGCTTATTTGCGAACACTAATGTATTTTTCATGTTATAAAATGGCATTAAATTCTGCGCAAAAGAGACCTTTCTTTATAACGTAGATCATTCCGAATGGAACAGTGATACTTCAAACTCAGGGCTCTACTATTTTGACGACGACAGTAAGTATTCACTTTTCTATCACGGTTCGTATATATTTGAAATAAATTACATTAATTCTTATGGGCTACTATATACATTTATTTTACTTGAATATTTCACAAAAAGTGAACGGAAAATAAACAAAATACAAATTATTCGCAAGCAAAAGTATGTAGAGCAAAACGACGCATTTAAATAATGAAATACAACTAAAAAATAATAGTAAAATTAAACAAAAATTTCGTTAACTTATTCCATTTCCAGAATGTCACATAAAATAAACAAGATGTAAATAATTTATATAAAAATGCCCTACAAAAGAAAGCATTGTTCATTTATAAAACAAATAAACAAATTCCACAAACTAAACATCAACGAGATTCCTGCCTATTTCTTTCATAACATACTTTTTTTAATTCTGTGAGCTATATTTGTTGAAGCAAGACGTAAAGCTGGACTTTTTTTTCAAGTTATTTCTTTGCTTGGATTTCACACGCGTCATTGAAGAGAATGCAAATTCACATAAATGTTATCAATAGTAGCAATACTCTCATTGATTTTTTATGGTAATCATGTAACCAATTCATTACCTTAACCCCAATTAGTGTCACACTATTCTGGTTCAATTGTACTGCAACACAGACTCGCAACTTAATTATATTAAATTTTCCTTTTCCGAATCAATCATTTACTATTCTCATGTTCAATGAATAGGTTTACAATTCACAATTTTGCCTTTCGCATTTTCCTGTGAATAGTAAACATATGTCCGACGCAGTTTAACAATCAATTCGGAAAATATGGAAAATACATATATTTTAGAAAGAAAAAATGCTTTTACTTCATTTCTTAAATCACAGACACTTTGTAATATTCTACCCATGGACAACCGCCGCAGTTCTGCATGAAGAAGCAAATTTCTTTTATGGAATGAAAATGTGAAACCAGCAAAATTACTGCGACATTTATAAAGTAAACAATCTGACTTGCAGTACAGTCCATTGAAGGCTTGAATAAATAACTCTAAGATTTTCATTTAAGAAATGTTTTTTAGTCGACAAGCCTCAAGTTAAGTCTTCATGTTTAGTATCATTAAGAATCGCGAAATTCAAGAAGCCGTTCACTGTCGTCGAAAATATGGTCCAGTAATGTTTGATAGACTTGTGTTCAGAAGTCTTCGGCTCTACAACAGCAGATAAAGTGAAAACTTTACCTCTTTCGAATTATAACTATTCGCCACATTTCCTATGCTTTTCTGTGTTGTATTGCTTGTGTAACTAGACAATTAAATATATATTAACAGCGGGTAAATTTAACAGCTCTCATATAATTAGAGGGAAAACAAAGGGGATGGAGTGTAGTATGAGAAACAGTGGAATAACAAAGGGTGTTAGATTAGGAAGGGATATTTTGAAGGAAGTTAATGAATTCTGCTACTTGAACAGGATAACTAGGGAAGTATAGTAGATATAAAGAGTAGGATAGCACTGGTAAGAAAGGCTTACGCAAAAAAATGCATTTTACTTACGGCTAATATAACTATGAATATTAGGAAATCGTTAATAAAAATGTTCATATGGCGTGTGACGTTATATTATTGCGAAACGTGGACGATATGTGTTACAGAAACGAAATAAATAGAACCTTTCGAAATATGGTGCTACAGAAGTATGCAGAAAATCAGTTGGGTGGATAAAGTTAGTAGCCAGGAAGTCCTAAGCAGAATAGGGGAAGAGAGAAGAATTTGGAGGACATTGATCAAGGCCGTGTTTTGAAACATGAAGGTCTTTTAAAATTAGAATTAGAAACAGAAGAGGTAGGCCAAGGATGAAGCAGATTAGGAAGGATGTAATAGTTATGTAGAAATGAAAAGTCTTGCGTAGAATTGGTTAACATGGACAGTTGCATCAGACGAGTCTAAGGACTGAGTCCTACAACAACAACATTATGAAACTTTTTTAAATGGATTTTTATGACAATAAGTCGGAAGCTTCCAGAATCCATAAATTAATACAGATATTTTTGTGATTAGTTTTTGGTTTACCTTCTTCAGCATTATTACTGATTCAATTGTCATCTAAAACTAATTATTTTCATTTTACTTATATTTTTGGGATAATATTAGTCATATTAATTATCTTTCTTGGACCATTAAAATGTTCTAGTGGACCAATGGTTTAAGAACGTTCCTCTAGTCTTCATGGATTAAGCTGAACTTAGCCCATATCTATAAGCCACGAATTAATGCATCTTTCCGCAAATCCTTCCTCTCAGTGAACTCCCTTAACTAGATATAGTTTTCCTCTCTACAAATAATTTAGTTTCCAAATAATATTCCAATTTTATCAGTATGAATCAAAACAATATTTAGACTTAAATATTACTAATTATGCTTATATTCCTCAAACGAAGACCCTCAATTAAGACAAAATCACGATTTGTTAGTCAATAGCTTTATTAAACAGGAGTTTTCAGCCGGCTAGTAATAATTGGATGAATTATTACTATTCCAGATGAAAATGGCCAAACCGGCCGAAAGCTCCTGTTTTAAAAAAGATATTGACTGACAAATCGTGATTTTGTCTTAATTGAAGGCCTTCTTTTGGAGAATTTAAACATAATCATGTATCATTTAAATTATATGCACGATTCGTTATATTCTGAACTCTAGAACAGATGTGGCCAAACCGCGACGAATGCGGCAAACGTGGCTCTTTGGACTATTAAAAGTGATGTATTGCGTCCTTGAGTCTGTTTGTATTTAGGACGAGAAGTCCCTTTACGTTGTTAGAAAGCATTGTACAGTGAGTCACGTATTATGAATAAATAAAATAAATCTCCATAAGTAAGAAATAAAATAATATAATAACAATTCTTCTGCCAAACAGAGAGAACAACCGATCTCGCTCTCAGTGCCAACAACTGTAGTCTAGAGTTAACTTCACCAAGAGAGCACCATAAGACTTTAACCGTCTTGAATTTTGAAAATTGGCGCTTCATTAAACTTAGCGATATAAATTCAATCCTCGTGTCTATTTTCCAATCAAAAACATGAACATATGGCACTATAAAATGTGATTGAGTCATACGGTGCATCTGAACTCGTCTGTACAAAAAATTGGCGCTTGGTGTGCAAAAGATTGGCCACCCCTACTGTAGAGCAATGATAATACTTTCATACATGCCATTAAATTGCCATAATAATTATAATATCTTGGGCGTACAAACAGATGCAATGTTATCTATGGAGAAAGAATACACAGCAGTGCTTTCTGAAATATGTGGTATATTATAAAATTAAATTAAATTAGAGTGTTATCTAGACCAACTTTTACTTTTATGACGTTGCTCACTTCCGTGAAACGCACTTCAGATTCTTTGTTGGGAAAAAGTGCTCGAACTTTTATTACGGCAAATTGTAATTTAATTATATATAACTTAAATGTGTTATTCAATAAAATGTTTCGAGAGGCTTATCCGCGGGTTAATCAGTCCGTAAAAGACTCCTGTGCTAACTCTTAAATAAGAGCGTCTCTGTATCTCTTCTTAATTGGTTTCAAGTTTTCTTGCAGCAATGTTTTCTTTCACGAAAGTGCTATCAGAAAGTTCCATAATTAGAGCAATTGGAAACAGAAGTGAATAATTTTTGTATGAACTGCTGAACTTTCAGTGCGGCGCTGCAAGAAGACTGGTAATTGGTACGTCTGCAATAAAGGGCAAGATGGATCTATTGAATGTGAAGTTCACGTCAACAGGACTGATCTACGTCCGATGGCTGCCAGTTGGGCCAGAGGAGACAATAAAGGTAACTAACTTGGCGCTATATCTCTTTAAATGTTTAATTATAGTTGTGTGTGTAAAATATAACCAAGTTGGGTTTTGTTCTTAATCTCCTTGTGTTCCTCAGAGTCTTATATATGAAAATATGTTTCTTTTAAAAATGTTTTTACCTTTCTGGCTTCAGAATGTTTTTCACACCTTGAAAAACTTTTCAAAATATTGTATAATGACCGAGACAATGGAGCTACATAAATCTAAAAACAGATCAGACACATTATTGCACTTTTATCTAACAGACCATATTCCAGTTTATTGCGTAAATGAATTTCGAGGCAGCTGGATAGTTTAAACACGTGCCCACGTTAACGTTGTTAATTAAAACAGGAAAAGTTTATGGATACTCTAGAAATAAATTTCCACGAATTCCGTCTGGGTCTCTCCTCTCCACTGCCAATGTTAGGCAAAGAGGGAGCAAGAGCAAGAGGTTCCCGTTTCCGTTGCGCAACGGATTATTATAAATATTTTGACGAGAGGAGGAATGAGGCCGTCAGAAATTTTAACTCGATCACGGGCACAATTCGGAGATGATACTCCAAAACCCGTGTTTACGAGTGACGCAACAGTTTTTTTTGAAGGCCGGCAACTGGTGTAAAATCAGTAACGATCTGCGTCCTCGAACTTCCATCACAGAAAACAATATCCCTGCAGAAAGGAAGCTTTGGAGGAATACCGCCACCTCACCGATGATGAAATTGTTTCTTCAGTTGTTCTAAGTCACGGGAGTGGACATTCGATCATCCGAAAGGAACTTTGCTTCATAAAGATCCCAGTGAGGAGGGTTCCTCGGCTTCTTCTCCTGATCAGAAAAACCCCCGTTTGGAGATTTGCCACATGTTATTGTCCCGTTATGCTGATGAAGGAGAATGTTTTCTCAGTCGTATAGTCCACCTTTAACGATACATGGGTTCGTCACTATACGCCTCAATCGAAGCAGGCGAGAAAAGAGATTTCAAATGCATTCCTTTGGTTGAGTTCCTCCACGATCGCCGAACATTGAACTCCGAAAATTACTGTCAACTGCTGGAAAAAACCAAAGTTGCATGTCGAAGAAAATGACGGCATTTTCCAATCAGAAGCGTCATCCCCCTGCAAGGTCCCACACGTTGTGCATAAATCAGACCAAATTGGAGGAAATTCACTGGGATGAGCTGTAACATCCAACACACAGCCCAGATTTGTCACCGTGTGATTACCATCTGTTTGGACCGTTGAAAAAAGGTCAAAGGTTTATACGATGAAGAGCTTGGTTAAAGACTCAACCTTCAGCTTCTTATGATGACGGAATCAGGAAGCATCCAAAGTGCTAGAAAAATGTGTTTCAGTACGTAGAAAAATAAAATATATATTTTGATATTTTATTGTTCTCAGAAAAATTATAAAAAAATCCATTTATATTTGACTGACCCTCGTACATTTAGCAGCTGAGATTTACGATTTGAAAGTAAATGTGAATAACAAGCGTAGCTAACTAAATCTGTACCAGATATTATATTCATTCTTGAATTTAAGCAGTAATGAATAGTTTACCAATCTAGTTTGTTTAATCAAATGAAGAAATTTTTGAAAGGGAATTTGATTGTGAAATATTATTTCATGTATAGAATTAAAAATTTTCTTCTTACTTTGTTAATTTCTGTCGCTTTATTAAGAATAGCAGTTGTGGAATGTATACCGCAAGTATAATTACGATTACATTAATTCCGAGAAACGATTATTTTAAAAGACCATAAATTTATTTGTTCGTATTATCAAAAATATTCAAGGAATTCATACAGAGACATATTTTTGATTAACCTATAAAATAAAATACATTCTCGTTTATTTATTTTTCTGAAGTTGCTCATTTCAATTCATAATTACGTGATAAATTCCTTCGTTTTTTGTAAATACTTTACTTTGGTGTTATTTTCCGGAAATTATTCTCTCACAGCCTAATTTAAATGTAATGTCTCTTAGGGGACCCAACTATTACGTAGACAATGTGTTTTAGCGTTGTGTGTGCATCCGCATGAAAAGGAAAGAGAGATAAGTGCCGTTATTTAATTCCTAATCTTGTTTTTAATGGGATAAAGAGGCCCACAGGTAAATGCAAACGTGAAAGGTACGACCGCGCAATCGTACAAAAAGTATTGCGTAAAAATGAACAAAGTTACAGTTCCCAAGCTGCACAAATAAAAATACTTGTAGGAGAGCAAATGCTGTGAAACGTAGTTTATTGAAATTGGAACTGGTTTTGAAAACATTAATCATATAAAAATAAAAATCAGTTCTAATATATAGCTGTATTAACATAATTATTTCTCAGTCGTCTATGAGCCAATAATCTGTACTGAAAAAATCAACAACTGAAACAAAGGTGAGCCCCGCAGTCAATCTTGAGAGTAATACCTACTAGAGTAAACTCTCCCAGGCATCTCTTCCCGGAACGTAATAGTTGGGTCCTGTAAGAGACATTACCAACAAATTAGGCTGAGAGAGAATATTTCCGGAAATAATTTCCAAATCATAATGGCAAGTAGTGGCGGCTCGTGAGTATTTAAAGTTGTGTGCTACATCATTCCAAGACAAATTTTAGGCGGAAAAAAGTTGATGTAGTACAACATATACAGGGTTGTTAATACTCCACGACCCGTAATATGCCCACATTTGTAATTTAGTCTCCATCACGTGTAATAGAAACAAAATTTTAAAACTGTAAAAATATAAAACCATATTGGCACAAATTACTAACACGACAATACTTTCACTTATTACATATTTTAAATAAAGAAAGTTAATTTTAGGAAAAAGTAACGTTAAACATTTTTTATATTTAATAAACTTTGATTAAACAGGATAAACCACAAAAAGTGCATAAACAGTAATCATTTTATTAATTGGTCAAAAACATTTAACACTATCCTTATTAGACTACCTAAATTTGTGTCAGGTGCTGTGCGTTTGGTAGCTCATATTAATGCCGGATCTTAGACGAGCAGGGGTGTGAAACAGTAATACTGCGCATGCGCATTTCTCAGTCTAGATAAGATTCTCGTGCTATGAAGAATGTAAGGGACGGAGCACGCTGGAAGGCGGACAGTTTAAAGTTTTCAAAACCGAAGCATAAATTCACAATCTTATAATATTATTATTTTAGAGTTTCTTAAAATTACAAAACAAATAATTCCTCCTAAAATAATTGATGTGCCGTTGCACATGTGCACATATGCACCAGCCGCCACTGATGGTCGTGAAAAAAAAACACATAATAGGTGCAACAAAAAGCTAAATTTTGATGCATGTTTGAAATATTGGTTAAGAATAGTGAAGATTCATTTAATAAATAAGAACTGACTTACGCTGAGAAAATTCCCCGGAATATAAAACTAAACGAATTTATATTCCAGATGTTACGTGTATTTTATAGCCCTTGAATCCAATTTCACTTGGTACATGTGACTACATACAATAGCTATTAATAGAGAATTGGGAGGACTGTATAACTTATTCTACAGTATGTGGTGTACTAACACTGATTTTTTTTCTTACAGTAGATCCACTTGTCAGCTTCAACTACCGATGTGTTCGTCAGTTCGGTTATCTGAAATTCTCCTTTGAGTTGTGCAGCTTGGATTCTCACGTGAGAGTATTCAAAGAAGAGGAAAATACAGGTACGTTTCATTCTATATATCATTATATAAGATTTTATAACCTAATAAGCTAATCTTTACCTGTACAAAACAATTTTTAAAAAGTACATTTTCATAATTACCTGGCATCATTTGCATTCAGCCGTGTATTTGAGATATACTGATATTTTTTAGGAAATAGAAAAATTCAAATATTATTAAAATTCGATGTCTATTCATGGGTTCTTAAAATTTATATATGTCTGTATAAAAACGGATGGATCATCAAGAATAATTACTAAAAAACGAGAAAATACAAGTTAGCAGTAATTTTACAAAAGAATTTATGAGGACCATTCCAAAATTTTAAATTCGTCACTGCGCGAAAGTATTTATGATAAAATATTTTCAAGGAATAAAAAGATATTTCTCGGAATCAGTAAGATATATATAAACAGACATAACGCATTATAATATGTTCGATTAAAGTTGTATTTTATGTGTAACTACCTGGGTGCCCGGCGTTGGCCGTAATCTTGGATGATGTCGGCTTACTGTCGATAAACTCATTCTTTCCATCCCCCCCACTTCCCCTCCCTCAACAGTTTGAGACTGGAGTACAGCTTACGTTGCATGTTGTATGTTTTGAAACTAGTTTCGATTGTTTTCTTGTTCTTTATAAGTGACACCCCTCCACATACACACACACACCTTCTACTAATACTCCCCTGCTATACCGAAAGAGATTCGGTCTCTACACAAATACTACACTATCAAAGCAAAGACTCGCAAAAACAGGCATTTTCTTCCCCCTTCCTGATTTTCCTCTTTCCCTCCCCCCTTGGTTCATAGCCGAGGTATTAAATTAAGACTCCTGCAATCTGAGACAACCTCGAGCAGTTTGAGTGGTGTATGTACGGGGGTCAAAGGCCTTCGGCATACGGTAAGAGTCATTCGCTGATCCCATTGAGCCAGTCGGCCAACTTCCCCTCAATACTGATCGAGGCATGGAGGCGGGTTTGTTGTTTTCCCACAACAATCCAGTCTCCCGTTATCATAACGCATAGGAGTAGCGCCCAATGGCCCGACCTACCTGATGCAGATTTTCTAGTCTTTTCCCTGCATCATCTTTAGGTGAAACTCCGGGTAGGATCCTTACACTACAGCCCGGGGGCCCTAGTCAACCCTTGGCTTCCTTGCTCTACCTTCCACATTCCCCCTTTTACTACCCTTCCTATAATATTTAAACGGTAGTTGCCTTCTTCAGGATAATTCTCATTTAGCCTGTTTCCACTAAACCAAACCGTTTACAGCCATTGAAACGCAAAGAGGTTAAGGAAAGTCCGTAAGAGCTGACTTCTTCTACTGAGTTTTCTATCCCCTGGCCTCATGCCGAAGATTTTAAATTAAGTCTCCGTCAAACTGAGATGAACTTTAGGAGTTTATGGGTTGCATCTATGGGGGCCACAGACCGTGGGCAAGAATTATTTGCTGTTCCCAATGACCATTTACCCCTTAAATTTTATCGAGTCATGAACTGAGCTAATATATACATATATATATATATATAGACAATGCCGACTATGTAAACTTATGAAGAGTAAAAGAAAAGTACGGCCTTATCCAATTCAGTTTTCTTTCGTTTCAGGGAAAACAAGTAGCTGGTATGAATGTTTTCAGGAAGATAGTTCCATGGTGTGCAAAGTTCATATTTCACCATACAGTAGAAATGGCATTTACTCTACAATATCCGGTAAGTTCTTCAACAAGCATTGCGAATTTAGAGCCAGAATTTGGTATAAAATTGTTTTATTTTCAGTACGTGACTGGTACCAGTGTTTCCAGAACGGGCCCCAGGTCGACTGTTTTATCAGACCATTCCAGCATCTGGACCAAGAGAACTGTGGCGCTGTCAAACGTAAGACATCAAAATCTATGCCATTATTAGAACTACAAATAAATATTATGAAAATGATAAGAGTAAAAATGTGTTACAGATATACGTCTTTATAACAAATAGAAACTAAATTTGTAATAAATTTAATAGAATAATCATTCCAACATTCATGGCGCTTTATTAAATTAATATATTCATAGTTTAACTTACATACGAAAAAAGTCATCACGTGACACTAATACGTTAGACTTGACCCCATACCCATGGGAAGGCGACGATGGATACATCGTTCTCCTTACTACACCTCTTCTTTATAACCAGTCCTATTCGATTAAAGAGGAAAGATCACAACAGGAATGATCCTCATGTTGCTTGTTTTTCGAAGAAAATAAATGCGTTCACTAATAAGTTTATAAATTATTATCTTATTACACCTCCGCAATCCTAATTTAAACATGTTCATGAATCGATTGACAGTTAGTAAGTTTCTCCATCTATTATCAAGTAATTGATATTATCATGTTTAATATTACCTAATATAATAACAAGAATTCAAACAGATTCAGCCAATGGATATATCTAAACGCTCTAATTTTATTCGAAGGTGAAACTTTTAAAAAATTCATAAAACTATTTGCAAAAGTGGTATGTTTTTGGGATCAGTATTTTAAGCATCTTAGCTTAATTGAGTTTGAAAGAAATTTATGAATGTTATTTTCTCAGTTTATGATTAACGATTAACTTAAATTTAAAATAGTTTGTTAATAAGGTAAAAACGCTGAATGGTTTTATGACCATATGTATTTTTAACAAAGACTTATGGATTTATAAACTTTTCATTAAAATCAATAATGTGTATACTTATTTCAGATTCGTCTTTATTAATCGTTTTCTTCTTATTAATTAATACAAGGTGGATGCAGACCAGGGACCTCCAAGAAAATAAAAGGCTACTGGTGCATGTGCGGTTACGACGGTTCAACGTATCAATGTCCATTTAAACGTCTCAGCAACGATTTCAAAGGTGAAGCTTAATATTTCTAGATAGTTAACGAAACCCAACAACGTACACAATGTGGCTTACTTTAAGCGATTAAGAGTAAGTGAAATATATTCAAGAAAGAAAAAAAGGGGGAGTATTCTAAAATTCATAGAAAAAAGCCAACAGCTTATAAACATCAATAGTGAAGCGTGCAATAATTATTGCGCTTAATATTAATTTGTAAAGTGTTTGTAATATTATAAATTGTTCATTAAAATGAACTTGCCGATTGCGTGACTGTTGATTCTTCTAATCACATACTAAACAGGAAAACGAATGAATTTGACCTATAACGTAAAATTCTGACAATCAATCAGTACATTTAGTTTCAAAAAATGAAAAAAAAAACATTCACAATACTTAAATGGCTACCCTTGCAACTTTCTAAATGTGCTTTAAGTCAAATAATAAATGCGTCATAATGAAATTAGAAGAATGAAAATAATTTCCTCCCCATTTATCTTGAATCTAATTTACCTTCTCTAATGTTCTGCAGATTTCCTCTTGGTAATTACATATTAGCAGAGTCATCACAAATCAGTTCAGTGTTCCTAAATGACGGACTCGAAACCAATCTCACAAAAATTTGTAATTTACACCTAAAATAAGGGATTTAAATTATTTTAAAAGAAATTCTCACCCTATCCCACGCTGATTTGGGGTGAACTTTTACTTACTACCATTTGAAGTGTTACTGATCAACTCGGCACCCAATCCAAGAATTCAACCTAATAGACACTAAAACATTGGCATTGAAACCAAACTTTAACATATCTGACATTTCACAATGACCCCTTCTTACCCTTACCACACTCATCTGAAATAGACCTCGAAGAAATTATTGATTATGTAAGGGTTCCGGAAAATAGTACATTCGATACGAATGTCAGTAAGTTTGGCTTTATTTTTAAATATGATGACTTTCCAATTACCACTCATAGGGATTTTTATTTCCTAAATTTTAAGTGATAAGTGAACCAATTTTTGTTTAAATTTCACAGTAGAAATGGATTAATTGTGTTACATTATCTAGCTAAAATACTCAATAATTATTGCAGAAGTTTACTAAATCATGGAAAGAGATATAAAAAATTGTAGATACATACTTATGATTAATGTTTAAACGAGACATGTAATCAATTTATTGTGGTTTAGGATGTCAATGGGAACGATGTGCAAGTGGCTCAGTTTGGCGAGAAGGGAAGTACGTCTGTACCTGCTCTGAAGAGTTCGTTCCGATATGCCGAGTGTCAAATGAGACTCTGATCAAGGATGTAAACTGTAAGTTTCCGCAAACTAGTTTAGAAAGTTCTTACATATTTATGTTAATTGAGTTCCGCATATACAGTAGCATTATTCGATTCAGCTCCTGAAGAAATCTGCTAGCTTTGTGTAGGAAAATTCATCATTCGGGTTTGAGGAGAATTTCCTTTACTGAATTTTTTTCATGTACGTATTCTGCCTGGCAAGAAAAAGTGAAGCATTTGAAAGGAGAGGAGGGAACCAAGTGAAAATTTACGTGTTGAGAGGATTGGCATTACTTGCCCACTTGTATGAAATTCACCCCCTGTGACTTGGATGTAGGCCCTGATTCACTTGGTCCTTTGATGCAAGGTGGAACACAACTGTTGCAATTGGTCCTTGATAGCCTGGATATTGGCACGGGCACGGAAATGATGTTCTAATGGGTCCCACACATGCTCTATCGGGGACTGATCAGAGGATCGTGCTGCATAGCGACACGTGCCGTGTGTCGACGACCATAGTCCTTTTGCAAAACGATACTGGAGCAGGAGTAGAATCAAATGTAGACACAGCATGTCCGTGACGTACGAATGTTCCGTCAGAGCTCCAGCAATGACTATGGAAATCATACCACAAAACGGGTAACACTCTCCAGCCCATTGTTAGAATGTAGCATGTTCTCCAGGTCACCTGGAGTCGTGCAAAACCGCGATTCATCTCTGAACACTCTGTGACGCCGTCCATCAGCAGTTCATGGTTCCAGGATTTGGACTGGGAGTGTCATTACGTTTCCTCATCCCCTTCTGCTTGATTAACTTTTGTTGTCAGACTGTGTGTATCGCTGGATGGAATATCGGGAGAATAATGCCACATCTCTCAAGTTTGTCGTGTAATCTACTCGCCGAGTATGTTTTCGCTCATATCCATCAGTTTAACAGACAAATCTTGGAATTATATCTCTAAAAACTCTTTGAAATAAACTTTGAGAAAGCTTTGGTCAATTTGTGACACAGAAAGAGGATTGAGCGGGTTTGACTACGTTACAGCAGCCCTTATTGTAATTGTTTCCAAAGTATGGAATGTATACCGACGACGATGGCATGATGGAAACATTGGATGAAAATCGTAAATAGATGACCAGTGAAGAACGTATTCAATAGCATATTGAATACATGAATAACCTAAAAGTAAAGCATTCAACAGAGAATGAATAGAATCAGTTACTACTTCTCATATTAAATTCATGTCAAGTAAGTTACGTGAGGCGTAGGAATTTACTGAGAAGCACTACCCTAACAAAACTGCGATAAATATAGTTATCATTATTGTGAATGAGAATGAATTGTCACACATCGAGGAAGTTTTTTAAAAGCAACTAACAGAATGAGAGAGATTTTTGGTCTGAAAGACCCAATTAAACAGCTGTCTCGAAAATAATAAAATGGCTAATATGTTTTTAATATTTCACAGTACACAATTCTACATATTTTGTTCCATATTAATCGACAAATTAAATACTAATAAGGGTATTTTCCTTTTTCTGAGACTGAAACTGTTTAATTGTGTTTACGTGTTCTTCTATGGGAAAATTTGATTCGGGTTAGGAATAATTTTGGATATGACAGAGTTCAGTAACCAGTTGTGTTCGTACATCTAGGGTCCACTGAATTAAAAAATTTAATTAAATACTGATATCAAATTATTATGAAGTCGGATGTTTATAATACTATTTAATATTACATAACTGGCTTAAAATCTATAAAACGTAATTATTTCATTCAGAAACTCGATGTTGGCTGACGAGCTTTTGGGGTTTAAAGTAATTTAGACATATTGGGGCGATAGACAGATAATTCCGCTAAAATGTGGTTTTGATAAGACATTTTATTTTATTAATGAATATTATTGAAGCAGCTTGCGAGTTCATGCTTTTCGTCGTTGGCGACAGGATGCCACGATACATAGTGTAATGTGTGTAGATATAATGTTTAAATGTGTGGAGTATGACGTGGTTAACGTGAACAGATGTCCGAAATTCTGAAAACCTAGCTAAGCGGTAGATTATAGATCATCGCGCCCAGGGGTACACAGAATAGCTAGTCTTTGGAAAGCTAAAAGTTTAAGCAGAGGCATTAAATAGGCGACGTTTGCAAGAAATAAGGAGTTATAGGTCCGTTGTTGAGAGTGATACCGCAGTATGCGGAAACAAAGTTTTAGTCCACGAAACTTTGATTCGCTATATAATCGGAGGAAAGTGCGAATTACCTCCAAGATCTGCTAATTTTTGGAAATAATGACTTCATGGACGAAATGGAGACTCCACGAAGCGAAAGACATGGTGGTAAATGTGTCGAGAAAGGGTCTTACTTATGAACTGAGAATCAAAGAAGAAGCACTCTGCCTTAGAAAGTGGGTGATCCAGTGACGCAGAATTGGTGAAAGTGACCATCATCATGAAGCTGAAGTCAATCAACTTAGATTTATAGTATTCTCAGAGGTGGTAGTAACAACCAAAACAAGAAAAAGATTTCAATAAACATAGATCCGGAAACGCTTACTGTAGGATTTCTTTACACTTGTCCACGTTTGGCTGTGAATATGTCTTCAGGACATAGGCTCTGTAGCACCTCATAGGGTGAACAGTGGAAGGTATAGGTCAGTCCACACAGATGGAAAGCATGCGCTACCTTCATTGGACGAAAGACCTGGAATCAGAGTGCGGTGGCTGGCAACACTAGAAGGCATGGGTCGTATTACATGGGCAATTCCTGTATCAATACCATCTTCAGGCACTACGGTCGGAAGACCAATGTACCATATTTCAGTTCTGTAAATGGCTCTTCCAGATATATACTAGAAAGGTAACAGAATTCATGGTTAGCTAGAAATTGCTGCTTTCAGCGAGTTGAACACGATATAATAATGTTACATTTCTTCAATGACCCACATCAATAAACTTTATTTTGTTCCCCTCTATTTATGTAAGTAATTAATCTATCTAATTTCTCCATCCATGTCACATTGAACGTTTATGGCACATTTTCCACACAGATTTCCTACTGAAATCCGAGTTTTATTCAATCTACTATATATATTCTTTTTTGTGACAGATAACTGCCCTCAAAAGTCAAGGATATGCAATCCAGGAGACGTATTTCATTATGAAAGCAAAACGTGTACATGTCAAGAAACTGGAATGTTTGCACTCTGTAAACATTCAAACAGTTCGAAAAGGGAATCAGGTAAGCTATTACACATTAATTTTCTCTTTATATTTTATACTACAGTTTTTAATAAATAGAAAAATATAATGACAATGAACAGACTAGAGATCCGTAAATTAAAGAGACCTACAGTATATTTGTTAAATACGTTTAATTTACAAAAAAAGAAGATATTAATAATTACGACACTTTTTAAAAAAAGAAGTTCTTATTTGTTTTGATTCATCGTTTATAGACATGTTTATAGATATGTTTTACTTAGTTCTCATTTGAAAGCAGTGTATAAATATTTTATACAATAAAATTATTTAAATGCCAAATTTTATTAAACCGGATGGTTTACCTTTATCCATGATGTAAACGAATAATTGATTTGGAAATGAAGTAATTGAGGAAGTAGGCATAGATACGTTTCCCCACCCCAACCAGCAATTTCTCGTACTCAACGGAAAATTCAAGTTAAACTATTATTTGATTCCACATCAATATCAACATTAATGAAAAATATAACAATTCATAACCTAATCTATTTACAGGTAAATCTCCACACATCTGCCTCGCTGACAACAAATTTACCCAAGGTGAAAAAGAATGTCTTTGTCTGGACAACAGTCGTTCTGCTTTATGCGTTTCAAACAAGCCCGTTGGTAAGTATGCTTTGGTAAGGGAGAAACATTACATGTTGAAAGTTATTCGTTTCAGTTTTTCTTAATTTGAATCAAGCATCAAAAATGGAATTGTACTCTTAAGTACACAATGTAACTTTAACGGGTGTTTTTGGTTCCCTTAAAACTCAAAACAATTATTTAACTTGTATTATTCCAATGATATCTTAGTTTTTTCGCTAAATACAGTTCTAGTTAATTTATTTGTCAAGATAATGGACGAATGAGCAACCATAGTCATAGTGGCGTAATCGACGAGACGCATTACTCCAAGAAAATTCTTCATATGTAATATTTGTTTTTGATGTATGACCACAGTGTACTCGTATTATCTAATTGCAGGCATGACATGCTCACCCGACCGTCTCTACATGGACGACTGCAACGTTTGCCTGTGCAGCAGCGACGGTCGGTCATCTTTATGCACAGTGCGACATTGTGCGGATGCAGAAGATCCCGTTAAAAGCCACACACTTCACAAGTCCGCAAAACCGCACTTGGAAGAAGAAAATAAATTGTCAGGAGTCTCCGATGCAAATATACAGCTGTAATTGGAATATAGAAAAATGAAGTATCGACAATTCTAGCGTCAAATATTAATTACCAGATTTTTCCATTTAAATCAAAAATGTTTATTTTAATCTATTAATAAGTTGTGTGTACCCTGAATAAATATTCCGTGAGATGTGAACTATGTGCTTATAGTCGGTCAGCAAATATATACAAAACGTAAAAAATATCATGTTACATTGTCGCTGTATTTTCATGTCAAATAATAGAAGCATATTTTCTTATTTCTTACATGTAACTATAATTTAACTATGAATTTAACGACTTTTACGAAACGATTATTCTATGAGACATGAATAAATTTACGTTTGGTAAAATGTGTTTCATCTTATTTCCTAGAAATGAAGAGTAAATGAAATTAAAAGTTTTTCATATTTCTCCTGAATATATTTAATGTAATATTTGTAAGAAAGTTATTAGCATGTACCTATCTAAATATTAGTCGATTCAAGATAAATAGAATGTCAATACTTTGAATTTTCAGCTATGTCAGTATAGGTCAAAGCAAAATCAATTGACGAATTCTCTTCAGAGATCGAAAGTAAGATAATTTAGGATACGAAATAAGAAAGAGACAGTAACATGAGTTCTTTGTATCTGCGTACTTGTCTTGATAATTAATTTAAACAGAAAAATAGAGGCGTGCTGGAACTTTATGTAAGTTGGTTTCCCCCATGCATTTTTGAAGCCCCTCAAGAGAGAGGCAACGGGGATACCTAGATTCCAAAATCCCTGCGACAAGGGTCCTGAAACCTTGAAAACGAAAGCTAGAAAATAAAACCCGCGAACCACTGCCACCTAGAGTCAGCTCCAATAAGCGTTGGGCTGGCACGAGGCTGGCATCAGGTGAGCTCCAAGGTCTCTGAAAGATAGACCAGAGGCACTACGCATCCCTCGAGTACCACTTTCCCCCACCTAAGATTGGTCTACATCCTTTTAACAGCAAGGTCAATATTAGTGTATGATAACCGCCAAGATATTTCATCATCGAATAACTAAAAGTTCGTAAAATCAGCATCCCACCAGAGGACCCAATTCCCGATGACTACTACGTTCAGCAGCCAACTCACCCAGACAGACCCTCGACGACACACCAGCCTCCCTTACTATGACACCTTAATCGCTCAAAGCGACTCGTTGTCGTCAGTCATAGATGTCGTCAGTCTCAGTTACTATCACTAACACGATCATATAGCGCAGTAGAACCCGCGAACAATTTTTTTTATTATTTACCGAAACTTAAATAACAAATATTTCGGCATGAGCAAGTCACTGGCCAGGAAGAAGGGGTTTTTCCGCGCGCCGTCTTGGCATGTAAACAAAGTGACTGCGGCTGACACTTGGACCATAAAGCTCGGACACCTCGTCGCCGGTCTTAATCTGCCTGAGAATTTGGTGACCGGGTGGCGTGTGTTCCCCAAATGAAACAAGGGATATGATTGGAGAATATCCATCCCTGCCACCTTAGTGATTGGTGTCGAATACGTGGGGACAAGGTTTTAAAGAAGCTGGTGGAGACAATTTTAAGACGGATTTTTGCAGGTGATGGCGAGAGGAGATTGAAGGAGAGCGGTGGAGAAAAAGATTGCTGGTGACACAAGGTGGTGGCGAAAGGAGATTGGCAGCCGAGAAGTTACGGCGAGAGCAGATTTGTGAGGTGGCAGTGGAGAGGTGGACCATGTTTTGATCAGTCCAGGAAGCAGGGAAGAAAGGTCTTAACAACAAGGGAAGAAAGAGGAAAAAACGGAGTTTCCTCAATTCCGGCAGCAGCTATTGCCCGCGGGCCGCTTCAAGTTCCACAACACGGAAATTACAGCGAGACGCCTATGAAAACAACTCAGGTTCGTCAACGAACAGAAAATCTGCTACACGTGGTCACCCAAACCATTAATACCCTGAGATCTTTAATACAATCCCATTTTAATTAATTTTTTTTGTACATAATATATACACGACCCATATTAAAATTATGGTGTTTACAATTAATAAATGTATATATTTAAACCCAATTATTAATTTCATTAATTAATATTCCCCCCATCATTTACAATCAGGAAGCACCTTTCCAGCTGACCCCTTTGAGAACCACAAGACCTCCTCTCCGCGTACCAGAAGGAATCTGTTCACCACCAAAGGGTGGTTTAGCACGGGCTTCCCCTGGCCCTGAAGGATCAGAGACTTTAAAATGCATTGATCCTTCCTATTCCCTTTAGGTATCTGTGGACGAACCCCATTGGTCCAATGATGGTCACTGTAGTCCCCATCAGGAAAGCTGCGAAGGAGTAGAAATAACGAGTCATAGTTACGATCGCCGTCTACCACTTGAACTGGAACTTTAAGACCAAGGACTTACGTGATATATCCAGAATGAAGATCAAATATAGACTCCTACACTCACTCAGAATGTCTTAGCTTCCCACTCTCTCCCAACATCTACCACTTCAACATCTGAAGCACGAGATATCGAGCCAATTTAGAGTCCGAGAATTTGTCATACACTTACGCAGGTCACTCCTCAAAACCATTTGAGCTAGGAAAGCGCCGATTCTTCCAAAATATCCGAAACAGCGGGTGCTTCCTGCCGAATTAATTCTGTAAAAAGTCTGTTTTTCAAGCTGAATCTGCCAGACCTTTTAATATTGAATACTACTAAAGATAAAGTATTGATCAATGTATGATAAAGTAAAATGGATGCTCTGAGACTGGAGTTGAGAAGTCGCTGAAATCTGAACCCTGGTGTTGTAGGCTGCTGATGGTGATTGCTCAGTCGTTGGAAGAATCTCGACATAGTCCCTGCTTTCCCAGGCTGCTGAAGTCAGCAGCCATTTTCCCATGGGAAAAATCCGTGAATGTAGTAGACTACAAGATTCCATCTCGAATCGCCGGCCAAGTGCCAGGGCGAGTGTTAGTCCTCTTCTTTTGATTCTGGACGCAAGCTGTCCTCCTTTTAGAGAAACTCTTTTCTCATCAACGCACTGTTCTCTCTTCTCGATTCTACCACCACTCCATTTCTTTCTTCCGTCTGGAGCACCAATCAACTATAATTTATACATCAAAACGACCTTAATTAAATTAAATAAATTTTCCCTTATCCGGATGAAATAATCTATGCGATAGCATGTTCTTCCAAGCCGATGTTTACTCGCACGTCTTTATAATTGAAGAGCTCGCACCTTTAATGAGGAAAGAATGACTTTAGCCAGGACAAAATTTCACAAATGGTCACACTCCGGCGGAAATGAAACAAGAGACATGCGACCACTACGATATTAAACTGAATCTGTCACTATTCTTTAAATATATGCAATTATTTTGCATTACGTAGTTAAATCTACTTAATGCCTAAAGTTATAATATGCGGCTTATTGATGTTTGGAGACATGAGGGTGGTCCTTGTCGTGGACAAATATCACGCCTTTCGTTGTGATCGGCGACGCTTTTTCACTTCTACTTTGTTCATGGGTATGTCTAAATAGTAGGCACTGTGTCTGTGCGCTAATCTTCCAGTCACAAGAGACTGACACGTCGAGTAACTTATAAGGAGGTCAAGATAATTTTTTCCGTTGATGCTTGCGAACTGAATTTCTTTCGGACAGGTGAGTTGGTCCTTGCTTTGTCTTTTAGACACTGGTTTAAAATTGTGATGTAAAGGATCATAACACATGAAAGCCTTTCATAGCGGTCTTTCAAATATGTTATTTTGAGTGAAGTTGCGGAAGCTTTTTCGGGACCAACTTTGCACCTATTTTCTGTACTTGAGTATGATATTGATAAGTTATGAAGCTTGCCAACGTTACTTGCTACATCTTCAACATGAATACGTTGATCTTCACGAATAATACCCTCAATGCGGATTTCAAGAATAAGAGTTGACCCTTCAACTGCTCGGTCAGGATGTTGCGCGTCAGCCACAGAGGTTCGACTGTTTCTGAAGTGTTCTACCTAGTTATGAAAATTTCCGCAGTACATACAACTTTTACCATACTTTAAAATCATTCGAGAAATAATTTTAGCTTCATTTTCATCTTCATAATAATAATAATGTCATATTCCGTAGATCCTGTATTGTAGCGTAACTTCAGTGGCGTGGAATTAGCAAGGGTGGAAATTTTTATTAGCAATTACAATGTGTTGACTATTAAGAAACTAGTAATGACTAGTAATATTAAATAACAAATTTCTGAATTTCTCGTGCTAGCTATTTCTTCATCCCATCGAGGGGCCTGGGCCTACCGGGTTGACTGCGGTCTGTCATGTAATGCTTACTTTTGGGTGGGGTTAATTGAAGTTATTAATTTAATAATATAATACTGATGGGGAATATAAAAATGGGAATAAAAAATTATGTTTGATTCTAAGTTTTAATCTTAATAAACATCAAAGTTATTTACAAGTTTTAGATAATATAAAAAAGGAAAAGGACAATTCATTAGCATTTAACTTTATCTCAGGGTATTCACTGTGGAGTGAACGAAAAGAATTTGTTTATTCCCGAATGGCAATAGGCCTGGCAAATGTGAACTCTTAAAATCAAAATATGGTTACGATACCGAGGAAATGCATTTGTTTTTTATGCTATTTTATGATGGTTGACTGGTGGCTGCTACGAGATCGTCTCCGCCTGGTGTCTTCCGTACTCCTTTTCCAGGCATCATCTCCTCCGGTCTTCCGACAAGCTCCTTTGTCAGGTCTCCTGACGAATTCTGCTTCCGATCTCCCAACCACTTCTTCTCTGCTCTCCCGACAATCTAATAATATCCTCCTTCCAAAATTTCCTCCCTCGTCACTTCGGTCGGACACTACACCATCTTCAGCCACCAATCAGATGTTGTCCACCCAATTCTCCTATTGGCTTGCAATTTGACAATTACAGCCAATAGGAAAAACCTGCATCTTGGAGGGCGTAAATACAGCATATGTTACGCTTCTTGCCGTAACATTCCAAATTTTTTATGAACCTTCCGTCTTTCCAGCCGTTCTTCTAATTCGCTACGGCCACTTCCGGTAAGCATTCATTCCCAATTTTCTGCTGCTCTCGTTAGAAAAGCAAGGGAAGGCCTATTTTTCATGGAATGCGCCCTGTGACCTCCCATATTCAGAAACGGGCAATCATCTTACATGACACATTTCGAATTTGGAGTGATACGTGTTTAGCAGTCTTAATCCCAGTGTCCGTGTCTATGACAGCACAAACATCCAAACCCCTGTGTTGTGAGGCAGCGGCGCTTGCTACTAAACCACAGGAGGTCGGCATGATAACTATTTACTGTCACATCATAATATTAACATATTATGTAACAACATACATCAAGGATTTTGATTAATAGTTTATACTGACTATTTACATTATAACTTAATTTTACATCTCAGATTCGACTATAATTGACATTGTTATTTGATAACTGTTTTGGCAGTCTGTTGAAGATGTAAAATCCAGAATAATGAACACCTTCTGAGCAATTGAAAACGTTTTACATTCTTTGGATAAATTATATTTGTTTTTTGTATTGAAGCCATGGACATCTGAATTATTCATAAATAATTGACTATTTTCATTCGCAAATAATATTAATAAATAAATGTATTGGCACGTAAGAATGAAAATACCCCTTTTTTAAATTAAGTTCCACGTGAGGTTCGTCAGGTGAGCGAACAACACGTTTTTGACCCATAAAATCCTATTCTTTACCAGCTGAGTTGCCCAAGAATATAGTTCCTTGTGGCAAAATGAAATGAAAATAAGCAAAGTAAACTAGTTTTCTTGTTTTGAAATCCCTGAAGGTGGACGTAATTCTAACTGTATACGTGGCTGAGCTGAATTTCGTCAGTAATTTATTAATCCGATCAGTTCTACTTAGTTTATTATTCATTAGCTATGCTAATGAGATCATCAGACCAAACAAACCCCACCGCCACTTTAAGGCGAAGATACCACGGAGGGGCTCTTAGTGTTATAGGTTGTAAAATTGTGTTGTGTGGGTGAAATTAGCCTGAAATGTGACTTTGTCTTCACCATTACATATTTGGTTTAAATTTAATATGAATAAAGACTCACATGCGTAAAGAACTTCTGCAAAACATGGGTTCGTAATGTGTAATAGTATGTAAACCACAGTTTTCTTTTCGTAAGACTGTCAATAGGGGTCACGACAAAATCTCATTTTTGAGTCCTCATTGTTCCAAAACTGAAGCAGATAAAAACCTCTTGATCTTTATTACCGTACAATGATTTGCACTGAATAAGAAAACCACAATTTTCTGTATGAAACATCTATTTGCGTACTAAATAAGCACTTGTGACTTGTCAACCAATAGAGAAATGAGTGCGTCACTTGGCGGAGAAATCAATTACACCCGACTTTGTAATCTCTTGACATATTTTTGCGTGATATTGTTCAGTTTAGATTTCACGTAACTTCTTTGGTCAAGTAGATCTCCTCCCTAGTTTTAATTCACATTTTTTGGTTAGCAACAATCGAAATTAAGTAATAATATTCAGAGGAAGGCAGGCGCCATGGTGTCGTGTCAACCTGAAGATGCAAGAAATTAGAGTTGTTTTGCAGAAGGAGTATCTCCGTGCAAAATTTCCCAAGAACGTCCTTTTCTTCATCAGCGCAAAAATCCCGCTCTTTGTAATAATTGAAAAACGATTGGTGTAGACATGTCACGTGGCTTTACCTTGAAGAAGTAGAAGAGTTAAGCTGTGAGGTGAGAGGACGAAAATTGAGCAGTGTCGATCATGGCGTTGAAAGGACGAGGAAGCAGGGACGCAGTCAGTGTTGTTCAGAAGTTGAAGGGAATATGAAGCAGTCAAAGTACGAGAGAAGAAGAAAATGAATTATTAAATAAGCCAATTTCAGTTGGAATTTGAAGGGAGGAGGAAGTAAGAGACGATAGA
Source organism: Eucriotettix oculatus (assembly GCA_034510155.1). NCBI lineage: Eukaryota > Metazoa > Arthropoda > Insecta > Orthoptera > Tetrigidae > Eucriotettix > Eucriotettix oculatus. The sequence goes on along the minus strand of CM067378.1, from coordinate 12,260,899 downwards.
AGGAACAGTGAGTGTTAGATTCAGGAGTAACGAAGAAAGAAAACTGATTTTCCCCAAAACACCCGGTAGTACCAGATCCATTGTTTTTTCCGTCGACAGAAGGTAAGTTCACAACTGCGAGGAAGTTCCAGGAACGGCTAGTACAGAGTGATTTTCGGGGCTCACCTGACTATGTCGGGAATGCCTCGCAATCTCTCCGGGTTTTTTTTCTTCAAAGCTCTCATATGCCAAGTTACCTTCACCTATTTTGGTAGGATAGTACTAGGGTTGAAGACCTTGGGCGTAAGGCAAGAGTTTTCCGCAGATCCCATTGGATCAGTCAGCCAACTGCCTCCTAAAACTTGTGAAGACGCGGAGAAGGGAATGCTGCGACCCCACAGCAAACTCGTCTCCCGTCATTCGGAAAGGCGTGAGAATAATACCCAATGCCCGACCTATCTGATGCAGGTTTTCTATGCATCTCTTAGGTGAAACACCGGGTAGGATCCTTAAACTATAACCCGGGGGCCCTAGTCAACCCTTGGCTACCTTGCTCTACCTTCCGCATCCCACCTTTTCAATTCACTCTAATTTAGCTTGTTACCCAAAAAAATACATTTTCTTCAACCCTTATCCCCAAAACTCAATCCCTTTCCGAATAAACGATATGAAAGCTATTAAAGAATCATCTAGTAAAATTAAAAACTGAAATGATGAAACAGGTCTGGGAGGCAAACTATCACATTAGCTTAATTACTTAAATAATTTGCATAAAATACAAACATTTTATCTTAAGCATCCAAAGTGTTCTCTACGCCATATCTGTGTTCCTACCTTATCTTCACCTGTACATAGTCTTTGGGTTTCAATTACTTCATCACATATGGCATAACTGTAACTTATGTAACTGATAAGGTCTACCGATGTGAAGATGAAACGTACATTTCTTACTTTAAAAGCGTTGTATTCATATTTTATTTATATATTTGAACACTTTCTGAAAAATAGTAATACAATATTGTATGTTGTAACTTCATTCTCCGACCAGCAACATCTAATCCTAATAGTAGGCATACCAAACTTCTGCGACCCCGAAAGATACACCTTTCTAAGCTGACCGAGGATCTTCGGCAAGTGACAAACTTAAAATAAGGAAAAGAACGAGGCTTTCTCTAAGATAAGGCACATCAACAGTCTGGGGAGAAACACCGGCGTCAGCTAAGGTTAACTCCGATAGGTGGATCGCCTGAAATATATTTTGTTTCAATCACAACTAGTTAATTTGTACGAAAGTAAAAACTTCAAACAATTCCACTTGCATCAGATGATCTTAATTGGCTAGGCAATTTGAACAATTGGAATGTAGGTAACACCAAAATAAAATAACTGTATATTAAAACATTAAAATTCCTACGTTCAATGAAACGTTTAAAATGTAAATATTTTCTTCGGTTCCAGTTAAATAAAGGACGGTTTCATTATAATATTTCCTTTGATCGTCCACCTTTCAATAAGGGTTGCCCTCACCTGACTACGTTGGGAATGTCTCGTACTCTCTCTTTTTTCTTTTTCAAAGTTCTCATATGTCAAGGAACATTAATCTATATGTGCTGGGGTCGAAGACCTTGGACATATAGTAAGAGTTGTCCGCTGATCCCTTTGGAGAAACGGAGTAGGGAATGCTGCAACCCCACAACACAACAGACTCATCACCCGTCATTCGGAAGGTCGTGAGAAAAGTACCCAATTGTCCTTATGTGTTCCTACACCATTCATACCATTGCAGGGAAATTTTTCTGTTTAGCGTTGATCACCCCAGATAAGGTTCCTTATTTCCCTCCTTTAGACCCAACATGGCCCTACACTACAGGCATACAGAACTAGCATCATCACGTAACCTTTCAAATGAAATGTACGAGTAATTAAATTTTTTGTTATTCTCAAAAGCCGTCGTCTTCGCCATCTGTGGCAGCGACGTATGTATGTGATTTTTTAAGGCCCCTACAGATTTCTTGACTCGATTAAGACAGTGGGTGATCGCGGTGGTAATGATTAAATTAAGTTTTCCTAAAGACAGGGATATGAAAACTATAGTGGCCATCAAAATGTCACGCTCCCGTTGCTAGTATTATCAACTGTTGACAAAGATATTACTGTAGTGGGCTAATATAAATGATTTCCCGTGCAACGCCTGGAACTCAGCTAGTATATTTGCAATTAATGGTCTAATAAGTCAGAATAAAACATTTAATATGCCGACGTCCTATGGTGTAAGGGTTGACGTTTCTGCCTCGCATCCCAGAGGTCCCGGGTTCGAATCCTGGCATGGGCATGGATGTTGTGTGAGCGCTTTTAAGTTGTGAAACTCTACCGTAGTCGGTAACAACAATTAGCAGTTGATGAGACTTTAAATAAAACATTATATTTAGATTTAGATTTATTGTTGTTTCCATTAATCCTCGATTGAGGAAATAGGATACGTCATACATTAAAAATTAAAAATGAACAAAATAAAGTACATAATTAAAGACAAATAAACTTAAAATAAATTAATAAAAGAAAATGTATATAGACAAAAGTCAATATAAACACAACACGGACACACACTGGGAAACACAAACAAGCACACACTGAGGAACACGGAATGGAGTTTTAACTACTTGGAGCTCTGCGACCAGGAAACTGTCCTTCCCTCTGTCGTAGCTCCAGGCAATACATGAAACAAACAAACAAAAGAGCAGAAAAAACTGAATAGAAATTTTAATATATGTGATGTGCTATTTTATAAGGCAGCTCATTCAACACTTGCAGCAGGAACCTTGATTTAAATACTAGAAGGACGACTAAGAAAATCCTGTACCGAGTAAAACGCGCCATTTAAAAGAATAGTTTTACTCTGCTTCACGAAGCTTTTGTAGGTACTATTTTTAACCTCTGGCGGAAGGCTGTTGTATAAAATTATCCCGGTATTGTGAATACTTTTCTGGTGTAGAGCAAGGCGATGTTTGTCCAACCTTAGAGCTGAACGATTTCTAGTCGCGTATTCATGAAACTCGCCATTTGTTTGAAACAAATTAGTGTTTCGCTTTACAAACTTTAATATTTCATAAATATATACGCTTGGTAAAGTAAGTATTTGCAAACTTTTGAAGAAAGGTTTGCAACTCGATCTAGAATTCGTGCTAGAAAGTATTCTAATTGCACGCTTTTGCAACTTAAATATTTCATTACTCCTGGAGCAGTTTCCCCAATTAGAGATTGAATTCATTATTATCAAATATCTTTTCGGACTTATGTTTTTGACATAATCAGATAGTATATAATTAAGAAGATGTCATCTTGATTCATTCCCTTGAAGATTGGGAATTTATTATAATAAATGTCTCGTAGTATCTTATCATGGCGCTTTTGGCAATCTTCTGTTTTTTAATATAAGACGGCGGCTTTCCGTTCTCAGCCATCGCAATCTTGTTCCCTTTTAGGAGAACGGTAAATTGATAGCTGCACGCTTTATTCGTAAAACTGAAAACTGCATTCATGACTAATCTACTGAAGCCTACTGTAAAGAGCGAGGCACAGCCTGAGTCCTTGTGCCTCCAGATATGGACTGTATAAGGGGCGATATTCTGTTTATCGCCTACAATTAACAGATAGCAAAGTTGTGAGCGTGCTTCCCAGCAACCGGAAAACAATATAAAGTCTGGGATATGTGCGTGGAATGCAAACGCCATGAACTCCTTCTTATTATTATTTCTCCTGGGTGGATGCTCGGCTGTCTGGACGCTCTCAGGTAAGGATAGAATTCCCATCAACCTACATATAATATTAAAATAAAAAAGACAATTATATATTTCGGACTTAACCCTTAGTACCCTGAACTACTTAATTATGATAAATTTACGAATCTTGTTTTTACTATTCTTACAGATAATGTTTAATTTAAAAAAATTATTTTTTGAAAATTTTACTTTTGTTATTTTTGAAAATATTGAGGTGGGGCTTCTAAGTCCCGTCAGGACCAAGCAAGTGTCTTAATTTTTTGTTAAAATTTTCTTACTATATTTTATTCAATATATATTATATAATGTTACTATATTAAATTAAATATAACTACTTATACCTTTTCTTTATTATATTTTGCAAAACAAGTTTTCATTCATGCAAAGGAAAACTTTGCAATGTGAGCACTGTGAACGAGGTCCTGATTCTATCTTGTCCTTTCTGCAAACCTCACATCGGTCTCTTTAGTCTAAAAACACCAGCCAATGAATACCTGTGTTTGAAATTCAGACGTCTTTTATTACAGAATAATATTCTTTCCTTCTCTTTTCTCCAGGTCCCACTGACAACTCGCTTATTCTTTTTGTTTCATTTAGTTATCAGGTCATTGACTTCCTGAATTCATTGAGCGTAATTTTCACTCCGTTAATATTTTTGTATATGACATAGCTATTTACAAATTCAATGACCAAAATTTCTCAAAACAGGCGGTGCGCCCATTTTTTTGATCGTCCCCAGTCCATTAGGAGGCGCGCAATCTCTCCGCTAGGTCAACTCTCCCCATATATATATATATATTACAGTCAGAAATTGATACAGGACAAGGGCCTTCTATTTTCCTTCCACCTTGTATCCTTCTCTTTACAATGAAATATTCTGTTCCATGAAAATTAGATAGTAACAGGTTTCGAATCTTGCCATACTAAAAAGGAAAGCCCGTTACCAAAAATTCTGCTATCATAATCACACCTGCTTTGGTTCTTCATCTTCTTATTCTTGGAAGACCTTTTCTGTTAGTGCGGGTCGTTACACTAGCAATTCCTCCTTTGGTGTTCAATCTCTCCAGTAATTTAGGATAAGTGAAATTGTTGTCGAAATAATCTTCCTTGCCCTTTCCCCATAACTCGTTTGTCAAGTTCAACTCGTCCATAGTCTTCAAATTCATTTGCAACTTCCTCTTTTCCTCGACAAACAACGAAATTATAAATATATCCCTGCTGATCATTAACATCCCACAATTCATTACTCATTTTAATTGGTTTATTAGGGTTGTATTGTTTTAGAGAGCTGCGCCCCTTGAATAAAATGTTACTGTCGTCTACACTTACTTCTTTTCTTGTTTGTGATGTTGCAAACATTTCGTTGCTGACAGGATTGGGAAGTCCCGTAAGACCAAAAATATTTCAAATAGTTATACTTCATTATATAAAGCAAATCAAAGAAACGGAACTTTAAAATCCCGACAGTACACAAAGGGTTAAAGTATAAATGTATTAGCCAATAAAGTCAGGTAAAATAGATTTGTTCCAAAATTGGAAAAACACATAATAAAATTACAAAAAATATACGTATGCCAAAAATTTGGGGCCTTATCATGTAAAACATCCTGACCACTTTATTTGTACATTAATTCATTTATCTTCTCCAATTGCTGTATTGATGTTCAATTTTGGGACGATATTTGGTATTCATTTTGTATAATTTCATGAGATGAATTTATTGAATTGTTTTTTTGTATTAAATACCTGATTTCTTCTTAAACATAAATACAAACTTGCGTTATATCATATTGAAACAACTATAAACCATTGCAACAGTCAGGTTAAATAAGGTATCCAGTCCTAAGACTGGTTTGATGCAACCCTCCACGCTAACCTATCTTATCGCAAGCCTTTTCATTTCCTCATAACTAGCACAACCCACATCCTCCCTAATCTTCTTAGCGGATTCCAACCTTGGCCTCCCTCTTCTGTTCTTACCTCACACACTTCCCTCTAATGCTAATTTTACAAGACCCTCGTGTCTTAAAACGTGGCCTATTAATCTGTCGCTTCTCTTAGTCAACGTCCTCCATATTATTCACTTTTTCCCTATTCTGTTTAGAACATTCTCGTTTGTAATTATATACACCCATCTGAGTTTCAGCATTCGTCTATAGCACCACATTTCAAAGGCTTCTATTCTTTTCCTTTCCCCAACTCCTATTGTCCACGTTTCGCACCCATATAACACCACGCTCCATACGAACATTTTAGCAACGATTTCCTAATATTCACACTTATTTTGTCCGTAACTAAATCTCTCTTTTTCACGAAAGCCTTCCTTGCCTGTGCTATCCTACTCTTTATGTCTACTATACTTCTACCATCCCTAGTTATTAAGCTTCCCAATAGCAGAATTCCTTAACTTCCGTCAAAATATCCCTTCCCAATCTAACACCCTTTGTTATTCCATTGTTTCCCATACTACACTCCATTACCTTGGTTTTGCCTCTATTAACACTCATATTGAACTCTTTCTCCAGGACTCCGTTCATGCCATTTTGTTATGGTTTCCAAGTCTTCTTCTTACTCCCCTAATACTACAATATAGGCGGCAAAGCGTAAGGATTTTATTTATTCTCCTTGCCGTATGATTCTTGTTCCATATTCCGTTTTGACTTTCTTCATCGCCTGTTCTATATATAAGTTAACAGCATGGGCGACAGACTGGATCCTTGTCTTATTCCTTCCTTGATTACGGCTTTCTTTTTTGGTCTTCTATTATAATTACGAGCGAAAGAGAAAAGGAGACAATTGATGTATTTCACTCTAAAGCAGCTAAATGTAATCAGGTTACATTTCCCAATGAGATATAACATTTACCATGAGATTTCGTCTCCATTAGTTGAGAATACTTAAAACGTTTTAAATACCACAATGGTACCAGAAATAAAGATACACACGGCCGATTATTTAAATGTTACAAAATGGCTTAAGCATGTTGTAGATTAGCGATTGTATAGTCGATTGTATAGTAACTACCGACGTTCAGTTTGGCATTTGTCGTACGTCAGCAGCTTGGCAGATTAATGACCTAGTAGTTACGGAGGTAATGCCTGCATACGGGTTTGGAGCCCGATAATCACACGAGTCACGAAAGATATGTTCGACGGATCTAATAAAAAATTATGTGAAGATTCACTTATACAAAACCGTTCTTAAATTAAAATTTCATAAATTTTCAAATCATGAGACGCTTTTCAATGGAAATATAAATTAATGAACTGTAATGTATTCTTACGAAATCTGCGGTCAAAGTAATTCAGTCTTCAGTCTCGACGATGTTGTTTATATTTGGGCAGAAGATATTACCTGAGATCTAACTATTTCTTTGCGAGTTGGCTTTATCTTTCGGAAATAGCGAAAGCGTCTTCTTTCCCTTCTCATTCGCGTTTTACGATATAACTATTAAAAACAACGTCTTCTGTTCATTACCAAAATTCTCCTTCCAACTTCACAATTAGACTCACTTATGTATTCATTCTTCACATCCCCAGAGATCCTCTTCCTTCAAACTTCCAACGAGCACTCTCTTTTTCCAGAATCCCTCTTAGTTCAAAGTTCGAACGAGTACTGATTTCTTTCTCTCTAGGTTTCCTCTTCCTTCCAACTTCAAACGGACACTGATTTTCTCACCTTCTTGTCACATCGCAGCCAATTTCTCCTTTCACCCTCTACATGGTGAAACACCACCTCACGTGACGTGTATTTACCAATCGTATTTAATTTCTTACCTGCCGGGTCATGTATCATGCCGTAGTAAAATCTACGAAGACTTTTCTTTCAACATTTGGAAACAGCATGATCATCATTTATCGCCGATTATTGCATAATTTATTATGAATTCGAAAAATCAAAACAAGTTTAACATGAATTTTTGTTAAAAATCAATTTTTTACGAAATTAAAAGTTGTATGAACCACATGTTTAAAATATAACGTGAACGGCCAATGTTTTATATATCACAAAATCTAAATACGTCTTACGGAAACGAGTAATATTTTTAAAAAACTACACACTCAATGTAAACTATGTCGAGTAATAGAAAGTCAGTGAATTGATGTTCAACAATTATTCTTCCTTACTGAAGTACAAAGTTATGTGAACTGTCATTGAACCCTGTAGCACTATTCTTTCCGAATTTAGAATAAGTAACCCGTCTTCTTAAGCGCTCATGTCTGTTTAGGGTCTCTTACAGATCCAATCAATTCAAAGTGGTAGAATACGTGATGCTTAAGTATCCCAGAAAAAGATTAACATTAGAGCTCTCATCCAAATATACACAAATTTTATTAAATCACTACACCGGAGAATCATCTCGCACAATTACCGATAATTGTTTTCGGGGATAAAATTCTTTGCATTCAAGAAACTAATCATTGATCTAATTTCTCAGTCGTAGGGTCGTTCAATTGCCTAGAGCATTTCTGTTCACTTAGCAGAAGTTGAGATTTTCAGTAAGCAGAAGTTGAATTCAGGCCAAAAAATAAAAAGTTGTGAGTCGTTGCAGTTTACTGTCGACCAACAAAAAAACCTTAAAAATGAATACTACTTACATGTATGACATTTTCAGAGAAATATTAATCTGATTACTTGCCTCATAAACAAATAAACAGCTACAAGTGGAAAGTCTCACCCGGATAATTCAAAAATTGCTCATAACAACACCAAAGACCAAAGAAGTCAATCCTGCGAGAACTTGTCAAGAAGAAATAAAGAGTCAGTAGAATATGATAAATAACAAGGGACCCAGCAGATAAAACGATACATAACAACAAAACTCATAATTTCAGAAGAGAAATTCAAAAAGTCAAAGAATTCTTAACAGGGAAATTCAACAATTAAAGAGACAAATTGATATGAAAAATAATATATTTTAGGAGGTGTTTGCTACTTACATGACTTTAGGTTGTCAACACTGAAATGAGCTGAGAACACCTGATGGATAAAAGTTGTTTTGTTTACAACTTCAGAATTTAATTTAGCTTTGGCTTTAAATTCGCACATTAGCCGAATAACGTTCAGTGGAACCTGTTTTATCTTACTCAATGTGATACCGACTGTAATTATTTCTCGTATGATTTTCCAGTATGGTGAACGCTGTATGAACCGCGGAAAACTTTATAACTGTGTAGAACAGTTCGAAAACTGTCGAACCTCGTAATGACCAACGTCCTGGCTGGTAAGTTGAGGGGTCAACTCCTCCTCCTGAAATCAGCACTGACAACATTATTCTTGTAAACAGACATACTTCTGCCATCGAATATGGCGAAAGGTAGTCCTAATTTTTGGCATAATTCATCACGTTATCAGTAGCAAACTAAAGTACAGCAACAAAACTACAAGGTGGGTCCCGAAAGCGTAAACTTAGCAACCGCTGGAAAAACTCAAAATGCACACAGACTTGAAAAAGAATTATGAGAGGGAAGGTGACGCTTTTATAATGCTTTTAAGGTGTGATAAAAATTGTGTTCCCAATTTTGAACAAGAAATAAAAAAAAGCCAAGCATTTAATGGAAGCACATCTCTCTAAAGGAGATTCAGAATGCAAGCACCAGTCGGAAAATGCATGTTGACCCATCGCTTGGAATGCTCTGTGATTATTATTATATACTAGTGATATCCTAAAAATGGTGGTAACTGATGTGAAGTCATAAGCAGATACTTGCTGTACAGAAAGACCAAATTTTGTCAACTACAAACAACCAGAAATACAACATTGGACTAGGTTAAACAATGGAGGATAACGTAAATCGAGCAGAAACATATCTCATATTTACAAATGTGCAATCGTAAGATCTCCACCGTCTTTACTCAAACCAGAAAAATCTAGAAGACAACATTAGATAGATTCTAGTTAATAAGTATATAGTGTAGGATCGATGGTTAGTCATTAAAGACTAGTTTTCATTGTAGGCAAATCTATCAATGTCGTTATTTTTCTTAAAGAAATCTAACATATAGAAATGACATGAATATTTTATTTAGAAAGTCAGACTATGTGAGAGCCATCTGCATTGGCAGTTCTAACAGCATGAACATAGGAAGGGAATTGAAAAGAGGGGCAGTAGCCAAGGGTCAAGCAAGGGTTGGCTTGGCCTGGTGATTTACGCAAAAGTGGTGCAGGGAAAAACATGCAGGATCATGAAAGAGGCAGGTCGGACGTTTGGAACTACTCCCACGCCCATCCAATAATGGGAGACAGCGTTTGTTGTGGGACTCCAGAAGCTTAGAGAGGGTGTGGAAGGGGACGAAGCAAAGTTCCCCGTTTGAACTTTAACGCGTCAAAAGATTTTTATCAAACTGTGTACACCTCTTTATTACAACCCCGAAATAATACAATTCGGTTTAAACACGTGTTTTCCAATAATTAAATACTATGCATGGTTAATACAATATCTGGGTAACACCAGATAACCTGCTATTGAATAAATAAATAATATCTTCCTGCGTGCCTTTGAGTATATTCCTTTCTGACTTAAATGTTCTACAATGTATCAAATATTCCATCAACGTCATTTGTTGTTGTAGAAATCAGTCCTTACATAGGTCTGATGCAACCCTCCATACTAACATGTCCTGAGCAAGCCTTTTCATTTCTGCATAACTACCACTTCCCATATTCTCCCAAATATTCTTAGCGTTTTGTATCCTTGGCCTCCCCTTCTGTTCTGTGGTGTTCGTTGGTTACACCATCAAAAATATTGTTGTACAATCAAACGAACAATATTAATAATAATGTATTTAATTTGAATAGAAATATAACTCAAATTAAGTTATAGTGGAAAACATATAAATTTACGATATCAATTTAATCATTAGCTCAGTCGGTAAAAGCAAAAATAATAATCTACGCAGCTTCTTAAATGGCTGCTCCCGGGAACGCGGGTGACGAACGATATAGCTGAAAATTAAAATCGCGAATCAGACGAGAATGGTTTGTGTGGAAAAGCCGGGTAAAATGCCGTTACCAGATGTTAACGCCTGATGACGTCGTTCTTCGTTTTTGTTCGTATGCCGGTTGTTCCTTTCCTGGGTCACGTCTTCTTCATATTAAGATTCTCTAGTGCCTCTCCTTCATTCAAATGTTGTCTTTTTATTTTCTGTACTCCCACCAAATGAATCTCCTTTCTTAAATGTGCAGAAACTAAATTTTATACATGTCGCCTTGTTCTACCACTGCTTCGTCTCTCCCTAGCGTCTCTCTCATGCAGCCTCCCTGCACCAACTGTCCAATCTAATCTCTTCCCGGCCATCAACAATGTTGCAGACGGTGACGTTTTCCCGCCTACTCGGCCCCACCAAGCCATTCTCGTCTTCCGTCCTGTATACGTAAATAACAAAAACTAAATTATTTTTGCTTTACCCGACTGTAAGGGTCATGAATCACCACAGTTCTTACCCCACACACACTTCCTTTAATGCTAATTACACAAGAGCATCATCTCTCAAATTAATCTATTCCTTTTCTTGATTAAAAAAGTCCGCCAAATAGTTCTCTCTTTCCCTATTCTACTTAGAACTTCGATAGTTACTCCACCCACGCATCTGATTTTCAGCATTCTCCTATAGTACCACAGTTCGAAAGCTTAGTATATTGCAATTGTTTTACTTTTTCTACGCGTGGTTATATTAAGGAAACATTTCAACACTAAATTGTAAACATTGTTAGTTGAAGTACGAGTATGTGTAGATCTAAATTGTTAACTAAATTATGAATTGTGATTGAACTTCAAGGCTTTTCATTCGTATACTTCTTGAGTAATTATTAATAATGTGATACAAAGTCTAGAAGAATCTTATGTCTCCGATTATACTTCCAATTTTGGTAATATTGTTCACAAGTTTCAATGAACAGGCCAAAGGAAGAATAAATATAACGAATATTACTTTATTTATTAAATTTTCCCGTTTCCCTATTTACATATCATTTCATATATACAGAATCCGTTTGTTACAATATGATATTTATTTATAATATTGTAAACATTCACCACAAAGAGATAAAAGAATTATTGATTTGGGGGTAACCGGCTACACGAGGGTGATCCAGAAACTGGCAACTCCTCTTTAATATCATAAGAAGACAATTGAAAATGGGCTATGTGGAAGGTAGAGCAAGGTAGGCAATGTTTTTTTTTGGTTAACAGGCTACGTGAGGGTGATCCTGAAACAGGCAACTCCCCTTTAATAGCATAGGAAGGGAATTGAAAAGGGGGGATGCGGAAGGTAGAGCAAGGTAGCCAAGGGTTAACTAGGGCCCCCGAGATATGGTTTAAGGATCCTACCCGGTGTTTCACCTAAAGAGATGCAGGGAAAACCCTAGAAAACCTGCATCAGGTAGGTCGGGCATTGGGTACTATTCTCACGCCCTTCCGAATGACGGGAGATGAGTTTGCTGTGGGGACGCAGCATTCCGTTCTCCGTGTCTCCACCAGTTTCAGGAGGCAGTTGGCCGACTGATCCAATGGGATCAGCGGACAGCTCTTGTCATATGCCCAAGGTCTTTGACCCCGGTACATATACCTCCTAAAATAGGTGAAGGTGTCTCGGCATATGAGAACTTTGATAAAAAGTACCCAGAGAGAGTGCGAGGCATCCCCGACATGATCAGGTGAGCCCCGCAGTCACTCTGGGCTGAAGCGCCTGCGAGAAAACTTCCGCAGCACCCTGTGTGTAGGCAATGTTTGACTAGGGCTTAGTTTAAGAGTCCTACCCGATGATTCACCTGAAAGAGATACAGTGCAGATTCTAGAAAACCTGCATCAGGTACGCCGGGAACTTGGTTACTAGACTCACGCCCTTCCAAATGACCGGGGAAGAGTTTGCTGTGGGGTCGCAGAATTCTTCTCTTCGTGCCTCGACCATTTTAGTTTAGTAGGCAGCAAGGTGATTGGTCCAGTAGGATCAGCGGACAACGCTTACCGTATACCCAAGGTGTACAACCTAGTTGCATACACCTCCTAAATGAGATCAAGGTGCCCTGACATGTGAGAGAAGGAGAGAGAACGAGGCATCCCCTAAGGTAAGGACCATTCCCTCACTGGGAAGAAACACCTGCGACACCTAAGCTCCCACTCTCATAGATTCCCTATACATTTCAATAACAAGGAGTTAGTCTACTAATATTCAGTTACAGAACAAAATCACATAAAATCTGTATGTACGTCAGACACATGAAGACACTTCTCTTCAGAACTAAGCTCATCTTTTCACTTTAAGCCCCGTCCACACTTGCGAGCAATGAACCTAACACGAGGCAGTGCACATGTGTAACTTGATGTGCGCATGCGCTCTATCAGCCAGGGTTGCTCAGCGTGTTGTCCATCTGTTGTCAGTATTTTGACGAAACGTCAAAGGAATGCTCGGTTCGCGAGCGTCGTAGTGTGGACGCCAGTCGAGCCGAACCGAGCTGAGCTCTTTGGCTTGTATCAGAGAGCATAGTACCTAAACTTGTGTTCTTTTATTGTCTCGATAATTTGCGATATAACTTCAAGATGATGATGGTGATGACGACGTCGGATTGTGATTGGTTCCAAGAGCGGACTCTGAAATTTATCGATGCTGTTAGGAACCACCCAGCTATATGAGACTTAAGATAGCATAAAACTGAAACAAACTCCGCACCTCTCACGAAATAATAAAATCCATAGTCAAATTTATTTTGAAAATACTTCACATAATGAGGCAATTTGCCTTGTTACTTTAATTCTCATGGCATGAAGTATTACACAGGGTGAGTTCAATTAATAGTTATCTACATTTACCATTGGATATTAATCCTAAATTTCTTTCATACACAAGTAAAAACATTTTAAAATATGTATTACACGTGTTTAAGTTTTTACAATTATCTAAAAAAAGATGAAAGCTTAATAATATGGATTACTCTAATGCATTTCAACTGCTACTGCTCGATCACATTAATTTGTAAATGTAACAATAGTTGAAAGAAATACACAAGAATTTTTGTATCATTAAGGCAGGTAGCCACGTGCAATTATCCCTTAAATAAATTAACAATGAAAGATGTGAAATAATCCTTCCGTATAGAAACACGATAGCACGTGACAAATAATTGTAAGAACACTAAACTTTAGATGTGGTTTTATTAACATCAGTATTATTAAATTAAATCAGTTTCGAAATTGTAAAAAAAAAATATTATAATTAAGTTTTCATTTAAAAAAAATTATAAGTTGTTTTCTATTCTATTAGATCGCAACATAAATAAAATAAATTACCTGCTTGCTATATGTTGGCTCGTTCCTTACAATCAAATCACTTGCTGGTTGCTAACCTCTCTGCTTGGAGTAAAATGATCGACTCCTTTCTTGTGGCTCGTGTTCGTAGGCCGCTCGGTTCGCGAGTGTTCGCTGCCACAGGAACGCCGAACCGAGCAACTTTCAGCTCGTTGCTGTCAGGGTGGCAGACAAATAATAAATCTGTTGCTATCATAATTAATCACATAACATTAAATACTTTAAAATTATCCTTAATTTTGTTATTAGGAAATGAAAATAACTTCTACTTTCAGTGAAGCCATGTGACGGTAACTGTAATTGGTACGAATGCCACCACGAGGCTGACAAATCAATTGTGTGCCTCATCAACAAGAAAAAAGGTGATAACCGGCCGATGAAAGTCAAGTGGACGCCAAGCGTAGCTTCAGGTGTGTAACAGGAGTAATTTCTTCTCATCGTAGACTACTTAAACTAATTACTTCATCTCTCAACAAGTAACCACAAACCTCAACAAAAAGTCCCATTGTCCCCTAAGCGAGTTCAACGATTGTAAAACTCAATCATCATTTCCTGACCAATATTTTTGTGTGTTAGAATTGTTTCTGTGGGGGAAAACAAACTGTACAAGTTATTGCTCATTGACTGCAATTCAATTTCTACCTTTTCAGCTGGAAATGATGTTGGGTTTAATTACCGCAGTCTTCAACAATTTGGGTACGTTATGTTTTCCTTGGATTATTGTTCACCACCTGGTCACAACGTGCAAAGGATTCAAAAAGGTATGTAAAATATTATAAACAGCATTGCACACGAGAAAAGACGTAATGTGTCGTAGTTTAGTATCTTATAAAAATTAAATTTTATTCAGTCTTTATTAATATTTTTCATTTCTTTAAACAAAAATGTTACTATAATAGCTCAAGCTAAAAGGTGAGACAATCTTCATGCTTTAAATTTAGTTTACCGTGACGACAATAGTTGTTAATGAACAGACGCTAGTTCGTTACCTTTGGATGTTAATAGAATCACAAGTACAAAAATAATTCTTTCTTTCACGGAATAAACTGTAATATCAGTAGTAAATAACGATACTAACAAGGACACTCATAAATATTTTTACCCAATAATAATTTTAAGGAGGGGATTCTGTGGCAAGTATGAAAATTAATGCTAAAACATTGAATATGAAACGGCAATTATATTTTTAAAAATTAACGACTTCAGTGGCCTAATTAGTCAGAAATGAAATGAAATTTAATGAGAAAAAGTTAGTACATGATAATAAGAATTTAACGAAGTGTCTATACCTTTCATCCTAATCTCTTCACGTGCGATAATAAATCATTTGAATCTACACACACAAAGACAATCATATGTTACGAACATAACATATAATACCGTTTATGAAAAGTTAGAAAAATTGGATACAATTTATTTTACGAGATATAAATGGATAAGTTTTGATCGTATTCAACTCAGGAACCCAGAAAGAATTCAAAAATTAAAAAAACATTATACTAAATATAAAATTCATAATAATGATCACTCATAAATTTTACTTAAATTATTAATAATATCGTTCTTCATTATTGGATCGGATGTGTTACACCAGTCTTAAATTTTGAAGGATAATTACATTCTACACGTGAAATTGTAACATATTTCCAATAAAATCGTTATTATTTAAATAAATAAGTTTTGACACCACTGAATAAGTTTGGACACTGAATTTAAAATTATGTTTGAGTTCACTGATATGAGCTTTAAGTACGTTTTCTTTTGGTCGATTTAAGGAGCTGTGTAATATTAACAGTTAATTTCGTATATAACATTATTTTGAAACGTTATATTACTTTTATCTTTAATATTTTTGAGTAAGTAAAATTTTCTTAGAAGTTTTAAAAATGACACAAATACTATAATTGTTTTACGAAGTAAATTGATAATTTTCCATTTAATTTTAACTAATCAAATTATGATATATTTTTTAATATAATGTAATGGAATAGAGTAGAAAGATATTAATGGTTTCGTCAAAGTCAATTTTGTGACACCACTGATGATATAACTTTTCTGCCAAATTATAAACCATAGCTTTTTATTGGAAAATTGGTGGTTAAGCAAGTAATTGAGAACTTCCTGAATAAGTGGAGTTTTTTCCAATAGATAACTAAAAATCGGAGGAATGTATGGAAGTTACAACTAAGTCAGTAGCTGCAATAAAAATTATAAACACTATAATTTGTATAAATAAAATAGTACTGTCCCATGGCCTTAACCAATTTGATTCTAGGATACTGAAAAACATGGCATACATTCTTTCAAACACTAATGAATATGCTCAATATTGTTACACTATAAAGCTTTTCCGAATTGGCCTTGAAGCTGTTCCTTATGCCATCCAATCGAATACTTGTGGCGTTGTCCACTCAATTGAAGTACGGCTTGATTGACGGACGTTTGTCTATTTCTCTGCTCTTCATTCACTATTCACCTGAACCATTCCCATTTTTAAAGAATTATAGTTCAGTACAAAAGAAATAACTTCGAATATATTTTATATTGATAATTATTTCGTTCGGAAAGAAGAATAAAATAACTTGTAAAGAAGTTCCTGTACCTTTCGCCATTTAGTAATCAGGTCAATAATTTCAATTTAGAGATAATATAATATGAATTCAACCAGCCGTTTTATTTTCTATAAGGAAAGAAATTTGTTACAATCCATGATCCAGCTGTAAAATGTACCTGTAGGTTAATTGAAATTATTTTCTGTTTTAATTTTTAATGAATATGATGGAAAAAATATTCTCAAACATGGAAAACAAACCATGATTAGTACCGTAAACAATAAGCTACTAATCTGGGTTTTACTATTATATTTTTCAAATAGGAACCGTTCTGATTTCAGTGAATGTCAGCAGATGAAAAGACAAACGTTGTCACAAGTCAATAATGAATGACAACAAATCCTTATTGCAGCGCAGATGCGTGAAGAACAATATGTAAAACCCCAATTTAATTTGATTCGAGGGCACTAGGAAACGCTTCAAGGTCAAAACGGCTTACAATTGAAAATAAAATGAGCTTATTTTAACCACACATCTTCTGTGGCCCAAATTTTGGATCTAGTATGTAAGAAATCATCTGTTCGCCTACAAACTGTCAGAACACATCAAACATGTCTCTCTATTCAGCTGATCACATTCAATCAGACCGATACGCTTAACTTACGGCATTGCCACCATCCTCGATCCAGTGGTGCACTCGTTATATGTGACTATACATAGTGTCGAATACTTTGAGAGGTGGTAGTAACCATCAAAACACGATACTAAAAGTATAATTGACATGGGTCCGGAAACGTATATTGCCCATGGCACTTGACGTTTGGTTGTGAATAGATTTTAAGGATACAGATTCTCTAGAACCACACCAGATGAATTGTTGAAAGCCCATACACCTCAAATGAAACATATTCTACACTTTTGGACTTAAGACCTGGAACCGGAGTGCGGCGATTGTCAGTACCAGAAGGCGTGAATCATCCTCTTGTCTGAGTGACTACAATAACAAATGCTGTATCCACTACCATCTTCACTGGCGCCAGAAGACCAACTTAGCAGATTGCAGTTCTGATAAAGCTCTTGCAGTAGTGCGCTGCAGATAGACAGGGTCCGTAGAAGATTTTATTTACCAACGAGGCAGGTAGCTGCTCTCTCTTCCTCGTACCACAGAGGTCCCGGGTTAGATTCCTGGCAAGGGCTTGGGGGTTTGTATACGTCTTTGAGTGCTGTTGGCCAGTCCCCAGCACACTTGAAACTCAAACTGATTAAGAGAATGGCAATCCCTCTGCCAAAAACAAATCTCGACACAAGAAGGTATAAGAGGACAATATTTAGAAAGAAAGAACAAGGTAGGTTTCACAAGATATCGCGTTGTTAACTTTCATAACCAGCATATGTGGGCTGATGAGCATCCCAATATAGTTGCAGAAAGATGATCAACATCATTTCTGCATTAACATATGGGTAGGCGTATTAGGTGATAAATTACGTCTCAGAAAGTATGCGTTACCGGATCCATTTTTATTGGAGTTTTTTCTTGTTTGAATGGATACTACCTTCCCTCAAAATATAAGCACATTTTTTAACACTCTATAATGTAAATAACTGATATAATAAACTAACATAAAATGAAAAGATCATACTGCAAGGAGAAGAATTAATAACCCTACGCTTTGCCGATGATATTGTATTAGGGTAGTAAAGCGAAGACTTGGAAACCATAATAAATGGTATGAACGTGGTCTTGGAGAAAGAGTTCAAGGAAGACCAAGGTAATGGAGTGTAGCATGGGAAACAGTGGAATAACAAAGGGAGTTAGATTGAGAAGGGATATTCTGAAGGAAGTTAAGGAGTTCTGTTACTTTGGAAGTGTAATAACTAGGTATGGTACAAGTATAGTAGACACAGTAGACAAAAGTCTATTACCTTACCTAATTCTATCGAAATATTTTATATATGTTGGGTGTTATAACCCATGACGATTCTTATTGTCAAAATCATTCGGATAGCTTAATAATTATATAATTTAGATTTAAGCTCAAGTTCTTTTTTTAGTTCACTTAACCTGTATTTAAGGATGTACTCATTTTATTGTAGATGTTTTGGAAGAGTGCAACATTTATAAATGCACTGAAAACAACGGGACAAGTATGCAGTGTAAGCTGGTTCTCTGTCCGGGTTGTCCCCAGGGAATGTCTGTCTACGGTGATTGTAAGTATTGTCCCAAACTCGGCCGCGTTAAGTCTTGATTGGCGACTTCCAAGTCTCACAAACTTTACTTTTCTTCCAGTTGATGATTGGTTCCATTGCATACTGCAGGGCACTCACCTCGACTGCTACATTCGTCCCTTTGACTTCTCAATTGCCGAAGAATGCGGGAAACAAGGCAGTAAGTTTAACTATGAATAACTTGTAACTCTAAATTATTGCATCTATATTGTAATAGAGGTATTTCCTCAAATACAACCTCAGATAAAACTGAACTTAAAATAAAAACCATTTACTCAGGGTTGGAATTAAAGTTTTAAAAAATAATTGAAGTTTATTGTAACTAGTACAATTACCGGTACTAACACTGTCATGTTAAAATTTAATTTCTCTTTGTTCGATTCAGCTTTTTAAATGAATTTAATTATTTGATGACATTGTTCTTATACAACTAATTATGAAAGTAGTTGGAGATCGAAATCTCTCTCTCTCTCTCTCTCTCTCTCTCTCTCTCTCTCTCTCTCTCTCTCTCTCTCTTTAGCAGTTATTTTCATTAATTGACGTGAAGCAGTTAGCCTTTTATATATTCTTTAAAATCAACGTCAAAAGACAAAGACTTCCGTACTAGTAATTAAATATTCTTTCCAATTTACTGCCTATGAAGGAATAACTTTAAATATATTTTTAGAATATTTATCACCACATTCGTTTGTCAGTTAACTCATTATTTTTCTTAAATACTTTTTACCTGGCCTATCCTCAGTTGCTTCTCTAAAGCTTACGAGGTGTGATCAAATCGGGAATTTTCGTTTTATTTATAACTTTATTTCTTAATCAGGATCAACTTTGACCCCTTCGAAGTAATCCCGTTCAGAAAACTGAAAGATATATTTCAGAACTTCTGGAACTCACATTTCGGTATAGCATTCATAACCTTCAGAGTCTCTGTTTTATCTCGTATATTGTTAAAAAACGTCGTCCTTTTAAGTTTATCTTCAGTATTGGGATTAAAAGGAAGTCACAGAGAGCCATGTTGGGCGAATACGGTGGCTAAGGCAAAAAGTCACGTATAACCAGTGAGGTGTGAGCGGGTGTAATATCGTAATGCAAATTTCATGAGTTCTTTTGCTAAAATTCTGATCCTTTTCGTCTAATTGCTTCACGAAAGCGGCGCATACCTTCCGGGTAGTTTTCCTTATTAACAGTAAAACCACTTGGAAAAACTCATGTTGCACTATGCCATCGAAATCAATAACAAATACTGAGAGGAACTTTTCAAATTTTTTCGATATTGGCTCTTCAGTCACCAATAATTGGGTTGATTGAGCCTTGTTTTAACGTCATACCCATACACCCATGTTTCACCACCTATTATGGTCGTTTTACCATCCTACCAGGTGTTTAACTTAAGAAAGATGCAAGGAAAACACTAGAATAACATCATTAAGTAGGTCGGTTTTGTGGGTGCTTTTCTCACGTCTTTCCGAATGTTGGGAAATGATTTCTGTGGGGATGCAGCATTCCTTTCTTCGTGTCTTCACCAGTTTTAGCAGGCAGTTGGCTGACTGATCCTATGGGATCAGCGGACAACTATTACCGTATGCCCAAGGTATTCGACCCCAGTACATACACCACCTAAATTAGATGAAGGTGCCTCAACGTCTGAGAACCTTGAAAAAACCCAGAGAAAGTACGAGGCATTCCCAAAGGTGAGCCCCGCAGTAAAAACTGGGGATAGAAAGTTCCACAGGCATCTCTCGTTAATAAGTGCAGCACCGTTTTCTAATGTTGACCTTAGATTTTGGCGAATCTACTATGAGTAAGATGAGAGTTTTCGAGTGGTACATACGTTCCATAGAGGGCCGTGAAGACTTTCATAATGACGCCCATTGCTCATCAACAATCGATGACAACATGGACAAGTGAAGGAATTTTTTTTGTAAAATCGGTGAATGATATTCAGAGAGGTTACTTGTTACGCTGGAACATCTTTGGCTTATGTCAAACAGTTTTTTTGGGATAATTTAGGCATGAAACCAATGGCTGCAAAATTCTTTCCAAAATTTCTGAACTCGACCCAAAACACCACCGCGTAATTAATTTTCTAACAGTCGACTCTAGCTTGAAATACCCTTGTTTCAACTGATTTATGATCCTTTCAATATATCGAAGCTACAAAATTATTCTTGAAACTCGTATTTGGAATAATTTAAGTTTATCTATTTGTCTTCTTACAAATAACGGCTTTCTAATCATATAGAACTAAATATTTACTGATTATTATTTGTTAATTCATTAATGGCACATGCCTTGAATTTTAATATAATATTTCCATTATTGTTAAGAAAGCGTCAATAAACATTACTTTCCCGGGTATTATTTCTTATTATTTTCGTATCCAGTTTTAATATTTACGTATGCGTAACAGAGTTACCTTGACGTTGCGGAGGTTTCATTGTTTAATTGCAGCTGGTTTTTTGTTGCTCTGTCAATGTCTCGGCTCCACAGTTTGTATGCTGACGGTGCTCAGTGACACGACGCTGCGAAAATGCTGCAGTTAATTCCTAATATAGTTCTCACTTACTAAACAGTACAAGTTGACTCACAACAAATTCTGATGCCTTCATTAGGGTCAAGGAAAAAGAAAGAAGACATATGACACGTAATGTCCATTAAATTAAAAACCTCAGAATGCTTCTTGGGGTACGATATTTAACTCTGGCTAACAAATAACATATCTCAGGAATCTGAAAATAATAACTCATTCCTCTGACATTTCAAACTCTCTCTTTATTTGAATTCACGTGCTGAACAGGGAAACGTGCAGTAGACACGTGGCAATATAAATTTGACAACTGTGTGCGAATGAAGGTTTGTTATTCTGACATGCATGCTTTAATAAAAACTCTGCACGTTTATCACAAAGTCAGGAAGTTAATTAACTCTACATCAAATCGAGAGCTATAATGCTACTTTTTTTTGCAAGATTAAAACCTGGCATAATTTAAAACCAGACGTAAGTCCGGCAAGCTTGTCTTCGAACACGAATTTATAAATTAAAGGAAAAGAAGTTAAATGACTGAAATCAGACTGAATTTGTTGAGAAATTGTGACACTGTGCAATTGTAAGAACGATTTCCATTAACATTACACAAATTATTAATCGAGAATCATGATTCCGAAAGTTGTTATTTCGCCGTTTAGTATAAGTTTAAGTTCTTGAGCGTTTTGATTTTCGTGTTCCTGTATTATGCATTTGTGTTTCACAGTTACTCCACTTTTATCAACTCGCGTTCGGTCTATTGTTATTATGAGATTATGGCGTTCCGTTGACTGGAAACACCTCACAAAGTGGTGAAGCACCATGTTACATTTACTTAATACAAAACTAGCCGACAAAATAGGCCATGTTTCATGTTAACAAAGAAAAAAGATTCGGTCGATGCTCTTTAAATTCATTGTATTCCTTAAAATAAGTCCATATTGGAGTATTATCTTCAGAATTTTGTTAATGCTTCCCCGAACTATTTCTATCGGTGAAAGAACATTTCCTAATTTAAAAATTATTTTAAATAACTTAATAGTACGTGTTAGTTTTAGTTTCTAAGTACATAGTACTTCATATATAATATATTACTTCAATAGCAAACCCATTAAGAGTAGAAATGGTCCTTAACTAATCATATATTATTTTTTAATTTGGGAAGGTTCTTTCGCAGAGTTATGGGCAGCGTTAGCAAATATTTTAAAGCAATGCTCAAATTTGACCTCATTTTAAAGGAAGTGATAAATTTAAAAACATCAGATGGAACTTATTTCTTTATTAAAAAGAAGAAAATATAACTATTTTGTAAGCTAGTGTTAAAGCGTCTGTCAAGACTCTAGCTCAGATGGTTTTCCTGCTCCTATATTTTGTCGCCGTAGGCAGTCGCCCGTACCATATATTTCATTTTCATATAAACAGCTTATTTAATGCATGGTAACAAGTCCATCGAAAAACAGGTTGTTTTGAGCACTTATAACCACCATGTTAAAGCAGAAGTAAAAACATCACTGTAACAGAGAATCTCCTATTACCGATTATCTATAGTAATGAACATGTATCATCACGAAAACATGACTTTTCAAAGCCCTAGTGTGGTGATTCATGACCCTTACAGTCGGGTAAAGCAAAAATAATTTAGTTTTGTTATTTACGTATACAGGACGGAAGACGACAATGGCTTGGTGGGGCCGAGTAGGCGGGAAAACGTCACCGTCTGCAACATTGTTGATGGCCTGGAAGAGATTAGATTAGACAGTTGTTGCAGAGAGGCTGCCGGAGAGAGACGCTAGGGAGAGACGAAGCAGTGGCAGAACAAGGCGACATGTATAAAATTTAGTTTCTGCACATTTAAGAAAGGAGATTCATTTGGTGGGAGTACAGAAAATAAAAAGACAACATTTGATCTGAAGGAGAGGCGCTAGAGAATCTTAATATGAAGAAGACGTGACCCAGGAACAACCGGCATACGAACAAAAACGAAGAACGACGTCATCAGGCGTTAACATCCGGTAACGGCAATTTACCTCGGTTTTTCCACACAAGCCATTCTCGTCTGATTCGCGAATTTAATTTTCAACTATATCGTTCGTCACGCGCGTTCCCTGGAGCAGCAATTTAAGAAGCTGCGTAGAGTATTATTTTTGCTTTTACCGACTGAGCTAATGATTAAATTGATATCGTAAATTTATATGTTTTCCATTATAACTTAATTTGAGTTATATTTCTATTCAAATTAAATTCATTATTATTATTATTATTGTTTGTTTGATTGTATCAACAATATATTTTTGATGGTGTAAACAAGGAACACCACACTAGAAATATTTGACAAATCTAAGAATGGTTTTTAGATTGTTCGTTAATGTAGCTGCATTTAAAGGAAAGTGGGTTCATTCCATAAGAATAAATTTCTACTTGTTACAGGCCCTGAAAATATTCAAATTATTCTGTGATGTCATATTCTGTTGCGACGAAATCTCATAGAGGCTGATAAGATAGCCGGGCTCCATTGTTGAAGGTATCAGTCTGCTCGAGACGGTACAACGGTCTCATATGTTCGGACAACAAAGCAGCCACAAATTACGGCATGCTGTAAGTCCTCCGAGGCTCGCTGGAACCTGGTCACGTCAGTTGTAAATCTACACGCAGACACCAATATGTCTGACAGAATCCCTCATCCCGTACAATGAGTTTTGGGGGGGAACGAAAATGTGCCGAACATGCACAACAAATGAGATTCCGCCCGAGGGTTTACTATTACTTCTTCAAACTGTTTTCCTTCATCCTCAGACAAAATAGTTATAAAAGATGCTGTTTTCCTCTACCAAATTTTACAGATATTAATTTAAATAACCCATATTTTCCTGATTAATGTTCTAGCACTACTGCATTCATAAATTGCTCGCCTTCCCCAGAAAACTTTAATTATTTTTCTCAGCTTCACATTGTGGTGGATTTGGGGATGATTATTGTTGATGAAAAAATTGCAATGTCATTAAGTAAAGGGAACAATTTTATTACATTAAATTAAAACAATTTGGATTAGACAATTAAAATAAATAAAATAAAACATTAAGTAACAATGATCATTAAAATTTTGCGCCGGCTGCCTGCTAAACTCACCGGAGAGCAAGAGTATCTACTAAGGATTAAGTAGAGGGAACACAAAACTTGACATCGAAAATTTTACTTGCACTAGTAGTATAAAAAGAAACAAGGACACCCTGTGCAAGTGCGAAGAGCTAGCCTCTCCTGAACACGTAGTGTTTGATTGCCCTGGATATGACATACATCAAGAAGAACGGAATGCCCTAAAGGACATGGATCTAAAAGTTGTAATCGGGGATCCGTATTTAATAACAGTGCTCGAAAATATAACAAACCAGATATCCCGGATTGAGCTAGGAAGATATAATTGCAAACTATCTCTGTAGAATCTCACACAACCATAGATAAAAGCTCCATGGACATAAAACAAAATCGATTTTCTCTGAAAAGCGGGTAGAGAGGAAGACGGTTGTAACTGCTTCAAACAATTCGACACTTATTTGGGTCCCTCAAAGATGTTGTGACTGACAACACCACTCTCCTGGACCGGTAATCCCAGGAACCGGAGAGAAAAACAGATATGAACAGACAAGAATATACACTCCCGACATTTTCGTATCAATTTGGCGGTAGAAATGAAAAAAAAATACACTTGACGAAGCCAGCTTAAACCCTCATATCCTGGACGCCGGAAAATGAGGGAAACCGGAATTCCGGAGCTGGAAGTACAACCTGTGCTAGAGAAGTGGAGACGCAGGAAGGGAGGAGGAAGCGAAAACATTGAAAGACTGTCTCCTGCCTCCAAAAGGAAGCCCAGGAGACAAGAATAGAGCAATGGTTGACCTCCTGCGTCTCCACGCATCTTTACTGGTAGAACTTATGCAGGGAGAGCGTCTGCATAATACACAGTCTGCTCTACAGACCCCCTTCAAAAATATATTTATAAAAAAATAGAAGAAATCTGTAACACAAATCTTGTAAGAAATGAAAATAAGGCCTGTTATAGATATTCAAGAAAACAGGCTATTAGTGTAATAAATTAATAAAAAAAGCACTCAAATAAGCCAGGGGCGAGAAACGTAAATCTGGTACATCACCGCTTGTAGATCTAGGAGCTGGTGATGATAGTACATCTCGTCTTTGTTCAAGCTGTGATCATACTCGACGTCGGTACTCCAACAATCAGCTATTGGAAGCTGAATATACTCCAAGTGGTATTTGCTTCACATTCGGCATACTGATGTAGAGTAATGTAATTTACTGTAATTTCATGTAATTAATATCTTGTAATGACAGTACGTAATGTCATCTAATGATGTAATAATTATTTTGCGGGTAACAGGGTACATGAGGGTGATCCTGAAGCAGGCAACTCCCCTTTAATAGCATATGAAGGGACTTGAAAAGAGGGGATGTGGAAGGTAGAGCAAGGTAGCCAAGGGTTGACTAGGGCTATAGTGTAAGGATCCTACCCGGTGTTTCACCTGAAGGTGATACAGGGAAAACACTAGAAAATCTGCATCAGGTAGGTCGGGCTAGTGGGTACTACTCCTGCGCCCTTCTGATGACAGGAGACTGGAACGCAACAAACCCGCCTCCATGCCTTGATCAGTATTGAGAGGCAGTTGGCCGACTGGTCCAATGGGATCAGCGAGCAACTCTTACCGTATGCCGAAGGTCTTTGACCCCCGTACATACGCCTCTCAAACTGACCAAGTCGTCTCATCCTGCAGGAGGGAGGGAAAGAGGAAAACCCGGAAGGATGAAGTCAGCCCTGACGGACTTACCAGAACTCCACCTGATTCTCACTCATTTCCCTGTTGTTATTTTCCTACCCAGCTGATTCATCCCTATAATTTAAAATCTGCTCTGCTGCTTCTTCTTCTTCTATAGAGCTATGCCCCGCCTTCGTCTACCTGGCGGGGTGTGTTGGCTTTCTCCGAGGCTTGTGGTTGTTTTCCAGGCTCATGACCTTTTTTTCCGGGTCTGACCTGAGTTGCAGGTCGGAGTCCGTCCCTTCTTCATTGTTGCAACACATGTTTATATTGCAAGAGGTGTTTTTCGAGTCCCAAATTCAGGCCTTTGTCGCAATATTTCAGGTCTAAGGGTTGACCTGCCACTCCTCTAGTGGCGTTCTCGTTCTGGTTATCGATATCATCTCAATTGGATGTTAATTTAACATTCAGCAATCGCAATTATTATTTTCACTGCCGTTGCCCTGGCAAGCATCCAAGTCCGCTTCCTACTAATATTACCTCTATATACAAAATTAATAAAAGTTATTAAATGGGAAATAGTTTCTCATATATATATATATATATATATATATATATATATGTGTGTGTGTGTGTGTGTTTGGGGGGAGGGGGTGTTCACACACGACAACATCATACACATTTAATATGACCACAATCAATCAATTTTATTTTAGAAGGGTGTAAAGCAGGTGCCTCCAAAAATATCAACGGTCGTTGGTGCAGCTGTGGCTACGGAGGGGTGTCTTACCACTGTCCCAAAGAGACGGACGAATACGACGACCCAGGTAGGTACAATTATATAATTATTAAAAATTAAAGTGTTACTACTTTTACTTTCAATTATTTAAAAAACATTACTCTTCCAGATTATTTTATATAAATACTAGATGTATTAGAAACATTGCCTTAGTTAATTTTTGTTTGTTTCACAATGGTCACACAGACAAACTACAGTATAACTTAAATTAAGTTAAAGTTTAAAAAAAGGTCAAAAACAGACAAAACATCAGTGAAACATAAAGTATAATTTGAAAACAGCTACATGTTTTGGTCCTGATCTGGACCCTCTTCAGTTTGAACTAAATAACAATGCTCAAAAATTATAACATTCCAAATATATTAAAGTAGAGTCAAAGAATATAGTAGTTAAAGAACCAAAAGACTAATTTTTAAAAAAATCAAAGATAATAATTATACATTTGATACATTTTATTTCATTCATCCGTGTCCGTTTTTACATTCAGAGTATTAATATTGTGTTAGAATCTAAAATATGTTTTTAAATAACGGGTAATTTGCCTTTTGGATCTGTGTTCCTTGATTCTGGTGCTGATGGCTCGTTTAGTTTGGCCTATGTATACACAACAACAGTCATTGCAACTTGATTTATAAACTACATTGTGAATTTTGTTTTAATCAACTGGGTCTTTCAAATGTTTTATAATAGTAGATAAATTATTGGATGATTTAGTTAGGAGCTGGATGTCGTAGGAGTGGAATAGGTTTTTCAGAGAATCGAGTAAGGGTTAGTGGAATTGTATAGTATTGTAATTTATTAAGGGTTTCGTGGGATTGGTGTTGGGTATTTGGTATTTCCATAAATTCTTCTTATTAACCATAACATTAATACTATGAATGTAAAAATGGACACGGATTTGCTCAGTAGTATATATAATACCTTAATTCATGAAATGTAATGTATCAAGTGTATAATTATTATCTTTATTTTAATGTTTGTCTTATGGTTCTTTAATTACTGTATTCTTTGGCTCTATAATATCTTTGGAATATTTTAATTTTTGTGCATTGTTATTTAGTTCAACCTGAACAGAGTCTAGATCAGGACCGAAACATGTAGTTGTTTCTAAATTATAGTTTGGTATGTTTCACCATTTTTTTTGTCTTTTTTCGGCCTTTTTTAACCTTTAATTTAAGCTTGCAGACATTAATAACTAATGTTAAAACGTTTCTTCTGCTCGTCGGCAGACCTCATAAGTTATTAAGACGGAATAAAACTGTTAGTTTTGTATATATTTAGTGGCGCCTAGGTCAGAGAAGTTTTTTGGGGGGAGGGGGGGATTTAACACATGAGGGTGATCCTGAAACAGGCAACTCCTCTTTAATAGCATAGGAAAGGAATTGAAAAGGAGGATGTGGAAGGTAGAGCAAGGTAGCAAAGAGTTGACTAGGGCCTCCGGGCTGTAATTTAAGGATCCTACCTGCTGTTTATCCTAAATAGATGCAAGGAAAACCCTAGAAAACCTGCATCCAGAGAAGTTACCCAGATCTATAAACATAGTACAGAGTCACAGATATGACTGAGGTGTTTAGAATCATTTTGTATTTACGCTACATTTACTTAATTTGTACCATTTCTGAAGTTAGTCTAATGCTATAACTATTCTCACTATCCAGAACTTTAACGTCTTCCCAATTAAAGAATGCCTAGTAGCTAACACGAGTTCGGTAATCACATTATGTTTATTCTCAGGGAATTTTTTTATTACATCGGTTTTTTTAATGATAGTCTTAAAAGTTCATTTGGTCTGTCCAATATAGCTGGAATTACAATCACTGCAAGAACCTTTATATACAATATCCCACAATTAAAATGTATCATTGCAATTCTTAAAGATGCTGGATAATGAGTTGATGGTTTTGTAAATGATGGAAATATTGAACTTGTTAAGAAAACAGATAACTTTAGGATATAAAAGTTCATTGTAAGAAGTAATGAATAAAGATTTAAATGATGAAATGTCTACGTGACTCCGTTCTTTTCATCTTTTTAAAAGTGATTTTAACAATCAATGACTTTAGTAATGCTATTGCGGTTACTAGGAACGTAGGTGGACGGCTGGCTTGAGTTAATAATCTGGAAGACAGAACAATATGGAGGACTTTGACCGAGAGGAGGGATAGATTAATGTGCCACATCTAGTAAAATTAGCATTAGAGGGAAGTCGAGGATGGAATACGCTAAGCAGTTTAGGGAGAATGTGGGATGTGGTAGTTATGTAGAAATGAAAATGCTTGCGCTGAATAGGAGGGTTGCATCAGGCCCATTCAGCAACAAAAGTTGAATGTTTCTGATAACAGGACATTAACTCGATTAACATATTCCCATTTTATCAAGTACAACCATGACCCTATCTTTGTCTGTCTGGGTATAAACATAATGTGATTACCAAACAAATACATGTTAGCCTTAACCAATCCTTTAATTGTAATGACATCAAACTAATATTGAAGATAGGCATTGCATTAGATTAGTTTTAGAAATGTTACAAATCAAATAAATGTACCCTAAATACTAAATGGCACAACGTCCCTACGTCATATCTATGACTTTCTTTCTAAATTTGGGTAATTTCTCTGACCTTCTTGGAGTCTCTAAATATATACAAAACTAACAGTCTTAATGACGGATGAGAACTCCTCACGAGTAGAAGAAACGTCTTACTTTAATAACTTTAGTTTGTCTGAATGACCATTCTTAATCAATAATAAATGGTACATGATTACCCACTTTTCTCCTGATATTTATACATTCATATCTGAAATTAGACAGAAGAATGAATCATTTGGACACAATCTGTGATAATTTTGAGCAGTTTATGATTAACCTGGATTCACAGCATCTCATACCGACATGACTTAACTAACACTGAGATTGTCACTTTTCATCTCAGACTCACTGAATACTATACGCTTATAGTTTTAATTGTTTAATATAGTTTTTGTATGTCATCCCCTTCCACCCCGCCTGTACGAGTGCTTCAGGTTCCTACACTGTTCCACCCAAGATTAAAAGTTTCTTTGAAATTTTGCCGGGAGTTTCAGAGTTTAAATGGAAAATACAAAGATAATGCATTGTTATTAATTTGGAAGCGATATTACAGACAGACCTGCTAGGTCATCAAATGAAAGTAAACAGATCCTAAATTCCTTTCTTTCTATTGCATGTCTTCTTCAGATTGCAGGAGAGAAAGATGTTCAGTGGGAACGACATGGCGAGAAGGAAAATACTTCTGCAAGTGTTCCAAGGATTTCAGTTCAGTATGTAACGAGGTGAATGAAACCATCACAATAGAAAGCAAAGGTTCGTATAATAATACTCCACGATATTGCTATTCTAAATCCAGAACAATCGCAATCACTTTTACATAAAATTAAAGAACTTCGTTCACAGTCTCAAGAATTTATTTTTCTACATTCTTGCCGTATACATTTCAAAGATGATGTATCTGAGAGAACTTCTCAAAACAATATATATATATATATATATATATATATATATATATATAACAGAACTTCTCAAAACTCTCTGATGTGAGACATCTAACTGGAAGTTACAAGAAGTTTTTTATGTTTAATATGTATTTGAAAAAATAATTCATATTAGATTACTTCATTTCCTGAATAAATATAAGATTTTATCAACAGTGAAGCATTGCTTCCTTAAAGGAAATCAAAATATCCAGAATTCATTGGATGAAGGACTTCGGCATTTTTGCTGACCTCTCTAAGGCTTTCGACACCGTAGATCACCAAATATTAATAAAAAAGATGGAATATTATGGAATTCGGGGAAATACGTCACTTTTACTAAGATCGTATCTTACAAACCACAAACAAGTAGTAATTGAAACCAAAGACGGCCAACTTCACTTATCCAATTGGAAATTTGTTACATGTCGAGTTCCTCAAGGATCAATTCTTGGACCTTTACTTTTTATTCTGTACATAAACGATCGTCCAGGATACGTAAATCCTCTAAAATCGATTCTCTACGTGGATGATACAAATATAATTATTGCAGATAAAAAATTCGATAATCTGATTAAGAAAGTAGACAACGCTCTGAATGGTCTAAATATTTAGTTTAACGTGAATAAATTATCCCTCAACCTAGATAAGACTAAGTTAGTTCAGTTTAGTGCTGATGCTAGTAATAGACCCGTAGACAACTTCTCAGCTAATGCACCTTTCCTCGGCCTACGGATTGACGATAAATTAAAGTGGAATGACCATATAGATCTGCTTGCCGGAAAACTAAGTTCAGCTTGTTATTCTCTGAGAACATTAATGCAACACGTTGACAAAAAGTACGACAAAATGGTTTACTTTGCGTATTTTCATTCAATTAATTGGGGAAACTGCTCCAGGAGTAATGAAATATTTAAGTTGCAAAAGCGTGCAATTAGAATACTTTCTAGCACGAATTCTAGATCGAGTTGCAAACCTTTCTTCAAAAGTTTGCAAATACTTACTTTACCAAGCGTATATATTTATGAAATATTAAAATTTGTAAAGCGAAACACTAATTTGTTTCAAACAAATGGCGAGTTTCATGAATACGCGACCAGAAATCGTTCAGCTCTAAGGTCATGTGGACAAGCATCGCCTTGCTCTACACCAGAAAAGTATTCACAATACCGGGATAATTTTATACAACAGCCTTCCTCCAGAGGTTAAAAACAGTACCTACAAAAGCTTCGTGAAGCAGAGTAAAACTATTCTTTTAAATGGCGCGTTTTACTCGGACAGGATTTTCTTAATCGTCCTTCTAGTATTTACTATCAAGGTTCCTGCAAAAAAGTGTTGAATGAGCTACCTTGTAAAATAGCACATCACATATCTTTAAAATTTCTATTCAGTTTTTTCTGCTCTTTTGGATGTTTGTTTCGCGTATTGCCTGGAGCTACGACAGAGGGAAGGACAGTTTCCTGGTCCAAGTAGTTAAAACTCCATTGTGTGTTCCTCAGTGTGAGCTTGTTTGTGTTTCCCAGTGTGCGTGTGTAACATCGTGTGTCCGTATTGTGTTTATATTGACTTTTGTCTATATCCATTTTCTTTTATTAATTTATTTTAAGATTATTTGTCTTTCATTATGTACTTTATTTTGTTCATTTTTAATTTTTAATGTATGACGTATCTTATTTCCTCAATCGAGGATTAATGGAAACAACAATAAATATAAAATCTATATATATTTACATATTCGCTTGTAAAAGCAGGAGGAACAATAAACATTTGCATAAAATTTCCAACGACATGTCTTACATGTTGCAGATACTTGCTCGCCAAGACCGGAAGTCTGTTTGCCATCCGAAAATTTTACTTTTGGATGCAGCGAATGTCATTGCAATAATGCAGGAACATTTGCCACTTGTATAGATTCAGAGTGCTCAGAAAATTCTAAAGGTAAGCATATCTAATATATTAAAAATACATAAATAATTTGAATGTCTCTTTTCGGTACAGAAGGGAAACATCGTTACTGATACGTGGAAGGAGAGTTACATAAATGTAGAGCAAAATAATGAAGATTTGTGTCTATTCTGTTGCTGAATATAATACTGACATTAAACACGCTGGTTACGTTGTATTTCATCCGTAAGGAGTAGGTGTGGAAAGGGAAAAATAAAATTTTACGTACAATCTTCGACGCGTGTTAGAATTTGACCAAATATTCTACTCATGTTACCTAGGATCCATTATGAATCACGTTTGGGGTATAACAGTTCTAACACTCTAGGGGAGGAAGTGGAACTGCTGACATTTTAAATAATACTGAAACGTCAGAACTATTAGCGTCAAATGAAGTTTTCTGGGTCTTTCAGTTTGGTAGTGTAATTCAAAATAGTCAATTCCTCCTTTAGTCCCTATGAGTAACCGTATTGAGAGAGGACGTGATTGGAATGTCATTAGATTAAAATTTCAGAAGCGACCGAGAATGGTGTCTAAACCTGATGTATGGTAGACGCCGAGATTAATATTAACATTGACAATCCGGGTAACGTTGTAGTTTAGACACTGGGTTTATGGGTAAGAAAGAAAGGGGTAAAGGTCGTTAAAAATTATAATACGAAAATAACTGAAAATTGTGTTGAGTCAGGAGGTGGGGTGAGTCACTGCTGTTAATCATGATATTCATAATGCCTGTTTCGTTAGTCCAGTTCTACCACACTTTGTACACTGGGTGGATAAGAGGTCTATGGTTAATATGTTCAATAACATTTCTGATGTGTTTGTAATATTAAATACTAAATGGTAATAACAGTTTAGGTAGGAATAATAATATGTTTAAGAAATTATTTTTTCTGTTTGCTAGTTTTTTTATATTTATTTTGTAATGAAATAAATCATGTTTGTCTGAAGCTAATTTTAACTTTTTTTAGGTCCCCATTTGTGTCGTCCCGATTACAGATTCAGCAACGGTGCAATGGATTGCCTCTGCCTTCAAGACGGTCGTTCTGCTCTCTGCACTGCTAAACCTTCAATATCTTCCGGTAGGTTCTTAAGGGTCTTCACATTTGTTTATCGTCTAATGTTCGAAGTGACTTGAAAAAGTAATGGGATTTTGTAATTATTTCGATTCGCTCGCAACAGTAGTGATTAAGTTTTTACTTTCCAATATATTCGTCGACCTTTTTCATGGTTTATGCCTATCTTTTAACCAGGGGATGTATACGATTGCAGTAAAATGCGTGGTCTTGCTTCCTAAGACATCCATGCACAGGCGTTTTCACGACTTCCCCAACAATAATTAGAAATTTAACAACTCGTCAGGTTTCAATAATAAATCTTCACTCCTCAAATTACTTATTTCAAAGTCATCTATAAAGTAACATCTTCAAAGAGAGTCCCACAATGTGCTTCCTTTAGTGGCCAGAAGAGATGGAAGTGTGATGGTGCTAGGTCAGGGCTGTATGGTGGATGAGGCAGGATTTCCCATCCAATTTTAACAAACTAGTGAGTGATGTGACGACTAGTGTGTAGTCTTGCACTAGAAAGACATCCACGACGTCTCTGAAGGCATGATTTAAGTTTTTTGAAGTTGCTGACGTATTGGACAGATTCCATTGACTTGCTGAAAGTTGCGTAGTCACTTAAGTAACTGGTCTGCCACTTCGCTTTTCATCAGCCAACAATGTCTGCCATTCAGCTTCGTTACAGCGACGAATCCATCACCGATCAGTCCTGACATCCACCTTTGCATCACAGTACAAATTTTCTGCCTGTCATGATTGTTAACTGATGATTAACTTTCCACTTTTAAGAATTCAATCACAGAATGCTGTCTAATTCGTACGAGTCAGCCATTTTTGAAGAGGGTGCAGTGCTGTCACCTGTTGAGGAAGCTGCAAGAAGTTGTGACTGCAGTAGATTGAAGAATAATGTTTGATGAATTGCGTCAAATTCAAAACTTTCACCTAACTAACTTATTTAATAAAAATAGGAGGCATTACTTATTGAAGCACCCTCGAATCTAATAGTGACTATTTTGAAGGAGATAGTATAAATGTTCAAGAATAAATAGCATCCTTTCCAAACAAAATTCCCGTTACTTTTTGTACACACCTCGCATTTTTCAGTCTCTTGTATCCATTCATTATTATTTATTAGATAATTCATCTACTAAAATGGATCACTCATTTATCTTCATAAATATATTTTACCAAGTGAAAATTATCGTTACCCATTAGTTCCTCTATTGGCACGAAAAAAATTAAGAATACTCAGAAAATCCACGTGGTTAATTTTTTATAACTCATTCCTCCTTTACAAAATCTGTTGTTTTCTTCCTTGATTTAATTTAGTATTAAATACACGAATATAGAATCGTAATTCTCCGTTTACAAATACAATTGTGATTATTCTTTACAAGAATCCAAAAATCTTTTTTAGTTAGAGCCAGTTAAGTATGCCATTTTCTAAAGCATAATCATGCTAATGGAACTATCCAGCATCTTTACATGTTCTATATATAATCCAATAAAATCTATTTGAAGGTAGATGCTTTGATAAATTGTTAGGATTTATACCACCAACCTCATTAATTCTAGGAGCTAGCTTGTTAATACCTAACACAATTCATCAGCGTTTAATTACCGACGAGAGCGCTATTTATAGATACACATCGCTTTTAAGCTTGAATAAAGTGGAAACGAAAACAAACGTGCTTTAGAATTCAGCCTCAGTGAAATGGACCTTCGTTACATTCCAGGGGGATTTGTAGCATTTATACTGTCAGTACTATAATATTCTAGAAGCTGCTCATACAATTTCAAGGTAGTCGAAGAAACCCATGGAGTATGCCACAAAATATTAAATTATTCCTAAAGTGCAAGAGTTAGAAATCCGGAAAAAGTCTTCCAGGTTTTATTAGCCCCGTTCGTTTGGGAAGCTATAAAATATTATTTTATATTCATCCAATAAGAAAACATAATATTCAATCTTTTTATATAAATGCACTTATTGCTCCTAAATATAAGAAAATGGTTGAAAGATACCAAAATTAATTAATTGTACCAATAAAAAATTGTAGACTGTTTTCATTTTTTCTTTACTGGCGTCTACAATGTGTGTGTGTGTGTGTTAATTAAATACCTTTCCTAAGAAGGTTATATTTTTTCAGATCTTTATTTTTGTATATATATATATAAACTCTACTAAATATTAACAATTGGATCAATCCAAACCAAGTGGTCCAGAGGTGGTTTGTCGCACCATCTCAGAAAAAAATAATATTTAGTTTGTGCATTCCCTCATGTTTTGTCAGTTCAGAACTAATTTTGTTTCATTTATATTGTGCCCGGTTCAAAAATGGCGGCCGCTTATCTTGTAGCGCGCACGCCGTTTTTCGCGTTTTCAGATGTCTAGGAATTTTTAAATTATCTACTACTGTGTTGACGTATCTTTTCAAAATAAACTGCATCGTGTTCAGTACATTCTGGCCTACAAGATAAACACATAGTTACTAACCTAATATTATTTTTCATGTACTCTGTGTACCACGAAGTTGTCGATTCCTAATGAAGCAAATTCCATTTTTGTAGGCTAATTTCCCCAAGAAGAAACAGTTTGCGAACCTCAATTATTTCCGTGCTCTTACACATATTGGTGTAGGTACTCAGTGTAAATTATCAGTGATAACTGACGTTCCCTTTAGAAATTACACCCCTTTAAAAATGGGATTTTTCAAATTTTTCAATGTCAATCTCTGTTGGGCATGTAGATAAAAACCTGAAACTTTTTCGCATAATAGGTCTTTATAGTAGCAAACTACGACATTAATTTGAATTTTGAGATTTAAATCAAAAATAGTATGAAAAATTGTTAAACATACGTTACAAGTGCAGTATAAGTGGGTATATCAATATAATACTTCAAATATTTAGACATTTTAAACAAAGAAAACTATTTAGAGAACAACACATAATGTTTTATATATTTATTGTTATATATTCTTCCATTATTATGTAATATAAATTTCATAATAGGTAATGAAATACAAAAATATTAAAATTGTTTGTATGATGTGTGGCGTTATATGGGTGCGAAACGTGGACGGTAGGAGTTACAGACATAAAAAGAAATGTGGTGCTATAGGAGAATGCTGAAAATCAGATGTATGGATTAGGGTAACCAGCCAGGAAGTTCTAAGCAGAATATGGGAGGAGATGAAAATTTAAGGACTTTAACCAAGAGAAGGAAAATATTAATGGGCAACGTTCTGAGGGTCTTGTAAAATTAGCATCATCAGAGGGAAGCGTGTGGGCTAATAAGAAAAGAGGGGGGAGAGGATGTAATACACTAAGTAGATTGGTAAGGACGTGTGATGTTATAGTTATGCGGAAATGTAAAGGCTTGCGGCAGGATAGGCCGGCATGGAGGGTTGAATCAGATCATTCTTAGGGCTGCTACTTTCATTTTTCTATTTTGATATTCCCTAAGGCCGCCATATATTGCTTGTTAATTCTAGGAAACAGAGCGTACGACAAGTCGTCTATTTCTCTCTACAATGAATCCACTCCCTCCTTAACATTTCAGTTTCGACTTAGGAACTCTTAGACTTTTCTCGCGGCTTTTAGTTTATTCCAGACCTTGGGCATGAGGCAAGAGTTGTCTCCTGATACCACTGGATCAGTCGGCCAACTGCCTCCTAAAACTGGTGGAGACACGGAGAGGGGAATGCTGCGACCCCACAGCAGCCTCATCTCCCGTCATTCGGAAGGACGTGAGAATAGACCCAATGCCCGACCGATCTGATTCAGGTTTTCTAGGGTTTTCCCTGCACCTCCTTAGGTGAAACACGGGGTAGAATTCTTAAAATATAGCCCGGGGGCCTTTGGCTACCTTGCTCTACCTATCGCTCCCCCCCGCCCTTTTTCAACTTCCTTCCTACGCTATTAAAGGGGAGTTGCTTGTTTCAGGATCAACCTCATGTAGCCTGTTAATCCAATAAAAGCTGTATAAATTTAAATAATTTATATCTAAAATTAAGAATGTCATTTTTTGAGTTTTGTAATATTATTGTTCTGGCAGGTATGATGTGCAGTCCGAGGCGGTATTTCCCCGACAGATGCAACGTGTGCCTGTGCAATTCAGACGGCCGGTCAGCTCTGTGCACCGTGAGACACTGCAGCTCCTCTTCCGTCCACCATGAAGGCCACGTCAAATCTGGATCGGAAGACCACGACTTACACTAGAATGCCACTAGAAATGTCGTATTTAAATCGTTGAAACAAGCTCGTAAGTCTATATGCCTACTAGAAAACATAATGTACTCAGTAAAAGTAAGCTACATAAATTAAATAAATTACCTTAGAATTCAGTGAAGTTGTATTATTTTTAAACCCGTCAAAGGATTTTATATTTTTCTCTTCCTATTAAATTATCGTCCACGTGTACTTTGAGACAAACCTCATAGATTTAGATTTATTGTTGTTTCCATTAGTCCTCTGCCGAGGAAATAGGATACGTCAAACATTACATTACAAAATAATTAAATACCAAAACAAATAACTGGAATAGCAATGGAATGAAATATCGAGAAAGGATGCTTATACATAACCTCTACAGAAGATTAGTAACTAGAATAGAACATCAAGAAAAGAAAGCTTTAATCAAGAAAGGAGTAAGACAAGGATGCAGTCTGACGCCCATGTTCTTTAACTTATATATAGAACAGGTGATGAAGAATGTTAAAACGGAACATGGAAAAGGAATCATACTGAAGGAGAAGAAATAAAAACCTTACGCTTTGCCGACGATATT
Source organism: Eucriotettix oculatus (assembly GCA_034510155.1). Taxonomy (NCBI): domain Eukaryota; kingdom Metazoa; phylum Arthropoda; class Insecta; order Orthoptera; family Tetrigidae; genus Eucriotettix; species Eucriotettix oculatus. The sequence goes on along the minus strand of CM067378.1, from coordinate 12,222,664 downwards.
GTAGTATTAGGGGAATCAGAAAAGACTTGGAAACCATAATAAATGGCATGAACGTAGTCCTGAAAAAACAGTTCAATATGAGTATTAATAGAGGGAAAGCCGAGGTATTGGAGTGTAGTTTGAGAAAAAAATAATAGACGTGTTAGATTGGGAAGGAATTTTTGAAGGTAGTTAAGGAATTCTGCTACTTGGGAAGCGTAATAACTAGGAATGGTAGAAGTATAGTAGACATAAAGTGTAGGATTGCACAGGCAAGGAAGGCTTTCGCGGAAAAGAGGAGTTTATTTACGGGTAATATGTGTGAATATTCGGAAATCGTTGCTAAAAATGTTCGTATGGAGGGTGCGTTATATGGGTGCGAAACGTGGACGATATTAGCTCTGGAAAGGGAAACAATAGAAGTCTTTGAAATGTCGTTTTATAGGCGAATGCTCAAAATCAGATGGATGGATAGAGTAAGTAACGAGGAAGTTCTAAACAGAATAGGGGAAAAGCGAATAATACGGAGGACGTTGACCAAGAGAAGGGATAGATTAATAGACCTCTTTTAAGGCACGAAGGTCTTGTAAAATTAGCATTAGAGGGAAGTGCGTGGGGTAAGAACAGAAGAGGGAAACGAAGGATCGAATACGCTGAGCAGATTAGAAAGGATGTTGGTTGTACTAGTTATGTGGGGGAAAAAAGCTTGCGCAAGATAGATTAGCATGGAGGGTTGCCTCAGCCCAGTCTTAGGACTGAATACAACAACAACAAATAACATAATAAACTACAACGTCGCACTCTAGAAGGCACAAACACACGCTTAAACAATGGAAATTTCAATTCTTGGAGCTTGGACAATCAATCTGCCTTCCCTAGTAGCTCCAGGCAAAACATGAAACAAACAAAAGGCCAGAAAAAAACTAAACAAAATTATTTATAACTGTGTAATAGAATATTTTACAAAGAAACACAATCTACAACTTTGCAGGAACATTATTTTCTAATATTAAGGGAACGATCAATAAACTCCTGTACAGAGTATAATCTACCATTTAATAGAATTTTTTAACGTTGATTCCCGAAAATTTTCTAATTAATGGACGTATGTTAAAGTAATATATGAATATTTTAATTTATATTTTTTATATCTATATAAATAAAATGTATTTTAAACTATTCCATCCTAACATTATGTACCGGAACTATTCTAACACACTGTGACTTCCAAGGTTTGCGTTTCCATAACATTCATCAGATTACTGTGAAATTTTGGGGTTCACCCCAGAGATGCTTTCTGTTGATCATTTGAACATTTAGGGCATATATACCAATATAAAAATATATTCGGGTAGATACCCATGTATTCTACATTCATTTGCATAATTGCCTGTTGAATGTGTGATGAGATTAATTTAAACCTTCTTACATCACTTCAACAGCCCGAATATGAGCGAACAAAATCAATGTGTTCAGAAAAAAGGATTTGTTTTATTCTAAGAAACTGCGGCTAAGCACAAAAAATAAAGTAAATATTCATATCAAACAAATATCTGAAATCTGATAAAATGGAATCGTAGACAATTTCAATTATTTGAACATTGTTTAAGTCCTTTGGAACGCAGCCCAGTGATGTGTCCTAATTAATTAATAACTAAAGATGTCCTAATATAAGGACGAAATATCGTTTATTTCTATCAAATTTGTATGAAAATTTGTAATTTGATTAGTGAACATTTTGTTCGTAATTTTTGGTCATTAATATTTGTTGTTGTGGTATTCAGTCCTGATGCAACCCTCCATGCTAACCTATCTTGAGCAAGCCTTTATATCTCCGCATAATTTTAACACCCTCATTCTTCCCAATATGCTTAGGGTATTCCATCCTTGGCCTCCTTATTCTGTTTTTAACCGCACACTTCCCTCTATAACTCTCCTATTACACAAAATTTCCTTTCTGCAACACCTACCGTCCACGTTTCGCACCCATATAACGCCACACTCCTTACGAATATTTTTAGAAACGATTTCCTCATATTCGGAATTATATTACCCGTAAGTAGATTCCTCTTTTCTGCGATAGTCTTTCCTCACTGTGCTATCCTACTCTTTACCTCTACTCTACTTTTACCATCCCTCGTTCTTATGCTGCTCAAGTAGAATAATTTCTTAACCTCCTTAAAAATGTCCCTTCCCAATCTAAAATCCTTTGTTACTCCACTGTTTCCCATACTACACTCCATTACCTTGGTTTTCCGTCTATAAATCCACATGTTGTACTCATCATTCCGGACCACGTTTATGCCATTTATTATGGTTTCCAACTCTTCTGACTCCCTTCTAATACTACTATGTCACCGGTAAGGCGTAGGGTTTTTATTTCTTCACCTAGCAATATGATTTCTTTTCCATATTCGGTTTTAACTTTCTTCATCGTCTGCTCTATATAAAACAGACAGTGCATCCTCGTCTTACTCTTTTATTGGTTTTGCTTTCTTTTCTTGATCTTCAATTCTAATTACTGCTGACTGGCTTCTGTAGGGGTCTTCTTTCTCGATATTTTATTCCTGATTTCTTCAAAATCCTTAATAGTGTGTTATAGTTCACTTTATCATCAAACTCTTTTTAAATCTGCAAATGAAAGGAACGTAGACCTGGTTTTTTCTGATATTGTCTTCTAAAATTAGACGCAGAGTCAATATTGCTTCTCTTGTCCCTACATTCTACCTAAAACCAAACTGATCTAACACTCATTCCATTATTGTCTTTATTATTTTACACACAATTGAAACTTAACTAATCGTCTTGTGCTGTTCGCATCTGAGTCCCTGTCCCCTTCGGTATTATGTTTTTTACTAAAATCTTCTGGTATTCTTCCTGTTTCGTAGACTCCGCAAACTATCGTGGGCAGCCATGATATTGCTTCTTCGTCCGATGATCTTATCAACTCCGCTGTAATGTTGTCAATTCTTGGCGCTTTACAATCTCTTAGCGCTCTATCAAACTCCGACCCCTGTTTTGCATCGTCTTCTTCTTCTGTTACCGACTGATCCATGAGAAAGCTCTTCTCGATATTCCATCCATCTTTCTGCCTTTTCTTCTTTATCCAGAATTAGCTACCCATCGGCTCTTCTGATGTTCGAGCTAATATTTTTCCTCTCTCCAATTTTTTTTTAATTTTTATATATGCTGCATCTATTTTACCTTTCATCGTGAAATCTTCAAGGGTTTACATTTCTCTTGTAGCAACTCCTTCCGTCCAGGTATTACCCGTAAGTAAATTCCTCTTTTCCGCGAAAGTCTCCTTGCCTGTGCTATCCTACTCTTTATGTCTATCATCCCAAGTTATTATGCTTCCCAAGTAGCAGAATTAATATTTATACATTTACATTAATATTTATATTATATTCATATTAATAGATATAAATTATAAATTTATATTAATATTTATAAATTTGTTTATAGTAAGGCTGCATAATTAAGCTCTACCCACGAACTGACTGTCTCCAATCCTCGAGTCGTATTTCAAAGCGCATTGAATATCTTCAGCTCGTCGATATATACGGCTTGCGTGCTTGCTAGTTTTGAGTCAACTAGTGTAAGCACACTTTGAGCCGATTGTAAAGAGCGATACGATATTAACAACGAAGCTTGGTCCTCGGAAAGGCTGTTTGCAGTAATTTCATTAAGCCCGTGCCAATGAAATAGCGGAGCGTGTGAAGCCGGCCTGACAAATGGGCCAATCGCAGCCGAGCAGGATTCTAAAGCGTCCTAATGTCTGTTTCGGTCGACCGACCGTTATGTTGCAAATGAAGACGAATGCTTGGTGCCACAAAGCAAATCCGATAGTTCTTGCCGGGGTGAATCTAAATAGCCGGGCCAGCATCTGTCTCTGTCGCGGTGATGGAGGACCGGCCGAGCCAATGGTGTGAGTTCCTGATTGCGCCTACGCTGCGCATATCAAGTCATACCGTACTGTCCACCTACACCCCTACAACAGGTACAAATATTCATTCTCTTCTTTATCAGGATTTCACCAGGATTATTCAAAAACAACAAGACTTCAAATTTTTTTTTCTTCTAAACTATAAAAGATAGAAATATAATTCCAACTGATACAAAACAAATTTTTATTCACTCAATATAACAACCATGTGTTAAACAACGTGTATCATAACGGTGACGCATTTCTTGCCACACACAAATCAGCTGATCTCTAGGTATCGAATTCACTGCTTGAACATGTGGCGACAGGGTGATTATTTATTAAAGAAGAAATTGGAGTTTTATACATTATATAAATGAAAAATTTTATTAAATTAAATTTTAATCAATTTGAATTATAAATAAAGGATAACATTAATTTATATACATCATTTAAACTTTAGGGCCGGCTGCTTACTAAGCTCACAGGAGAGCAAGAATATCGAAGGGTCCGATCAACCACCACTCTTAACTCCCTTTCATCGACTGCTCAACCCACTCCATCTCTTCTCAACGAACTCCCTCCTCAATCCTTTATAAACCACGAAATCTGTGATTTCCCCTTCCTGATTCAAATTTTGACCTATAGGAAACATTATTACCTTTTCGAGTTCCCAGATACAGAGTTCACGTCTGCCCAAAAAGTTGCAAAACGACACGCACCAGAGGTTACAGAACCTTCTGAGGGAACATCTGACACGTTACAAATATATTTTAAATCTAAGATTATTCCATACGAAACAATTATTGGCTTTTGTTGGCTAGCGGCTTCTTAATCCCTCAATGGCCGCTTCCTTGGCAGATGTTCTGGTGTTGTGAGGCCCAGCTGGATAGCAGCGAAAGTCAAGAACCCCGACTACTCCCAGATCGAAAAAAGTTTAGTTGAAATTTATTTTATTTAAATGAAAATTACAACTTTAATAGTTTTGAATATATTTGTACACTACTTGCTATTTCTCCAAGTCTCAGACGAACGAAGTCGCGGACACAGCTAGTAGGTACAAGCCTTATTATATTGCTTTCACTTTTGTAACACTTTATTATTATTATTTATAAATGATTTCTCCTATCTAGAATCAGAACAGAATATATAAATTAGTGTTTAAATTTTGTTTCTTTGGTAACGGAAACTTAAAAATCATATTTTAATTTGAAATATTGAAACTCTTCCTCGAGGAAATTGCACAATGAACAAATAAAAAATATACCAGCTACATTTATAAGATTGGTATCACTTGAAATTATCGATCAGAACGCCATCTGTTAGAGAATTTAAGTACACGTCAGCCAGTGTTCCACTCTGGCGTATACGACAGGAACAACGTGACGGCTCAATTCGCTTTTTGTGAATACTAATTTATAATTTTGGAGGCACTTATCCATTTTTCTGATGGATCATAGGAAATTTAATTCAATCTTTGCGCTTGTTTCTAGTAACGTAAAAGGATTCTTGGTTATGTGCACCGGGACACCATCACACAATATTATTATTTCCAAATAAAAAAATGCAGCAATCATTTAAGATCTCTACAACGTTTCGTTCAGTTCGTGGACTTCCTTAAGTAATTTTTAAATTGATAAACACATATACACATAATAATTTTGCATCGTAGACTGCGGCTGAATTTACTCTGGACGAAGTGCACGACGCAAAACTATCAGCATGTGTGTGTGTATAGATCTATAGATTTAAAATTTACGTGAGGAAGTCTCAAACAGGACGAATTGTTGTAGATATGTGAAATAAATGTTAATATTGTTTGAAAAACAGATTAAAAGGCGGTCAATAATTCAACAAATAAATTAATTACTATTAATTTAATACAAATACAACTTTTCATATATCTTTGTAAACTTCTTCAGGAAAATTATTAATCTCTTTGCTGCTTACATAGGTAGATATTTTATTAATCTCATTCATTTAAATTTGCAGACGTTTATAACAATTATATTTTTGACAAATCGTAATTAACAAGATCAAAAATGTAAATAATGTTGTTACTAATATAATATTTCAGCGAACTCTCAACAATACTTACTCTACTAAATAAGTAAAATACTACAATTCAAAATTTTTAATATGATATTTCAATTAACGTTCTGATGACGGGGGTGGTGCTTCAGAAAATTCAAGAATCTGAAACCCTACACAATGCCTGCCATCTGTGAACGTCAGGTAAGCAACCAGTTTGCTGTCCCTCCACACTGTCCTTATTAATTGTTTTAATTAACATGGCAATGTCATTTTCTGAAAAAATTTCGTATTCATATTCTGTTGAGAAGCACCTTAAAACAGTAATTTTTGAATAATATTAAAAAAAAGATTCTATTTTGTATGTCCGTTCTAAATTCCGGTAACCAGTACAAAGAAGGATAATCTATACCTGCGTTATATGTAGACAATTTTCAGACGAAGTATCACTTATAATTTAAATAATTTCTCCTTCGATAATTTCTCATACATACTAAGAAACACGGCAAATCTGAGTCTAAAAGGCGAATCCTCTGATACTAGAGGCTTCCTGCTGTAGTACAGATTCTGTAATATATAGGGGGAAAGGCTTAATTTAGTTATTATTTGATTAATTAATTAAGCTCCACAAATAAACAAATTGTCATAATATGGGGATGGGTTTTATTTTAACCACTATGATAATTTAATTATAATTTAAGGGAGAACATACAAAATTAAAAATCTAAGTGGAGATTTATTTTAATAAATGAACAAAATTAAAGTAATTAAATTCAAAGAAATCTAAAATACAGGCAAACAACAACATTAATATACATAAAAAGGTAGAGAATTAACAAATTTAGAATTATGAGGAAGGAACATAATTTATGGCAAATAGACCTGGAAATGTGAATTATATAAAATAAAAATCAACGATGCCGTCGAGGACTGCAGCTGCATCCTCTGGCGCCGTTTTGTTTCGGACTGCTTTGGGCTGACGAACTGGAGGCGCCTGTCGATTACTGCATCGGATGGTCTAGCCGTGGGCCCAAGGTAGTAGAAAAGCCTACTAAAATCAACAGCTATTGAGGTCTCAAGTTACAATAACCAGCCCTTAACAGTTACTCTCCTTATTGATGTCTTGCCAACGGCTTACAACTTCCTGTCAACCACTTAAAAAATCTCTCCCCTCGTCAGTGCGCTTGACAAGAAATCTTCTTCCTCCCCTTTTCGGTAGCAAATCGGCTGTAATGTCAGATAACAACCATTGGCTTGTATTGGAACAATTATCAGCGGCATATGTGAACAGATGCCTTCACATATATTATGTATTAGTTCCGTCTAGAGGACATTCCTAATTTTTCACGCGTAACTTCTGACTTTGGAAGCAAATCTGACTCAAATAAGATATGGAAGACACTCATTGTTCGTAAAAACCTCTTCCATTATTCTGAAGAAAGGCTCATTTCCATTATACAAAGAAGGGTTACAGCGCTGCCCACGCACGCACACAAAAATGCGTCGCAGACCTTAAGGGTTGACTCTCGTACTGTATTGCAGTTATTTCTGTTCACATTATATAAAAAAATGATAAACGGATTTTCTGTAAATTATTTAAGGCGTTGAGACATTCAGAAAACTTTCCTGTAGTATTTGTAGAAGCTGAGTCTTTTACTTTTATTTTTTATTAATGAGACATGTTATTAGCTTGTCATCTATTAGTTCCTCTTAATTCACGACCTGCCGCTAGTTCACGAACCACTTGTAGTTCACCAACCACATAACGAGTGAACTATCTGCATTGTTCTTTTTTTCGGAATTGTTGTTTTAATTAGTTCGCTCACTAATATACACGCACGATAGAAGTCTAAACAGTACAATTATTTACACCTGCAATTAGTATCTTTGATTCTAATTATCTTGTGCGATTTCCATACTGTAAAATTAATTTCAGGTAATACTAAGAGACTAGTATATAAATTCGATGCGTCTGAGTTTTTAACTAAATAATAGCCTTTCCTTTAATATTAAGTATATATATATATATGTATATATGTGTGTGTGTGCATCTCCAGATAGTATATTACACATAATTTGGTATTCATATTCTGTTGAGAAGCACTTTACAACAGTAATTTTTCAATAATTATAAAAAAAATATTCTATTTTGTATGTCAGTCGTAAACTCGGGTAACCAGTACAAAGAAGGAAAATCTATATCTGCGTTATTATGTAGATAATTTTCAGATGAAGTATCACTTATAATTTAAATAACAATTTCTATTTGGTATTCCCTGTTATTTTAACGTTGAACTCTTCACATTTGCCTTTTGGCTCCGCTTTATCTTCCTTTAATTGAATTTGGCCTATAAGATAATGCAATATTCTGGGAGTAACGTGAAACATGACTAAATAAATATGTTTATAAAAATACAATTTTTTGTAAATATCCTGCTGTAGATTGAACTTTCGATATGTTGTGATTATCATACCTAGGTAAATTATTTCATATGGAAACTATTATACGGAAAATAACGAGTATTTACGGTTCAGTATTTTGTAGAACGTATAACAATACAATACACATAAAAAGGACGTGTAATAACGTTGAAAGTTATTTTCAACATTAGATACGAGATGTAATTGTTGTAACATGTGGGTACGACGTGGTGTTCTTCCGTCATTTTTTCCGAATCATTGTATTCATTAATTTCATAAATGCTGGCGGGGAATGGCATTTCACGTGCTATCAGCTGCATGTCACGCAGACTGGCGTGCCTAATCTACGAACCTGCGAACCGTGCGTTGCATTATGGCCGCGTGCGTTTCCATTATATTGCACTACAAACAGTCCGTGATTGGCGGTCTCCCCGCGTAATTTTCACGTTTGTATGCGTTCCCAAACACGGGGAATGCCACCTCCGTCCGAATTAATGCTAAGTCCGTGGCGACGGTATTTGATCTACTGTCAGCTTCCCTTCAGTCCCATCTCTATACCTGCCTACCTGACTCTTCCATTCATTTGAGTCGTATCATCCATTAAACTATAGCGCACTTTATTAATATAGCCGGCGTTGCCCGAGAATTCATTTAATTCCGCAGTGATCTCTTTGTCAACAAGTAACTGTGATGTAGTGGCTAGCGTGTCTGCCACGGGTTCGAATCCTGGCATGGGTTTGGATGTTTGTGCTGTTTGAGAAACATTACTAAGATACCCCTACAACGATATAAATTCCCCGAATCATAAACAGTCGCTAATTACCTTGCAGTTGATGTGACTAAAACAACTAATAATAAAAAAAACACGTGATTAAACCTCAGAGAGAGGATCACTTTTTTTAAAAAAAAATAACCTTTCCACTTCCTCTACTTTATGAGAGCTGAATTTCATCATAACCACCGCAATGACTCAGTAACTCAATCGCGTCGAGAAAACTACTGCTTCCTTAAATAAACACACATAAAATATGCAGAAAAATATTTATAAGAAGAAGATAGTTGATTCATCTCTTCAGTCTACGTGAAATAATGGGTGTATATGTTGTTGTGGTATTCAGTCCTAAGACTGGTCACATACAAGCCACCATGCTAACCTATCTTGCACAAGCCTTTCCTTTCCCTTATAACAAGCATAACCCACATCCTCCCTAATCTGCTTAGCGTATTCCATCCTTTCCATCCCTCTTCTGTTCTTACCCCACACACTTTCCTCTAATGTTGATTTTACAAGACTCTCGTGTCTTAAAACGTGGTCTGTAATCTATCCCTTCTCTAAGTCTACGTCCTCCATATTGTTCGCTTTTCCCCTATTCTGTTAAGAATTTCCTCGTTTATGATTCTATCCACCCAACTGATTTTCACCATTCGCATATAGCACCACATTTCAAAGGCTTCTATTCTGTTCCTTTCCACAATCATCAAAAAATAAATTAGTACTTTTTTGGGTATCAGACTATATGAGGATGATAGAGAATCTCGCAACTCCCCTTTACAATTAATTAAGGGCGTACTGTCTTTATATAGGATGCGGCAGCTAATCGGGTAATTTTGATATATGTCAAAAATTAATGAAGCCGTTTATAAAATAATTCATACAATCACAAACAACATAAAAACTCATTTACATTTCAATTGCGACCACGGAACATACACATTCTAAATGAAATTGAATGGCCTCAGAATGTGAGAAACTTGAGAAACCAGACAGAAAACGAGGTATCCCTAAATGTTAGACTCATTCCCACTCTGGGCTGAAACACCTGAAATGGCTAAGATAAACTCCCACTAGTGATTCTCCCCTAAAAAGAGAGTGAAGGGTGGGGGCGGGGGAGAGCGAGAGTGAGAGAAATACATCCGATCTAAATCTTCAATCGAGTGGAACAATAATTAAAAGCTTTTAAAATCTTGCAACATATGATTTTGACTAAATTATTCATCCGTAATACAAGTGTGTAATCAGGTAAATGTAATAATGTATATGTATTGGGCATTAACGTTTTTCATGGAAAATTGAGCAAAATTAATATTGAAATTGACTGACTGGGCTAAGAATTCAATAGTTTTCAGCGGTTAATTTTTTTAAAATATATTTTATTCAATTTTATGTTTTAAACAAGGAATAGCATTTGCAATATTGTGTAAAATATTATCAGAATAAGAAATGCAATAAAATGGCGGTGGTGTACTCTATTAGAAAATTGGAGTGTATTCTGTATTTTTTGATAGAAAATAATTGATTATAATTTTTATTGTATATTTTATTGAATACAGAAGAAACTATGTACATCGCAATAGACATCATATCATACAACGAAAAGCGTTGAATAACTTAAGCCGGAGATTTAAATAAAATGTGATAAGTATTCTCGTACGACTCATACGTCTCGTACTGTTTATATCCTGCGTCACGTTGGTGAATGCTGCAAGACGTGTGCATTCTCTCGAAGAGCAATGTGAAGTACTCAGTGCCGGTAGCGAATCGTAAATCCGCTCAGTGAAGGATATCGTCTTTTCAAATATTCAATGCGATGCTCCCAGTGACGCTAAACCAGATGGAAAGGCGTGCTACGAAGATAAGTCAGAGCGAAATACGTTTACTCTCGCAATGCCGCGAGAGAAACGCAGTAAACAACTTACAGAGAACAGGTTAATCCAAGCTTCCGCGCCGCCAACGGCTTGCTTCGTCTCAAATCATATCAATTTTAAATTCTAAAGGGAACGGTAATTTATAACATTAGCTATTATTTAGTTAAAAGCTCTGACGCATCGAATTTATATACTTGTCTCTTTATTATTTCATGAAATTAATTTTATAGCATGGAAATTGCACAAGATAATTAGAATCAAAGATTGTAGTGCAGTCAAACCCTGCCATTTTTAATTCCAATTAATGAAATTTTAAATTACACAAAAATTTCAATAATCACATGTCTCTGGCCAGGTAAAAGGGATTTTTCCCAGCGCCGAGCAGGCGGCTGTCTGCGTGCTTATAACAATAAGCTTGTTTTTCGCTAAAAGAGCGTTCACTATCGGAAATTCCTAGGAATGACCTGTGTCATCAAAAACCTCCCGCGCCGGACGGAGAACTCACGAGGATTGCGAGACAACCGTCACGTGGAATAGTTTTATCCCATGGAGGGAGACTGTACGGTGAACCATCGGCCAAGTCGAGGAAGCAGCGGAAGAGTATGGTGTAAAAGATTGACAGTCGAGGAGGCAGAGATGTATGGTGTAAGAAATTGATAATAAGGAAGTTGAAAGCAGTCTGGTACGAAGTTCAGTAACAGGTTAAAGTAGAAGGCTAGACGGCGAAGGAGTTAAGTGTTAACGACGATGAAAAATACGAGTTATAAGGAGGAAAAATTTAGTTCTCAATTCCGGCAGTTTTAGGCTCAACCCGAACAACGAGAGAAGAAGGAAGTCCAGTCGCATGTTAATCTGCACCGACGTACACAGGCAAACAAAACAGGTACGTCCAGTGAACGGAATATCTGCTTCATGTAGATACTCAAATAATAATTAAACCCTGAGAACTTCAAAATCGTCCCCTTTAATTACTTATTATCTATTTGTAATCTTCGCGCAGGATCCCATTTTAATAAATGCGTATATTATATCCTAAACTTAAATTCATTAAATAGTTAATATAATTCCCCCATCATTTACAAGATACTAATTTCAGGTGTAAAGAATTGAACTGTTTCGACTTCTATCGTTCGTATATAGTAGTGAGCGAACTAATTAAAAACAACTATTCCGAAAAAAAGAACAATGCAGATAGTTCACTCGTTATGTGGTTGGTGAACTAGAGGTGGTTCGTGAACTAGTGGCAGGTCGTGAATTATGAGGAACTAACAGATGACAATAGCTAAATTAAGCCACCTTCTCCATTATATTACAGAATCTTTACTACAGATGAAAGCTTCTGGTATCAGAGGATTCGCCTTTTAGACTCAGATGTTCAGGGTTACTTAATATATATGACAAATTTTCGTTGTAATTTAAAATTTGTTCCATTTTTCTGTTGTGGAAAGAAAACAAATTTAGAAACACAGAAAACAACTTAAAATCAGATGAGGCCGGTTTCGGTTCGCCAGATGCACGAAACGTGTAGATATAGCTTGTCCTCAGCATCGTACAGACTAAAGTACTACAGTATTTATTTACTTATATAGATCAGAGGTGTTTGGGTCGAGGATTAGCTTGAGAGGGATAATGTCTACACAGGACACCCTTGCTGAAAAGTAAAATGTACCTCAATAACTTTCTGGTTCACTAATGCTTAAAATAATTCGCTCTTATAAGCAAGTGTAATACGACTCATATGTTGCACTTTCCAGTCGACAGTTTTCCAGTCTTTTCGTACATTTATTCAGAATTATGTATCATATTATGGAACATCAGGGAATGAATTTATTGTGAGTGCAGAGTATGAGAACTATTTTCTGAGAAACCATTGCGTGAATATACCGTAACTCTTTGCTATCCTCATTGATAATGTGGATTTGAGGTTTTTAGCTACTCTCCGTCCAGGGTTAATATCATATTTTCTTTAAATTTTCATTTTAGTTTTTATATTTTCTTTTTTCCTGTAGGTTACCGGCACATCTTCACTTTCTAATTAAATACAATGTTCATTCTTTTATTAAATTTGTTAACCATATTTGTTCTTTTTATGTAGTCCTATTATTTGATGAATAAAACAAAATGTTATATTATTTTGATTTAATTTTCAACCAATTACCCATAGAATAAATTAAAAATAACAACAAACCACTTAGAAAATGTTGTATACAAAATTGACTGATAATTCTAGTCGGTTTTTTGTTTGAATTTGTAACGGAACTTCACTCCTAGACTGGATTTGTGGCACTTGCTTGCATTTCGGCCAAAGGAGTCATAGAGTGAAGTTCCATGTACAGCTAAATTTTGTAAGTGTAAAACAACGTATTTTATTTTAAGAATTTTTCAATACATATTACCCAACGTAATCAATTTGTAATTTTTTTAGTATCTGAAGAAGTCTCAAATGAGAGACGAAACGTCGTAATATTTAAATTATAAAAATACTGACAAAGAGGCTGATTAAACCATTTAATTCTCAAAAAAATATTTAATTAAAAATACGTTTTGTTTCCAAGTATAATGTTGTTAATGTGGGTTTCAAGCAAAGGAGATGGCACTTTAACTGGCTGGGACCTTGCGCTTCATTGACTGAGGTTCTACAGTTTTTGAACTACTCCCCCAGTTATACATTTTTTACAGTTGATACAACTTTCACCACACTGTAAATAATTCGAGAAAATATTACAGCCGGGTTCTCACGTTGAGAGCATTCGCTCCCGTGCGGTCGTATGCGTTCGCCGCTTAAGCAAGCTGTGTCACTGCGTAAATTAAAGGAGAACCGCCACGCCCCAGTCGGAATTTTGTGCAATGCAAAAAATGTCAAGAAGTCAACCACACCAAAATTACTAGCCTCAAGAAACTCAGACGAGTTAATTACGACCAAAACCATATAATAACCGATTGTAGCAAGGGTCAGACAGTTCCATTAATACTCGTAAACCCCAATGGGAAGCAACAGACGTTGTTCGGTTGCAGTCAAACTAAAAAATATATAAGCAGGGTATGTAAGAAAACTTTAATTGGGTAGTCAACGAGAAACCCGACGCTCTCCCTCGGCATGATAAGTTCGGAATTTTCACTCTTCATTAATCTCGTCCAATCACCAAATAATCAAAATGATAGTCCTTCCAATACCTAAATGGTTGAAACCGTTGATCGTGGCAAAAATGGAAATATTTACAAAAGTTGGAGGATCGTAATGGATCCCGGCGTTGACTCGGAAGAGCTCAGCAACACTCCAGTAAGGTCGACGACCAGGGTTCGATTCACGGGTAGGTCGAGGTATTCCAAATCATATCTTCTAAATAAAGTATCATGGCCTTTGGATCAATTTCAATAGAACCAATTCTTCTCTCTTTGAATTACATTAATGTTAGATTGATACACAAATAAAAGTAATGGCAAAAGTTTCAAATTAGGATTATAGTAAGACTAGGACAAAAATATTAACGAAAATAGTATATAGGAGGATGGAAGGTCAAATAGAAAACGAGTTAGGAGAAGATCAATTTGGTTTTAGGAAGAATTAAGGGACAAGAGAACCAATATTGTCTTTGCGGCTAATTTTAGAAGAGAGGATAAGGAAAAACCGGCCTAGGTTCATGGCATTTCTTCATGTAGAAAAAGCACTTGATAACGTGAACTGGAACACACAAAGAGTACTAGAATAAAATGTCGAGAAAGGAGGCTTATACAAAACTTCTACAGAAGACAGGCAGCAGTAATTAGAATAGAAGATCTAGAAAAGAAAGCAGAAATAAAGAAAGGAGTAAGACAAGGATGCAGTCTGTCACCCACGCTCTTTAACTTAATTATAGAACAGGCGATTAACCAAGTTAAAATGGGATATGGAAAAGGAATCATACTGCAAGGAGAAGAAATAATAACCCTGCGCTTTACCGGCGATATTGTAGTATTAGGAGAGTCAGAAAAAGATTTGGAAAACATAATAAATGGCATGAACGTGGTCCTGGAGAAAGAGTTCAATATAAGGATTAATAGAGGGAAAACCAAGGTAATGGAATGTAATATGAGAAACACCAGAATAGCGAATGGTGTTAGATTGGGAAGGGGGATATTTTGACGGAAGTTAAGAAATTCTGCTATTTGGGGAGCGTAAATATGCTAAAAATGTTCGTATGGAGTGTGGCGTTATATGGGTGTTAAACAAGGGCGATAGGAGTTTCACATAGAAAAAGAATAGAAGCCTTTGAAATGTGGTGCTATAGGAGCATGCAGAAAATCAGATGGGTGGATGGAATCACTAACGAAGAAGGGGAAGAGGGAACAATATGGAGGATGTTGACCCAGAGAAGAGATACGTACTAAGGAATGAGGGCCTTGTAAAATTAGTATTTGAGGGAAGTGTGCGGGTCAAGAACAGAAGAAGGAGGACAAGATGAAATAAGCTAAACAGATTAGGGAGAATGTGGGATATGCTAGTTGTGCGGAAATGAAAAGGTTAGCGCAAGGTAGGTTAGTATGGAGGGTTGCATCAGACCAGTCTTGGTACTGAATACCACAACAACAGGAGCATTACACGAAAACATAACACTAAATCGTGATCTATTTTTTATATTATTGATGAGTAAATTATGTAATCTCTTGAGTTTGATAATCAGTCGTTTTTAAATACTAATTCTTCATTTTTTTAATTTAATACTAAAACCGAAACATAATTATATAATTTAGTAATTAGTTTAATTTCCGCCCAGTCCTCAAAACTATGCTTGTAACTATTCGTATTATTACCCGGGGGGAAAGCTTCACCCCGAGGCCGCGCATCTGCTAGTGTTATTCCATTCTGCAACACTAGCAAGGGGCTCGCATTCCCGCAAATTCCAACATGCGCGCTGCAGCTCTAGCGAAATGATGTCATTTTAACGACGTGGAACAGCGCAAACCTAAATCAGATTCAATTACACCGCTAGCGAGATACACGACTCCATTCAATTATATGTTTTAATTCGAGCAATTATTATCATATTTCAGTTCTCCAAAACCAAAATGGAACGATGGAGTGATCCTACTTAAATTCTCATGCCATTTATAGAAAACTATCATCTTTTAATTACTAAATTCTATTATTTAGTACTGCGAAAATTTTACTTGTGCCTGTTTTACTTTACCTGTTTGGTATGATAAAATTATAATGATTCAGAGTACTAGGTAGTCATTGTGAAATAAACAAGAGTCAATTTGTGACATTATCGGACAAATATCTTGTGAATGGGAATAGTTTACTGTAATGAAGTAACGCATTAATTGCGAGTTTGTTCAATTATTGGTGATTGACGGCAGCATGACTCTGGTCGATGAAATCCTTTTGTCGCCACTCGGACGGCGACATTTCCTTCGACGCCAATGAGGCGGTGAAGAGCGACCCGAATCATGCTAGACACAAGACATTAGCGACGTTTATCTGCCTGGACATTAACCCCACGGAAATTTTGAATAACAGTTTTACCTCCGCGAGCTGTCAAATTTGATTGAATCAGGGGAGTCATATGACTAGGGTAGCAGCCGCTTACTAACGCAGAAAATCAGGCGTGTCAGTGACAATATATTGAAATTTCGTATGACTAATTTTCTGCTGCACAACAATACCCATATAAATGACCCTATAAATATAATGAGTCTCATTTTCAATGTAAATCTAAGTTAATCGAATATTTTTATGGACCCTAAGTTTGCAATTGTTTTAACTTAAAGCAATAAATTATTTTTTTAATGATTACTTAACAAATTTGTCATTATTTAAAATATAAACCCCCAATTTTCCATTATTTTACTATTATTTTGTTAAATTACCTGTTTCAACTGCAGACCTAAATTATTTAATAAGCGTCAAATTATTTGTAAAATCCAGTAATCAATTAGAAAATGATAAATAATCCGCCTAATGGAATAAACAATTCGATATTCGTATCAAAAGCATTACAACAATTCGCAGAAAGGTATTCATTTCATATCGCATAACGGTTTTAAAAATTCAATTGTAGCCGTGTCCCCGCACAAGCTATTAATTTAATTAATTACTACTTTCATTACCTCGGCAAGATAAAAGGTCTTTGGAAGATGGACGTAGTTCTCGTACGTTCATCGCCCTAGAAATGGGCGACAGGGGTTACCTTCAGAGACGTCTCCTCTCTCTAATTTTTTAAGGTTCTCACAAACCGAGGTAGTGCGGTCAGTTTTGAGAGGTGTAGTATCCTATTCGCTGACGTTGGGCATACGGTAAGAGCTGTCCACTGATCCTATTAAAACAATTGACCAGCATCCTCTTATGCTGGTTGAGGTATGGAGAAGGGAATGCTGAAGTGCAACAAAAAGTAGCTATTAATTACATTCTCCCTTACAAGTGTTGCAAACAAAACTTTTGTTCAGAATGTCTTGATGGTGGACGCCTTTTTTGTCCCCTCGAGGCGGACGATACGTACGCAATGGTCAAAAGGGTAGCGTGCCAGCTGTGAGGAAGAGAGGGAGGCCAGAGCGGACCTCAAGCAGCTAAGGAACCCTGCAAAAAGAGGTGTGAACCCCGAAAGTTTGGAGTAATGTAAGCGATGAAATTATCGGGCAAAGGGCAAAGGGTGGACGTCGCTAGGGCGTCAGATTTGAAGCCCGAGTCAGGGTGCAGAAGCATGTAATATGCTTGCGAATGAGTTAAGTTTGAGGCTTCCCTGCACATAGCGAGTAGAATAATTTGTAATAATGCTGATCCATGGTCTGGAGAAATGGAGGATCGCGTCTTCGACGACATCGCTCCTTCCCCCTTGCTGATGACATGCTGATAGCCAGGACCAGGACGACGGCGCCTGAATATTGGACGCTGGTGAGACCCGCCAAAAATATTAATCGCGTGTTCTTATGCATTGTCGGACCCAGTAGATTTTCTTCTACAATGTCTCTGTTACTTGGCCCAAATCGCCAGTAGAAAGAGTATGTTTCTCGAATATATGGGAAATTTAATTTTTTTTCTTCAAATAAATCTGTTTAAAATTGTAATTTGTATCATTACTATAATAAATTTTAATGTTATGTTTAGTAATTAGTAAACTGGAAATTGTAAATCAATTAAACCTTTTATTTTAATTATATATTAAAATTCAATGAATAATTAGTAATTAACAAAGGTAGTTCATAACAATATATATATATATATATATTCCCCTTTTGTAAACTTCATGTAGTGAATATATACATTTTTTAATTTTAATTGCTTTATTATTTACAAAATTTGAATGTATAATATAGACAAACTATGATAAATATTAATGCATGCTGATTAAGAAACTTAGCCTCGACTCAGCTATGATAAAATGCACGAAAGACTCCATATGGAAATTTTTCTGTGATTTAGTCGTATTGTTAGGCCATAGCACAGATTATTTATATAAAGGTTTTCAATAAAAGTGGGTCGATGTTGAAATGCAATAAAAGAAGCTGTGTGTGAAGCATTAAAGAAATGCTTTTATTATTTAAAAGAGCATACATGCGTCTTTCACATAAAAAGGAGTTTTATTCAATAACGACTCGCCCTTATAGAAAATCCTATATACACGAATATAGAATTGCTTCCAACAGTTGCCTCGTGGTTTCATCGTGCTCGCGTTTAGCGTCGTTTACATTTGAGGATATTCTTGTGGTTGTGGCGTATCCCTTAGGGCCTGTTGGCAACTAGCTGAATCTCGGCGGATGATTTGGCGCATTAAATACTGATTCTGTCAATGATACCTGGACAGATCTTCAGAAAGCACAGAAAGTTAGTATGGTTCCCAAAGTACAGGCTCATAGTCTATTAACAGCGGTTGCTACTACTATATAATATTGCTCTACGGAATTTCGGTTTCAAGCTGAGACTTCTTATACAGACTGATCTATCAGTAACTCTTTCAATACTTTATAATGACTGTTCCTTTCCGATGATTGAGAAAAACTACCACTAGAGATATAGTCTCCTCGGAAATGATACTCTTATCCTTTCATTTGTGGTTGAATTTCAGTCATAACTAAAATAAGGAATGAATAATCTTCCTTTTCCCCCGTTTATAATACTTTAGGTGAAGGGGAAATCTTAAATGGGCATCCTGTACAGGTAAATTATTCAAAAAATCTATTTCTCTGATTTATTTTAAATGAATGAAACAAAAGAATAACTGTATCTACAATATTTCAAAATATCTTCATCTAGATCATCACTAAAGCAAATCATTAGAGAAAGTTCAGAAAACGGTTGCTAATTTTGTGCGAGTGGGCCGGGTCATAGGAACGAAAAAGTAGAACAACTAGGTTGGGAGATATTGTCAAAAAGGAAGAAGAAAGCAAGACCGAATTTGCTATTTAAAGATTATTCGGGGCGAAAAAACATGGATTGGATTTAGCTCCAAAATGTAAAAAGCCTAGTTATATAGGTATATGGTATCATCAATTCAAAGTAAAATATAGAAATCAAAAAACAGATGTTGGCAAATTTTCATTCCTAAATAGGACCATCAACGACTGGAATAATTGGGGGAAATCCTCTTCAGGAAAATAAATTCAGGACAAATCTCAGAACACGTGTGAAGTGAATTAATTATTTTGAATTATATAAATGTATAGTAGAACTTAAATGTTAAAGCCAAAGTTAAGTGAAGTGTTAAGTTAATATAATTATTGCAGTGTTCCTCTTTCCTTTCTTTCACAGGTATAGACATTTAAAAGGACTATGATTATTTTTTAGATTAGGATTGTCAAAAAGTAACAAAATTAAAATAAATGGGAATTAAAGAATTTCAATATCGTTTTCTAGATCGCGATTTGAAACCAGATTAAATTACAATATCGGTGGGGCAAATACAAGTATTTAGGAATTTATTTGAGTTCAAATATACGGCGGGGGACTCGTGTAAATCACATAACACGAAAAGCGTGGAGATCTCTTCACTTTGTTAACAGATAATTAAGAAAGGAACTGGCGTACAAAATGCTTGTGCGTTCGACTATGGAGTATGGCGCATGCTGCTGGGATCCATATAGGAAAACCCATTTGGATGCGTTGGAGAAAGTCCAGAGAGAAGCAGCAAAATTTGTAGTACGGGGACCAGCCAGGCCGAAGGCGCGGAAAACTTAATGCTTTGATGACAGACTTGTTGTCCTTTTCAAATCTTACGTTGTTGTTCAAGCGTTGGGAGAAATACGCGAGAAATTAAAGAAGCCAACATATATAGGTAGGGGGGATCACCAATTTAAAATTAGAATAAGACAGCAGAAAACAGACATAGCTAAATATTCGTTTTTAAATAGAACCATAAAAGATTGTAACAAGTTAATCCAAATATCTAGGATAAGAAGAAGATTTCGGCAGCCATGCCTCATTTTCCTGGACTATCCTTGCTGAGAATGTTTAATTTCTCACTTGCAGAGATGCCTGCGTAATCTGCCTGTTTTTGGTGTAAAGAATTCCATGTCATATTTCAGTCTAATCTCTTACTTTAGTTAGTAAGTACTTATGTTATTCACGTTTTTCATTAAACCGGAAATCATTAATTTCATATTTATGGATAACCTTTGTAATGAGTTTATCTGACAATCGCCATTTTACTTCGTCACTCGGTGAAGAATTTCCCATATTGGAGACAAGTAAACATCAAGGTGCCAAATAGGCGAGACATCGGAGTACCGAACGTGACAGATCGACCGTTTGACGACTTAGAAATCCGATACCTTAGTCCAGTTTCTTGACCCCGGGAGTTTTGAAGTGTGCGTCCCTTTCCAGAAATTAGGGAGAGAAACCGCAGGCCAAGCGGCAGTTTATTTTAAGGTTGAGTGTCAGGTGATCCACCATGCACGTCATGGTGGGACGCATGGAAGTTGACCTGGAGAGGTAAAGTGGCAGAATTTTCGCAGGCGGACATGGAGATTTGAAGAAGGAAGAAGTCTGGAGGGTGCATGGTGTTTGATTCACGACACGGCAGTCAGACATGAATATATAAGGAGGAACAAGTTTGGCAGTCGTGGAATAGAACTTGATCAGTCGGGAATGAAACTTGAAAGTAGGAAAGTGGAGATGAGATGAGAGATAGAGTTTGGAATTTTGGCGTTTGGCGATGAAATCATAAATTAAGAAGAAGTGGCTTGAGAGTGAGAGCTAATCTAATCTGGTGGCAAACTGAAAAGAAGATTAACGGCAACGAGCAGAAGATGCCCCGTCTGCATAATCCGGGTCCTAGAATTCCTAGAAGAAGAACAGGTACCGAAGGCAGAATTCATCACTGGAAGGAGTCGCCTGACAAATGTGGAAGCAACCTGAATTACATAAAGGGAGGAGGAAGCCGCCGTTTCACTAAGGAGAACAGGCGCGAGTCTGTGCCACTGTCTGAAATGTGTCATGAAAGTCATGCTGCTGCAAAAATACCCACAAATCGACCCATTGATTATAAACTGAGCTAGTCGTGATAAATTTTTAAATTGAACCCTAAGTTTCGTAATTGTTGTTTTTTTGTTTATAAATATATTTTTTTATTTAATCTAACCAAATAATTTATTTTGAATTAAATTTAAATCCAAACCCCCATTTCATTATAAAATTAGGCTTCCCAATACGTGAGGCAACGAATTGCAGCAAACTGTATTATATGTAACACTTAATTTTGTGCAGCATGGAGAACATTATTTTTTCTATTTGTTTTTGTCTACCGGTAGTAAATTTAATTAAGTTGTGTTTTTGTTGTGTCTGCAATCAATTTGGTTTCTTCCGATGTATATTGTTTGCCGGAGTTACATGTGTGTTAAATCCTCCAATTTTTGCTGTAAAGAAGTGGGGAATTAATGGAATCGGTACAAGATTCAATATTAGTTTTCGGACGAGAAATTGGTGTTGAGAGCTGACATTAAGGCAAGAATTGATAGCTCGGGTGAAATCAAAATTTGACAATGGATGCATTATGGGAAATGCTAAATAAATTTGGTTCGGGATTAAAATCGGAAATAGCTAAAGGATTTGTGGAAACTAACATAAATATGAATAAATTAGAAAGTGCATTCCATAGTTTGGAAAATAAGTTAGAGTGTTTTTAAATTGGACCCTAAGTTTTGTAATTATTGTTTTCTTTGTTTCTATTATTAAATTGAATTTATTTTTATTTAATCTAACCAAATAATTTATTTTTTATTTGTAATCCACCCCCTTATTCATTATACATTCACAATTTTTAAGTCGATTAAATCAATATATATTAATAAGCCTGACGTTTGTAATATCATTATGTTTTATATTAGTATTGACACTTGTATTAATCAGTGGCGCCTATTTTATTATATTTGTTTGTGAGGTGAGACTTTTTGTGCTGCGAGCAATTCTTTTATCTCTTACGATCTTTTCCTCTGACGGGAGCATAAGCAATTGCGTACACGCTCTGCACTATTTATTGACTATTTTATTATCTATTTGTTAATTTTATACTCCGAATAAATAATTTCATTGCTAATAATTACTTGTAATCATAACACTTGACATGGTTATATTTAACATTAATTGTTATGTGAAAAGTTTGACAGTCGCCGCCTTGGGGTATCTCTGTTTAATTGATGAGTTGATATTTTTGCTCGCCCCTGAGGTGATACTTGTCCAGCTGACCGGCTCCAGTATTCATAGCTGCCTCAATCTAGTCAGGCTGAAAGAGCTGCAGGTCGATAACCGACTCATGAATGGCTGATGGCCCGGCAGCAGGCGGAATTAACGCCCCTCAAAAGCCAGGATCCTGCGAGTTCGCGTCACGATAAGCTCGCCTTTCACAGCCACACTGCATCGCAGAAACGCGCTACTAATATTGTTCTTTCGTCGGCTCAACTAATCGTGTTCATTTTTATCGCCTTTCAGATTACAGTGAGGCAAGAGCAATTTTCAGCTCCGACCCGCTCTGTTGTGTTGACGCGAGAGGAAATTCTTCAAGCTCCCGCAATGCTTGGAGAGGCTAAATCGAACGTTATTACATCTCGGGAACAGTTGTTAGTGATAATGCAGTAATTACTTCCCCCGTATGTATAATTCTTTATACACTGCTTGTCGGCCAAAATTAAATCAGCGAATCCTAAAAACTGTATCTTTGGGATTATTTGATTTGAAAAAAATCAATTAATTCAACTCTAAATCATTTCTAAATCTCTTACTTTTTATTACATATTTAATAGAAAATAAAGGTTTTTGAATAAAGATTCATGTAATAATAATTCTATAACTTCTTCAGGATGAACATATGAAAATACAAAATTCTTTTGTTTAGTATAGAATAATTTTTTGGCTGTGTGAGAGGTTTCAAATCTGAATGGCTTATAAATTTCATGAGTTAAGAACTAAATGATATGTTATATATAGAAATTCTTACCTTAATATCTTAATTTAATTTAATGTAACTTATGTGTTGGCTTTATAACTTTTACAAGTTATTTGACTTGAAGTTTCAAATATAGCGAGTTCAATTCTTCTTCTTCGTTGGCTCTACAGCCCATTCAGGGCTTTGGCCTACCAGGTCAACTGTGGACTCTCATCTTACATGACACATTTCCAATTTGGATTACGTGATCAACGTAACGGTTCTCCAGCAGTGTTAATCCTCAACTGCATAAAAATACTATTTTGTTACAAATATTATATCGGCCCCTTGAATATTACATAATTACTCATTATTTGGCAACTGAGTTTTGGTATCACCAGTAGCGGGTCCAGATGAGTATCTCGGGGAAAGGGGGAAAAGATTAAAAAAATGTGTATTTGATAACTAATGTAATTAATTAATCCAGTACTAAAATAATTTCACTTCATTTATTTATATTGTAGCCCAGAGGAATAATTCTCTTTTATTCATTGTGTAATATACAGTATTTCGACAATTAGACGAAAATATATTTAGATACAGGCATGATTAGTCTGCCGCCAAGACGTCGCCTAGGTTCCTGTCGAGAAACAAAGTCTGAGGATTAAGGCTGGTCAGCCACCAGAGGGCGATGACCTGTGGAAACTTTCTTAGAGTCATCCCTTCCATTCGAGATAGTGAAGATGACTATATTGTAAGATTCAACAGGATTGGCATAGACACGTCAAGTGGAGTGGTGTCGACGGGGGTGACATTGAAACGAGCCGGGAAGTCGCAAGCAGACGAAAAAGAAGTTCACGACTCCACTTGGAAGGAGAAGGAGACCTGACAGAGGAGAAAGAAGAAGACATTAACATAGACAGTTAAATTCGTCGTCTAAAAGAAGGAAGGCGATCCGCTGAGAGAAGAGATGAAGTGGCTTTCAGCAGATAACTGAAAAAAAAAACAATCCCACACGAAATTGATCAAAATTCTCGGCTGATATTCATGGATAAAGGAAACTGGCTTTACTAATACCGGATAGTGCTAAATTCCCCGTTTACCGCCTGCTGAAATTGTGTAGCCTGTTTCCTATTCCTCTACTGTTTACAAACCCACATTGAATTCTTGGAAGGTTTGAATACCTGGCTAGGAACCTTCAAGATTCGGAACAATCATTATTGTCCAAACTGATAGTCTTTACGACAAAAGTTTTTTATATGAATAAAAAAAGTCTCGGAACTCAGAACAAAACAGATGTTTTCCGGCAACGAAATAATCGAGATCTCTGTAGCGTACACAATTCCTTAAAATACAACAGTTGTTATCTTCAAATACAAATTTGTATTGTTCAGCAAATGGTAATATTTGGTTAATGAGAGATTTAATACCTGTTGTGTTGTTCTAGTTGTATTCAGTCCCTAGATTTGTCTGATGCAACCCTCCATGCTTTCCCAATAAATACAGCATCCCACATCCTACCTAATCTGCTCAGATCATTATATCCTTGGCCTTCCTGTACTTTTATAACCACACAAACTTCCCTCTAGTGGTAAGTTTACAATTCCCTCATGTCTCAAAACATGGCCTATTAATATGTCCCTTCTCTTGACCAAAGTCCTCCATATTGTTCACTATCCTCCTTTTCTGCTTAGAACATTCTGCTTACTTACTCTATCTTATTTTTAGCATTCTCCTATAACACCACATTTCGAAAGCTTCTATTCGTTTCCTGTCTGCAGCACCTATCGTCCACGTTTCACACACATATAACGCCACACTCCGAACTAACAGTTTTAATGATGATTTCCTAACACTCATACATATATTAGCCGTAAGTAATTTCCTCTGTTGTTCGAAAGTCTTTCTTGCCTGGTCTATCCTACTCTTTTTGTCTACTATACTTCTACCATTCCTAGTTATTATGCTGCCCTAGTAGCAGAATTCGTTAACTTCTTTCAAAATATATAAAACGCCCTTTGTTATTCCACTATTTCCCATACTACAATCCATCACCTTGGTTTTCTCCCTATTAATCCCCATGTTGTACTCTTTCTCCAGGACCACGTTCATGCTTCTCAAGTCTTCTTTTGACTCCCCTAATACTACTATATCATCGGCAAACCGAAGGGTTTTTATTTATTCTCCTTGCAGTATGACCTCTTTTCGATATTTCTTTTTAACTTTCTTCATCACCTGGTCTATATATAAGCTAAACAGCATAAGCTGTATCCTTGTCTTATTTATTTTTGGTATCTGCTTTCTTTTCTTGCCCTTTAATTCTAATTACTGCCTGAAATTAATGACAAAAGCATAAACATTATCGTTTCAAGTATATATTTGTTTTAAAATTAAATAATAATGTAACAAACCATTCGTCAAAAAATAATCATGTAAACTTTTATCTAACAGTATTACACGACGATTCGTTTATTAAATTTGGAACCTTTTTCGGATATTATCCAAGAATTCTTAGGCACTTTTCTGTTGGTATAAATTTTCTACTCACGGAGACATATTGTGTCTCGTCATGACTCAGATACGTTTTATCATTTAGAATTAGGTTTCTTTTTTATTATATATTCTTTAGTAACTGGGTCTCTGTACATATTTGCATTAAGATATGGCGTTAGAATAATAAATTATATATAGTAGGTAGGCATATTTAAGATTGTGGATGTTTGTACCATTTCACAAAATCGATATCTGCACATCCCGATTTGTCCATTGCTTCTGTGTTAGCCGTTTATTTCATAGTGGTTTTACGTTTTTCGTTTTTCCTTTAGTATTCATTGCAGAACCACAAATTAATCCATACATAGGAACCCGGAATTTTTTTTCAATGGAGCTGTCAAGCTGGACGTATTGTTATTTATAAAAGTGTTTTGATTGTTAGTGGTATAATCATTGTTGTACCTCTTAAGTTTTGTTTACTACAACAAATGTTTCCAATTTACACAGCAAGTTTTATTTAAAAAAATATTTGTAATACCTATGATTTTTATTTCGGTCCCTTTTTATAAAAACAATAGCTTTAGGAACATTCGAGATGCTTGTGGTTTCATAGTGTAACCCCTAAGAAATGGTTTCCAACCCAAGCAATTGGATTTAATATCTGGATAATTTAAAAAAAATTCCTTTGGCAGTAGTGGCTTGAGTGGTAAGTGCTTTCCAAATTCCAATTCGAAGTAGATCTAGACTTAGCTCAATGATATATTCAAAAACTGTTTCAGAAAGAAATGTACAGCCAATACGCAATATTTGAAGAAGGCGCATTTATCGTAGAACGAGGAAAGAACTTCGCGCAACAACTTGCAAGTGTAAAATATGCAAAGTTGGATGTATGTATCAGAAACCAAAAAATATTTTGTGAGTTACAATGAAGATAATAAAAAATACTTAAAATTTTCATTATTACAATATTATTCAATTTATATGGGCACTCTTGAAGGGAAAATGGATAGAGCAGCCGAAGACAAAATAGGAAGAATAGCTCACACCAATAGGAAAGAATTGATAATAAAAGAGATAATAAAAATGATTAATAAAAGACGTAAATATAAAAAAGCGTGAGATGAAAATGGTAATGAACAATACAGGCGCTTGAAGAATGAGATAGATAGGAAGTGCAAATCAGCAAAAAGAGGATTGGTTACAAGATAAATTCAAAGTGGTTGAAGATTTCATGGTAAAAGGGAAATGCATGCAGCTTATAGTAAAATCAAAGAAACATTCGGAGAGAAGAAAAGCATTAACAATAACTTCAGGAGGGCGGATGGGAAGCCCATCATAGATAAAGAAGAAAAAGCATAAATATGGAAGTACCATATACAACAGCTGTATCATGGTGAAAATGTAGATCATTCAGTAATAGAAGAACAAGCGGAGGTGGATGATGAGTTGGGGGATAAAAGAACAGAGTTTGACACGACGCTGACTGACCTGAGGAATTGTAAACGCCAGGAATTGATAACATTCCAGCGGAGTTGATAAGATCATCGGGTGAAGAAGCAATATCATGGTTGTACCGGATGGTTTGCGAAATCTACGAAACAGGATGAATATAGTAAATACATAACTATACCAATACCGAAGAAGACTGCGGTTGATAGATGCGAATAGCAAAGTTTAGTATTTCATGCATGCAAAATATTAACGAAAATAGTATATAGGAGGATGGGACGTCAAATAGAATGCGAGTTAGGAAAAGATCAGTTTAGTTTTAGAAAGAATGTAAGGACAATAGATGCAATATTGACTTTGCGGCTAATTTTAGAAGACAAAATATGAAAAAAACAAGGCTACTTTCATGGCATTTGCAGATTTAAAAAACGCGTTTGATAATATGAACTGGACACACTATGAAGGACTTTGAAGAGCACAGGACTAAAATATCGAGAAAGGAGACAATTACATAACCACTACAGAACGCAGTCAGCTGTAATTTGAATTGAAGATCAAGAAAAGAAAGCAGAAATCAAGAAAGAAGTAAGAAAAGGTGGAAGTCTTAAGCTGTTTAACTTATATACAGAACAGGCGATGAAGAAACTTAAAACGGAATATAGAAAGAGAATCATAGGGAGTCATAAGAAGAATTGGAAACCATAATAAATGGCATGAACGTGGTACTGGAGAAAGAGTGCGATATGAGGATTAATAGAGGGAAAACCAAGGTAATGGAATTTAGTACGAGAAACAGTGGAAATATCCCACAAGGAATATAAGTGTGAATATTAGGAAAAAGTTGGTATGGAGCGTGGCGTTATATGGATGCAAAACGTGGGCGATAGGAGTTGCGGAAAGGAAAAGAATAGAAGCTTTTGAAATGTGGTGCTATAGGAGAACGCTAAACATCAGATGGGTGAATGGAGTAACTAACGAGGAAGTTCGAAACAGAATAGGGGAAGAGCGAACAACATAAAGGACGTTGACCAAGAGAAGGGATAAATTAATAGGCCACGTTTCGAGACATGAAGGTCTTGTAAAATTAAGAACAGAAGAGGGAGGCCAAGCTTGGAATGCTCTAAGCAGATTAGGGAGGATGTGGGATGTGCTAGTTATGCAAAAATGAAAAGGCTTGTGCAAGTTAGGTTAGCACGAAACAGTCTTAGTTCTATACACCATAGTATAAGTAGACAGCGATTTTAATAGTATGCATGTGGTAGTTTTATATACGTTTAATAAACAAAGAATAATAATTTTTGGTGCATTAATTAACCATATTTCTTACTCTACTAACTTGATGCTAAAATACTTCAATTTTAACAAAGTTGCTTGGAGAGTTCTGTTATTTGATAATTCATGAATTAATTGTTTAAACAAGAACATAAAATTTTATTATACAATTCGTTTCCTTTTAGATGCAGCATCTGCTTTGTCTAGACACTTGCACCCATCCGTATAGACCTGTGGTTATTTTCTTTTCCTATCTTCTTTTTCGTCTTTTCCATTGAAATTTTAGAAGTAAAAATATTCTGAGGAAATTACTTATGTTTCTAATATTTTATTTCACGTCATAAATAAATGAAATGAAGGGAGCGCATGAAAAGAAGGAATTTTTCAAGATTTTTAATGAATGGTGGACTTGTAGACGTAATATATCTGCGCGTGCGTATTATTCGGAAGGCGTTGTATTCCTTTTTCGGGACGGAAGGCTCAGTGAACCGAACGCAGCACAAGACGCTCACTTTTGAAGCAGCTCTGTCGAGGTGTTAATGAGGGAGGAGTTTGGTTCCGCGATATAACGAAAGGAGCAGGAAGGCCCGTGACACTCTAATTGAATGCGTTCATTCTTAACGCGCTTCCTTTGAAGCGGCACCGCAGAGAAAAAAATCTTGCTGGAAATTTTCTGCTTTTAATTACGCGGCGTTAACAAGGCCCCACGTCTTAACTTTCACGCGGTTAGCGACGGACAAAGGCGACGCCTGGGGCTGGGGCTGAGGCTGCCACCCCACAAATCCAACGACGATCTTTAATTAAATCGCAAGTCGGATGGTAACTGTTTCGCTTGGTAATTCTCTCCGAACCCTTACACAATACCTAAGTTATTTTCTTGTCTTTAATTACGCCTTGGCAGCTTCGATGCATTGGCAATAATTTCCCAAGTGTCTTTACGTGATAAATTACGTAGTCCGTGATTACTGCGATTCCTTTGCATATTGCCCAACAGACATATTCCCTCGCCTACACGTATTCCAGAACTTCTTTTACGGAGTTATAGGTGAAGTAGAGGGAACTAAGTAGAAAATTTTTTGATAAGGAACGCGTGCCCGTAAATGTTTCGTTTCAATGTTGAATCCGTTTCACTAACGTATCTCTGGAAACTATGAGTTCTTACACAAGGGGTACCTGAGAAGCATGACGTCTTATTGTTAATGGAACTGCTGATCCTTTTCGAGAATTCGCTTTCATTCTCCATTTTTGCTACATATTTTGATTTATGGCAGATCATCCTGGCGTTTGTTGTGCGCTGCAACACGAGTGTCATTGATTTGGAGAACCGCCAGATCATTTACATAAAGTGACACTATAGATGGGTGCAACATGAAAAAGAGTATAACCGAAAATAATTATTTCGATGGTTTCATTAATCGTAAAAGGGCGGAATTTTAAAATATAATTGGAATTATTTCAAGCTTGAGCATCTGTACTGTCATTGAAAGTTATAATATTTTTAAAATACTATTTTTTCCAACTATTACTCCCCCATTACGTATATTTTCTTTTATACCCCGCCATTTTACCGGTTCCTCCTTTATCTGCAATATTTCTCATTTAATTTCTGTGTGACCACAAATGATAGTTCTGTTTCATTTTCTATTTTAAAATTAGAAACAGATTTATCTCTTATATAAAAGTCGGACTAGAAAGCATATTTTATATTTCACTGCCACGCCTTGAAACCCAATTAAATTAATTAACTAACGATTTAACTATTAACACGCTTCAAGAAATTATGGAAATTTTAAACTGCGTAATAATCGGAAATACTATATCAGATGGTTTTATATTATTTGATCCCAGCAAACAACAAACTAAGGACGCAAAAAGAAATTGTTACGTCGTTTTAATACTGCATCTACTACACAATGCGGTTGGGGGAAGAAAAATTGTTATGTTCCAAGAATTAATGTCTTTCATGGAGCAATTCATATTATTAAAAAATTAACAGCTTTCATAATTTTGTGATCAATTTTTTTATTATCAGTCATAACTGAAAATTGACGTATTAAGGTAAATATTTAAATCTATTTATAAACACGGAAGAGACAAAAATTGAATGAAATGTACTGGACAAAACCATACTATGTCGGTAGTTGTTTTATTCGTATTATCCGTATAATAGGGGAAGTCGGGCGGAACGGGGCATTTATTGTTTACCAATGGAAAAAGAAAAATGACTTCTTAAAAGTGTAAAACAATAGTTCATTCTATTACCTACTTAATAATAAAACTTTAAAAAACTAATTTCGTTTTTTATGAATTGCCCACCCCTATGGGCTGAACGGGACGGGATGTTTTTTGATTACAATTAATACAACAAAATTTAATTTAAAAAAATCTTAACTCCCTTGGGTTTATTTTGCGTATGTTTGATCACTTTATGAATTTTTTCCTTTCTCCTCTTTTCCTTTACCTTTATTTCTTAATCTATTCTTTTTGGGTACAACATTCTGTAACTCATTCTTATAAGTTGAGTCTGCCAGTTCTTCCTTTTTTCTTGATGAACACATAGCATTTTGGTTTATTCAGTAGTATACCGTTCCGAGTTTAAGGTTTTTTACCAAGCATTAATACAAGTATATTAAGCATTATGTTTAATTTATATGAAGGTAAAGATACCTAGTTTACGAATATATACCATTAAGAATTAAAAGTGAGGAGTTTTGTAAATTATCTTCTGCCGAAATGCTGCAAATATCATACAGCCACAGATAAAAGACGCTAAAACAAGAGTTCATTCACAAGGTGAAGTCAAAAGTTGGTCAGGTCAGCTGAAAGAACTTCTTCCTTCCCCAGTTATAATGTTCCACCCCTATTTACTAAACCGCAGCACTGTCCAGTAAATAAAATAGAGCATCCAGTTTTATCCCGCTTTCCCGTTCCGCCCCGACTTCCCCTATAGCTACATGGACAACCGTTTGGTTCTTAATCCATAACATTTATAAATCATACATATATGAAATTTCTTACTTGTCCAAAGAACTACCCTTCAGTGAAAAATTGAAATTCCTATTTTTCAATGACAGATGGTATATTGTTTGAAATTATGACACTATTTTCATTATAATTACGTTATACTAATTATTATTAAATAAATCTTTATCCTCTTCTTCTTCTCTGGCACAACAACCCGATTCAGGCCAAGAAGCTACCATCTTCCAATATTTGGCACCCATCCTTTGAAGGTCCATGTGTACACAATCATCTTGTAGAAAGTTATGCGTTTACATATATTTCCTTCCTCCATTCTGTATATATGGCCCAGACATCTCATCCTTTCAGCTTTAATTATTTTTATTATCTCAGGTTCTTTATACTGATCATACAGTTCTGAGTTATATTTAACTCTCCAAATTCGTCCATCCTGTGTTGGTCCATATATTTGTTTTAGGACCTTCCTTTCAAAAATCTATAGTTTGTTTTCCGTTGCCTTAGATAATGTTCAGCTTTCGGCTCCTTATAACAGAGCAGGTCTGATTAGGGTTATGTAAAGCTTCATTTTGATCTTAGGAGGCGGGAGTTCAGTTGCAATTTCAGCCCATGATAACACTTATTTGCCATTGTAAATAGGCTACTAATTTCGGATAATATATCATTATTTTGTGTTATCAGGCTTACCCTTTCAAAACATCTTTATCCAAAAGCCAGTATTATCTATTAATATGTAAAATAAAGTAACAGATCAAAAATAAAATAGATTGAAATGGTTTATCATATTATTAACAAATGATTGTACTAATAAAATATAAATTTTATGTAACTTTTCCCCTCCCCTTTCCTAGATACTTCACGAGATCCGTTACTGATATACATCTACATACAATATGTTTTCGATTTTGATTATTTATTTGTGGGTAACATCATTATGTATATTAAAAACAGTCATCCGTTGATATTTCAAGTCATATACAATGTTACGGTGCAATAGTTGAAAAATAAAACCCGTGTATAATAATGTTTTGAGAAATACTGTGGCAAAATACGGAATCAAGAGGAGCATAATGTTGAGAAGTGAAGTTCACTTTGAGGACGACGCTGGAGGTAATATTTTATGTGAGACGTCTGCCTGGCCAGGTGTCAGGGCTTTGTGGGTCCACGGAGATGGTCTTATTACAAAGCAATGCAAATAGCGAGGGCTATGGCATCTGAATTTCATAGCAGGGAGCAAAGGCAACACCTTCCTAACTGTCCCGGTGGCGGTTGCACACAACTAAACGCACCGTTCAACTAATTAAAATATTACTACTACTCAAAGCATATGCTCAGCATACAGGATATTAAAAAAGTCATTACGAGTTGTAGCAGTTAAAATACGAATAATTTATTTTGTCCATCTCTCCTTAAATCAAATGGAACGAATGTATTCTAGTCAACTTATTATTCCTCTAGAGTCACCACTGATAAGAATGCGTCCCTTTTTTCATGAAATTAGTAATGTTATAAGATATAGCAATGAGAAGGATATTAAAGAACTGTAACATTTCTACTATCCAAAATCGCACACCGGGAAGTCGCATTCTCTCTGTTGCAGATTATGGTGTTGGTTAACATTTTAAATTTACATTAATTAATTTCGCGACTTTTAATGAATTCACTACATTAATTTTGGGGTAGGGCTCAACTTAATGGAAATCTTGAATCTGATTAATATTGATAGTAAGTATATTATCCAAACATTATGTAACCAAACTATTTAGCAGCGGTGACGTCTAACTGTAGGTCGAGCCTCCTCTTCTGTTGGTCGGAGTTCCTTCCATGTGGAATCTGCTCCGCGATGACAAGTATATAAAAACCTATAACATACTAAAAAATTTGTTATTACTAAGTGTCATCTTTTGTATATTCATTCATTCATAACACAATTATTATTGCCATTAAGGCTACCTAACTAAAAGGTGAATTAAACACACACACACATTCATACAAGCATTCATTCAATGTACCGCTGCTGCTGCTGCTACTTCTTTCTCCACTACCTAAACGGTT
Organism: Eucriotettix oculatus; assembly: GCA_034510155.1. NCBI lineage: Eukaryota > Metazoa > Arthropoda > Insecta > Orthoptera > Tetrigidae > Eucriotettix > Eucriotettix oculatus. The sequence goes on along the minus strand of CM067378.1, from coordinate 12,189,082 downwards.
CGCCGACTCCCTTCTAAAATCTGTAAGATAAAGGTTAGGGATGCTCGTACTGTGGTGATGGATGACAATGAAGCCAGGACTACGGAGCAGTGGACCTCTGATGACCTCTGCTCTCCCAGATTGATGGTGGCGACAATTAATTAGTAGAAGTAAACTGCCGGGTTCCACCTCAAATCTCTTGACAGACGAAATACTGCTGCCCAGAGAGTGCTTGGAGACTCTAGACGCAGGCTATCCACTCACCAGAGAGAAATCTAACACAAAAACCGTTTACAATATCCTTGCCCTGTGAATAACCTGAAGCAGTACAATTTTTGTTTTTATGCGAGCCTCTTCAGAAAATTTCTGCAGATCTGTGTATAAGGATAAGCAAAAAGAATTGTCTGAATTGTATAAATTGTACTATCAGTGTGTTTACTTCAAAGCTAAAAATAAATAAGTCAGCTAAATCCATCTTTTCGTTTGTGTCGAAACTTTCACAAAAATTCTGATCACCTATTCTCAGGAAGAAATCTTTGTTTCTGTTGTCCACAACATCCATGTTACTTATTGCTGGCTGCTTTTTTTTGGCATTTTATCGATTAACAAATGGATGTCAAAATGTGCCACAGAATGAGACGTGTTGTTGAGGAGGATATAAGAATATTTTTGTCCTGAGTGAGGAATGTGATATATTTTATAAAAAAACAATTGAAGCAATTATAGTCATAATAATTTATTTATAAACTTCGATCATACAGGAGCTTTCAATATAGTCAGATGATATTAATCGATTCTGTGGATTAAAATCTATTCATACTCACGTTGAGTACCGTTATACTGGATCAGTTTATAAAGATAGATTTATAATGTTAGCCAATATGACTGGCGTAGGACGGAGTATGAATAAACTTTAATCCAGAATCGGTTAATATTATTTTATTGACAGCTCCTGTATGATTGAAGTTTAGAAATAAATGTAACCGTACGAATGTTGAATTCTTTTTTATAAAATACTGTCTGTTCTCGATAAATATAAAGTGGAAGCAAATACAGACATTGCTGTCAGGATTCGCTCCTTGTTTTCTTCCTAGTGGAATTCACATATTACTACAAGATTTATTAAGAATTGATTTGTATATATTTAACTTTGTCTGCAACATTAGTGTCACTTTAATGTCCTCAAAATACCCAAAGACAGCCACCGATGATGATAGATACGTCGTATATATTTAATTAAACTTTATATATATTTACTATTTTATTTTTTCTGAATCATTTGGCTATTAATTATACATATAATTTAAATCAGAGCAATATAGATATTATAAATTAAAAGTCCACGCCATACAGCTGGACTGATTTGTATTTCGTCGTTAAACATACCGAGAGAATGATAGTTCGTAAGATTCTACATGGCGTGTTCAAATGAGCAGTAGAGGAATGAGGAGGGGAGTATTGTTGTTTGAGGACGTACTATCCCTCCCAGTGGGCTGGCGAAACACTTTTTCTAACGAGGGAATTGGGAAGTGCCTGACGTTGACCGACGCATCTGTGAGTAGTGCAGGGCTTTCACCCACTAAACCCAAACCCTTTCCGGTCGAGTTGAAATTCCGCCCCGGAACGAAGTAAACATTTCTTCGGGGCGGTTTTGAGTCTGCTCGGCTCTTCTTCCAGTTTTCTTATTATTGTAGAGCGTCTTCTTCGCCCTTCTTTGTCCTCAGAATATTTTCTATATGTTCTGCAATTCTGGTCCAGTTTTCCTGACTTTTCAACATATTTACAACTATGGTTTGTTTTATAAGTTGCCCTACTGCTCTTTCTATTGTCTCTCTTTCTGCTTCCCATCTTTTGCACGCAAAGAAAGTGTGTTCGGCGTCGTCGTCACTGTTGCAATAAGTGCATATTGTAGAGTTCACTTTCCCCATTCTGTGCAGGTATTTTCTATAGTATCCATGACCATTCAGGAATACTATCATTGTTAAGAACATTAATTGTCTTCATACGAACGGGATATGGAGACTGCGACGTTTTCAACGCACGCTATACTTATTTCTATTACATTTTGAGGGTAGGTTTCTTGCTGTACAACATATCCTTAACTGAATAAGAAGTTCTTGGAATGGTTATGTCAATCATAAAATAGCCTTCAAAACGGCGTATCTTAGGTTGACATAACCCGGGTGAAATCCCGAGAACATCTTATTCAGTCTATCCACCGGGAAAGAGTAATTGATCAAAATGTAATTGATCAAAATGAAATTATGAAGCTCGAGGTGATTTTAACAATTTATTATATTCAAACAAATAGCATGACTTTATAAAAGGAATTAAATACGGTTAGATAAAATTTAACTAAGGATAAAAATCTGTACATATTAAAAATTGGACAATGCGCTGGCTAGCTAAAAGCAACGACGAAAACATAAGAGAAACTGAAAATTTAAAGAAGATATATATGAACCTAATCCAGGGCTTATGGGGAGAAGCTACTAACCGCGAATCCACATGGTCATTGAAAAATAGTAAAGCATTAAGGGGCCCTTACACGGCCAATCAAGACTGTGAGTCTGAACGATGAATCAGAGTGACAGGCCAGGGGTGAATGAGACTGACAGTCTTCAGTTGCCTGCCGTAAGTCATTTAAAACAGATAACCGGTTTGGCTATAATAATGGCAATAATGGAAAAATTGACGTCTGTGGAACCAATAAAAATAGATACGACCTTATATTAATAGAGAAACCTTATAAAACAAATAGAAGTAATTAACAAATTTAGATGTGCCGACGTTTTGAAGTTGACTTTGCGTCTTATTCTAAATGGCTCTTATAAAGTAAACTGAAAAATTTGAAACAATCGTAAAAAAATTCATAATGTCTATAATAACGTATCTGTTATTGTAATAATAATGGCAATTGACACTAAAAGAACAGAGAAGCGTTGACGTTGCGTGAAAGAATCGGTAAAACTCGCCATAAGTATAAGTATTTATTTACTGTGTAAATTTCAGCGAAAAATGCTTTTCGTAACAAGCAGGGATTCAAAATATTTCTCGAAATGGTTGAAGTGCATCTGTGGAGAAAAAACGATAGTAGAATAAAATAATGGATCCTTATTGAAAAAAGCCAAAGTGGTATAGTATGATTCTGCATTTATTGTGATGGTCCATTCCCCCTCGGGTCTCTCCTCATATTCGTAATGCCGGCCCGGGCTCCACTGCATATGCAGAATAATATATATATTTATCAAAACATAACACAGCCATCGCGAACCGCGAGATCCCGAGGGAGATGGCCAGCGTCGAGCCAAGACACGTGAGTTTCCAGCCGAGCATGAGACTCTCAGGGGTCTTGGCTTTCATGAAATAATTAAAGGGGGGATGATTTATTCAATAATTGAAAACGGGATTAAAACAATTTAATTTAATATTTAGAACCCGGCCAAAGCCCACTCTGGCTCCACAATCATGGAATGTTGCGCACAGTCATCCGCTCACTTAAACTCTAAACCTAACCTACTATAACTACAATAATTTTGTACAGTTCATCTAAATATGAGACGTCTCACCGTCACTGGCGAAATACTGTGTTGTCGGTCGTTGCAACCACGCAGTAAGAAAGGGGAAGGGGAGGGCTTACTGTTTGACGGTCTCGGTGCGGCAGCCACGATGTCCACGTTCCTGGGGGCTCGTCCGGGCTGGTGTCTCTGCTCTCCCTCCTGGACACACTTTGCTCACTTGCCGCTCACGGCAATTTCTACCTCCTTTGATGCTCCAATCTGCAATACCCTCACTCAACACTCCTGTCCATCTCGCCGTTCTCAGCCACAATCTCCACCACCACACTGCTGTTCACCGCCAAAATCAATCACCGGCGTCCCCCGCCGTCCACAGTCACATCAATAATAATAATAAACCCCACACACCGCCGTCCACTCTATTTTATATGTCCCCAGGCCAGCCCCCACTTCCTGAGGTTTTCCTAGTCCAGCTCCCTGCCAGATGTCTTCTGACCGCTCCCAGGTCAACGACCGTCCACCATCAAAACAATTTACCTGCCAAACAATGGTCCTTACCCGCATATTGCTGCAACGACCGACTGTGCGCTAATCTCAGGTTCATGAAAATTGTCACGCGCCTGACGGGAAAAATCACTTATTACATTATTTGGAGAGATCCGTTAAAGGGGTGAAAGTTGATTAGTGTAATAAATAGGTTGATAGAAGTATGTCTTAGTTTGGATATGAATCCCAGCGAAATACTTCATCTTAAGGGGAGAAATAAGCAATAAGAAGGCAATTATTAACATTAATAAATGCCTGCGAGTATTTTTACTATTCAATATGAAAAATTTCCTACTCCTTAGAAGAGCTTATATATAAAATTAATGCCGCTAATAATTTTAATTGCCGACCTCCTGTGGTGTAGTGGCTAGCGTTGCTGCCTCACAACCCAGAGGTCCCGGGTTCTAATCCTGGCATGGGCTTGGATGTTTGTGCTGTCATGGTCGAGAAGACCGGGATTAAGACTGTTGGAGGATTCCAAATTCGGAATGTGTCACGCAAGATGGCAGTCCGCACTCGACTCGGTAGGCCCAGGCCCTCGATGGGCTGTAGAGCCATGTAGGAAGAAAAAAAAATTTTAATTAAACGCATTTTCAAAAATTCTCTGGTGATGAGAATTTTTTCGTTTTATTGTAACTGACATTCGTTTTGCCTATTGGATATTATTGTTTCCTTTATGTCATGTAATCTGGCTTTTATACCGCTTATACTACATTTCTTTTAAACTCCAAGCACTGCAGCAATATTAATTCAAATAATTACGGGTAACATCACGTGCATTTTCCGTGAATGCAGAGTAAATTGACGACAATGAATGTGTAGCACGTGACGTAGCATGGATCGGATATTGTTCACTTTCTGAACAATTTGTCCGAATCTCTTTATTTATGTGATCTGCCTTGCGAGAAGACTGCAAAAGAATGGTATAAATTGTTGCAGCTATTGAAAAACATTCTTCTTCTTCTTCTTCTGGGTCGCTATAGGGTCATTAACTCCTCAGCAACGGCAGTCGGGGGCAGCAGGTAGAATTATTTGTCCTGGCTCCACCACTTTGGAGGCGGGGTTTGGGCGGGGATTGACGCTACGACTTCAAAATATCCTGATATCTGTGATTCACGGTGTAATCCACCATTCACACTCAATAATACTGGCAGTTTCTGCTAATACTGACCGTCAGATGTTCGCGTAAGGGCCCCTTTAAGGATTTCCAGGTATATTCACCCACTCGCAGATGGCCGGAAGCGCAGTCAGATGCAGCAGATCGATTGATCACAGCAGGAGATAGAAGTTTTTCTACTGGCATGTGTAGAGTATCCATGTATGAATTTACCAAGCAGCTCGCATCAGTGAGAACTGTTCCTCTTGCTCCGTCACGAGTGTCTGGCCGTTTATTTTCTTACCAAAATTATTTCTCCCTCCAAAGCACGAGAGGGAAAAGATCTGGTGATGCCGCAACAACCTTTTGTGTCCCTTCTCATAAGGGCTACTCGCAGGTCTGTTTCCCCTTTCCGTGTTCTCAGTTGGCAACTTTCTCTTTTTTTAAGCGAGAACCGTCCCTCGCTTGCATTTCTCAATGGCTCTGATTGGCCATTTCCTCGAAAATGGAAAGTTAAGAAAAGCCCGCTTTCTTGTTTGCATTTAGGTAGACCATTCTAATTATTAAAAACGTAACTGAGGGTTGCATCAGACCAGTCTTAGGACTGAATACCACAACAACAACAACAACGATAGTTACAAAGATAATTACAACATTACAAAAACCCTTTAAGAATTTAACCTCTTTGAAACCACACATGCCAATCCTATCGTCATAATTTTGTTCCTAATCCAAGTTATTCTTATAACAAAATTACACCATGCTATAACTCCCGATGAATCTCATGCAACTGAATTTCAAACTACGCTATAATTTTTAGTCGTAAAAGATATTAATGACTAACTGTTTCACATGGCATTTTATCTAATAAACTGGTTGATCTTTACTTATGTATCTTCTACAATCTCTTATAAGCGTCCAGTTGTTGTGGCTCAATTTTAGGACACAATTAGAAAAAAAATCTATGTTTATGAGTAGTGTTTTGAACAGAATGATTGAATTTTGTATATCTTTATAGTAAAATATAATTATAATATCTATCAGCTACTGATCAAGTTTTATATTGTGTGTAAGAAAATGTAAAATTACAATTACAAAAACAAATAGACCGAAGACCTACAAAATTCACTGCCAAAGACGAAAGGAATCTATTGAAAACCTTGTTGAGGTTGTTCGGCATAGTAATTTCTTTCAGTTTTTAGACGTCACTGTAAATATTATAACAAGTGTATTCTGTCGATAATGTAAGGATAAGAGAATGAAAAAAATGGAGATTCCTGAGTTTATTCTGGTCTGTCCCATTTCAACCAAATTTTGTTCACCTTTTCCCAAAATGTGAATTATTTACCGAGTTATAACGCATTTACTCATTATTCTCCATAAATATATTCTGTAATTGGTCCCGAATAGGAGGTCATTTTAAATGCCTTAAACAAGTACATTAGAACTTCATATTTTCTATGCAAATTGTTTCCAGCCAAATTTGTTCCGAAAGGACTTTAATATTATAACTAATTGATATAACGGATCACTTTAAGTTGCTTTATGTAATTACTAAGAATTGAAGGTACTGTAGTTTTCATTTCTCATTCCTCTCCATTTACAGTATTTTAAATAAAAGTATGATAAATAGTGTAGCAGCCCCTGAAAATAACATACATTAAATTATGATTTAATCGATATTCGCAATACGGTTAATTGAAATTATTAATCCACTTAGTTAAAGGTTACTTTCCTCAAGTAACTACGGAGTTTAGAGAGTACGATTGGTCAAATATAACTACGATACAGCGAAAGGGCAGATTATTCATGACTAGCGCAACAACTGATGCCCCCGAACACGTCACTTGAACTACGTTCCATATTTACAATTTTAACGAGCACCTGCAGAGCAACCAACGTTTAAACAGATTCGTTTACAATAAACATCAAAGAGTGGTGCATAATTAGGCACAAGTAGGGCAGCCGAGCAGTTGTCTATAGATTTGTAGCTTTGTCAACACGAACGTAACAAGGAGTCGATGTGATTCACTGTTAATTAACTCCGGCGGCGACGATGCCATCCGCACACACACACACACACACAGGCTCGCACGTACATGAACACACGCATACACGCACACGTTCACGAAGCTCTGAATAGCAGATGAGGGCGTGTTGCTTCTCCCGAGAGGACGCAAAACGCGACCTATCAGCAGGACAGAGAACGTTGAATAATGCAAAAACTTTACTCATATCAAAGTCGTCACGTTATTGGCCTCTCGAGAGCCTTCAACTTCAACTCACACAACAAAAACCACTTTGGGTTTAATGCGAGCCCTGGCCGTGACAGCGAGGTCTCACCTAACCTTACGACCCCTTCGCTGCGAAAATGCACAGTCGCCGCGACAAAACCACCACGCAAACATTCCTCTCTAAACTTTTATTGCTCATATAAATCGTTTCATAAATTCTCACTTAACTTTACATCTGCAAACATTTTTGTTTAATGGATCTTTTCGGAACGGATCAAATTAGTTGTACATTTTTGTTTAACGGATCTTTACGGAACGGATCAAAGTAGTTGTACAGAGGATTGGGCCTACACCAGTAATCCCTCACAGAGAACTAAATTTTATAAATTGAATGAAGAAAGGAAATGAATTTACTTACAGTGACTTTTGCAATAATAAGACTTCGGAAATTCTGAATTTTAATTTCAGATGATTACGAACCGGTTTGACGTAATAGTAATAGTTTTTTCCTACATCCACATTGACACATAGTAATGAGAATACAAGATCAAGAAAAAATGCCGTAATCAAGAAAGGAGCAAGATAAGGATGTAGTCTGTCACCCATCCTGTTTAACTTATATATGTATAGAACATGCGATCAAGAAAGTTAAATCGGAAAATGGAAAAGAAATCATGCTGATAGAAGAAGAAATAAAAACCCTAGCTTTGCCGATAATATATTATCGTAGTATTAAGAGAGTCAGAAAAAGATTTGGAAATCATGATAAATGACATTGACGGGGTCCCGTAGAAAGAGTTCAATATGAGGATTAATAGTGGGAAAACCAAGGTAATGGAGTGTGGTTTAGGAAACAGTGGAATAACAAATGGTGTTAGATTGGAAAGGAATATTTTGACGGAGGTTAGGAATTCTGCAACTTCGGAAACGTAGTAACTAGGGATGGTAGATGTATAGTAGACATGAAGAGTAGGATAGCACAGGCAAGTTAGACTTTCGCGAAAAAGAGGGATTTACTTACAGGTAATATTAGGAAATCGTTGCTGAAAATGTTCGTATGGAGCGTGGCGTTATATAATGAGGGAGGCGCTGCGGGAGTTTCTCGTAGACGCTTCAGCCCAGAGTGACTGCGGGGCTTACCTGATCATGTCGGGAATGCCTCGCACTCTCTCTGGGTATTTTTTATCAAAGTTCTCAGATGCCGAGACACCTTCACCTATTTTAGGAGGTATATGTACTGGGGTCAAAGACCTTGGGCATATGGCAAGAGTTGTCCGCTGATCCCATTGGATCAGTCGGCCAACTGCCTCCTGAAACTGGTGGAGACACGGAGAAGGGAATGCTGCGTCCCAACAGCAAACTCGTCTCCCGTCATTCGGAAGGGCGTGAGAATAGTACCCAATGCCCGACCTACCTGATGCAGGTTTTCTAGAGTTTTCCCTGCATCTCTTTAGGTGAAACACCGGGTAAGATCCTTAAACCATAGCCCGGGGGCCCTAGTTAACCCTTGGCTACCTTGCTCTACCTTCCGCATCCCCCCCTTTTTCAATTCCCTTCCTATGCTATTAAAGGGGAGTTGCCTGTTTCAGGATCACCCTCATGTAGCCTGTTACCCCCCACCACCAAAAAAAGTGGCGTTATATGGGTGCGAAACGTGGACGATAGGAGTTGCGGGAAGGAAAATAATAGAAACCTTTTAAATATGATGCTACAGGCGAACGCTGAAAATCATATCCGTGGATAGAATCCCTATCGAGGAAGTTCTAAACAGAATAGTGGAAAAGTGAAAAATATGGAAGACGTTGACTAAGAGAAGGATAGATCAATAGGCCACGCTTTAAGACGTGAGGGTCTTGTAAAATTGGCATTAGAGGGAAATGTGTGGGGTAATAACAGAAGAGAGAGGCAAAGGATGGAATACGTAAAGCATATTAGGGAGGACGAGGGATGTGCTAGTTATGTGGAAATAAAAAGGCTTGCGCAAGATAGGTTAGCATGGAGGCTTGCATCAGATTCGTCTTAGACTTGAATACCACAACAACAAAAAGCCCTTGTCGGCAATCATGTTTGGATTTTTATACATTTCATATCTTCTTTCGTCAAAATGCATCATTTCCTGAGGAATATATTGAGACAAATTGAAGAAGATATTTTGGCGCCAGTCTGGGTTTTCCATAATCGCTGAGACTGCGGGACACCTGGGTGTAACGAGACCTGGTATTTTATCCAGATATCGATGATAAGTAGGGCGGAGGACTCCACTTAAATTCCAAAGATAAGTACTTTTGATTGGAGAGGATTTTATTTCCTCCGCCGAAGGAAATCAAACAATGGATTGGGCTCAAATATTCGAACAGGAGGCACTAAGAAGTTGGAAGTTACGATATTGGAGATTGCCAATTTGCAATGGGCTGTGTGATTATGATGACAAACTTGAAGAGACTTGGAAGTGATTGATACTGAGAGAGTATGGTAACTATGAGAGAGTATTTCAATCTGTTGATAGGTCTTTAATTGACTGATCCAGGGCGGATTCCTTGCTCTTGATCGTGGCGGCATATAAGAAGATTAAATGAGGAAGGGGTTCATTTTCCAATAAGGAAACTTAAAGAAGTAGATTGGGACCGGTATGATATCTGAGGAAGAGCGGCGAGTTCCAGATAGGAAAAGACGGTAATTACTCTGTTTATATTCTCTCTTCCGATTTCCTTGCACTGACAATTCTGAGTAGGGTTTTAGTTTTTAAATTTTCTTCTATGACAAGACCATTAAATATAACCCGAGAATAGATCTCATTCTTCTAAATGTCAGTTTATAATTGATTCAATTTTGTAAATATTGTATATAATGTCTATATTATCAATCCTTAAAAAAGGCCGGTTTCATAAAATGAATTTAGGTAGTAAATTGCATCATATCAATTAATAAATAAAAATGTAGTGTGATCTCCATTTTTATATAATATACTTTATTTAAACTATTATAAAGGCTGCATATTTATTTCAAACTAAAAGAACTGTAATGCATATTGTCCCAAATTTATTTAATTTATATCCATTTTTCCTTCATATTGGTGATAAACGCTTAATTATAGACAAAAGTAATCTTTATCTTAACCATAATCTACAAAACTCCTCTCAATATCCTCATACAAAATTCTTATATATGTGAAGGCTCTATTACAGTATTTATTTAAACACGCATGTTCTCTTACATTTGGCTACATGCAATTCAGTTAAAATGTATTCTACTTATTCAAACTGTATAAAACTGCGTACCGAACAAGTGTTTTCGTGTTTAAATGTGATTTATACAATTTTATTTATGCTCCAAACTGCATCACTTGTTTTATATAAATTCCCTAATGAAAACTGTTCATTAGACTTTAATCAGACTTGTTATTCAAATGAAATTTAATGATTTATTCCGTCGATATAATGAATAATAAATTCAATTTGTTCCCTATACGTCTTTTATGTAAATATGCTACTGTACTTTTTCATCTTGTAGAAAAGAGATCATTTTAGCTGAAAGAGATTACCCTAATATATATTATATTCATATTTAAATAATTTAAATTTAACGTCTGTTATATATATACGCATATATATAATAAATGGTTTTATAATATTAATATTGTAATTTCATTACTTTAGTCTTCATGTTGGATGAGTATTTAATTTTTGATGACTTATAAACAGCATACTATCCAAGTATCTTTATATAATATATTTGGAAATTTTTTCTCCTTGTTACAATGGCGGCGTTTTGGGATGTAAAATGAAACGGAACTGTAGCTGCTAAGCGCACAACTCAGTGTGTCTGTTTTTAATTTGTTTCTTTTGCCGTGTACAGGTTCTGGCCTGAGGACAAATGAAGGCTGTTATTCACTGGCAGACAAGATGCGGACATCCCGGAGGCTGTCAGACGTTTGCGAGTTGCTAACAAGCTGACGCGCTCTTCGCTGTTGCTCAGACAGCTGAGAACATAGTTTCACTACCATTTCGCATGGTCGTTGAAACTTCCGTGACAGTGCATACGACTCAGAACCATCAAAACAACAAAGAACGCCCTAAAGTTATCTGTGCACTCAAGTGGACAACCTATAAATATAAATGAAACAGTTTTCCTGCTGGATGTAGATTACTTTCTCTCCATTGTTTCTCCAATTGAGAATCATTGACTATCCGTTATCAACATCAATCTCAAAGTATTACAAACAATTATTGGATTATTTTCTCTTGATGGTTTCTCCAACTGAGGATTATTGACTATCCGTTATCAGCATTAATCTCAATGTATTACAAAAAACAGACCCAAGTGAGTAAGGGATACTGACTATCTTTAACCTCTTCGATACCCTGGACGAGATATCTCGCGGTCTGATACTGGACGCTTCCTAGCCCTATATTTTCACATTCTAGACGAATATATTTTATAACTTATTCTATTCGTACGGCTATTAGAAATAAATAAATACAGTTTAATGCAATTATTTATATTTACTTTTTGTTGATTCTTTAAATAGGGGAGTATGAACAGTAGTCAAAGTTGATACTAATCTTTTATCTTTCCACACAGTCATTCTCTTATTGTGCCCTACTAACATATCTCCTTATTTGAGTCTTTTTGCATTTCTGACCTGCTCGTCACAAGGCATTAGTTTTCTTTTCAGTCGAACAGTTCCACACACGTTTGTACCATTTTTGTGTATCTTTTCATATAAAGCAGGAGATGAGTACCAGTTTTTCCAAAAACATAGTTCTTCCTTGATGTAATAAATTTTTCGATAAATCCATTACAACTGAACGGGATACTCCAATCGAGTCATCATTCCATTCTTACAACATTATTCCAGTACAGAGTTTCATATTGTAGACATAACTGGTTTCAGAATCACATAGAACGAAACTATTCAGTCTGAATCTTTCTCGCTTTGATGGAATAAATTGTTTGAACGACAATCTACCTTTCCTCAAAATCAAACATTAGTCAACCACACAGTACTGTCCTGGACGATGTCCTTTTGGAACTGCTGAACTAGCATGTCAATAACCGATAGTATTTTATAAGCCTTATCATTATTATCTTCATTATCAATATCAACGAAGAATGCCCATATATATAAATATATAATGTAAAAACGCAAGAGTCTACTAATTTTGTTATATATTTTAAATTTAAGGTGCAAATAGTATATAGCTTTAATTATTTAATGATGTAATGTGAAGAGGATTCGGGAAAAATTCTCAGGAATTGTTGTCATTGTTAAGTGCAGTTGGGCCTACAATAAAGGAAGTTTTGTGCGACGACAATAGAAGGCAACAACAATGGAAGACTCAAATTACCTAAAAGTGTGTGAAGTCCCGCGGGGAACTCCAGGGACGTGTGTGAAGTCCCGCAGGGGAAGTCCGGTGGCGTAGGAACTTACTAGAAAAGTTTCCACTGGAGCGATGTTCTGATTGGCCAGTTTTGGGGTCGGGTGACCGAGACTCGAAAGAAGGTCAGGGCGAGAATTTAAAAAGGAGGAGAGATGGACCTGGAGCAGACGAGTTGGACCTAGGGATCAGACGAGACGGTGATGTGAGAGAGGTCAGTTGGACCTGGGTGAGCAGACGAGTGGGACCTGAGAGAGCAGACGAGTTGGACCTGGGGATCAGACGAGACAGTGATGTAAGATAGGAGAGTTGGACCTGGAAGGAGTGGTCTTAAAGAAAGGTGCAAGTCTAGTAGCACGTATCCAGTAAATACATCGAGACGAGGATCTCCTAGCTGTAGGAGAGGATCACACGACATTGTCATACTGGATGGAAAGCAGCAGCAAGGCGTACCGAAGACTGAGAAACTTGTATGCATACGTTGTGTTGAATGTTTGTAGGCCCAATAATTTTGGGTAAGTCCAATTTAGCTGTGAAACTTGCTCATTTTGTTGATCACATAAAAATCTAAATGATATTCTCCTTCTAGTTTTCAGTAACTGCGTACTTGTTTTCTCGAGAGACTAATCACCAACTAAACTTATCTCGTGGACTTATTTATGCCACCCCCAACACCATTATTCAATACGACGACTGAGATATTGTTTTGTGTAAATATTGTACAGTTAAAATTCATAAATAAAAAGTTGTCAAACTTTTTAAATTTGTAATTTAAATAATATTTAACCTATCCCCTGAAGAGTATATCACAATATTTATGGGCATTCTTCCGCTTCCTAAAATATCGATGTATTGGAGTACTGAACCACTTTATAATTTGCCATTAATCAGAGAAGCTGTGACCAGAAAAAATTCTTGTATGTCCAGAAGTATTTACATCTTAGCGATATAAGGCTTATAAAATACTACCGGTTATTGACATGCTAGTTTTGCAATTCCAACAGCATATCGTCCCGAACAGTATGTTGTGGTTGACGAAAGTTTGATATATAAAGGTAATAAATGAATATACATAATCACACATAATTTTATTATAAGATCTCTCTCCTTTTGCTCTGCTATATTTATTTGTATTTTACTATTGCCCGGACGAGACCGTCGTTAAGAAAACTGAAAAATAGATGTAGGTGGTGTCTTCTCAGTTATATTCGATTGCGACTATACGCCATTACAATTATCAGTAAAGTTTATAATTGTTGGCACGAAAGTTTGTCGAGTTGTTGCAATCTTCCATTGTCTTTTTCTCTGCGGTTCCTCCAGCCTTTCAGTTAACGGAAGTTCGCCAACAGACAGTGTATTATGTATGCTTCTGACGTGTTCTTCTCGTTGATTATCACTGTTTTCACTATCACTTTTCACTATCATTATTCCTTACTCTCCGACGAACATCTTTTAACGCTTTCAAGTAACGAATCAAGACTAAACTCGTTCCATGAATGCCGAATCGCAACTTCAATATTTATCAACATACTACTCACAACATACCATAATCAACAGAAGAATATTGGTGCTGGGAAGCAAGTTATCTCGTCAAAAGCGTTAATCGGCCATATCGGGTCGCGAGATATCTAGTCAAGGGTATCGAAGAGGTTAATGGAGATATCAGTAGGCTAATAGATCTGAGCCCTGGAATTGAATTAATGGGACAGTCTTTCGATTATGTCTTAGTATCACCTATGACACCAATCATATAAAACATATGAAATGAAACTGTTTAACTGTCTTGCTCTAAGCATGAAAAACAAAAGTAACTATGATTTGTGAAAAATGTTATAGTCTGCTCAGTAATGGGGTGCATTACTCTGTTCATGAATTCGTATATCGATCCGAACTTAATGCATATTAGCTCCTCATAAATATTTATAGTTAATGCCTTTAAATTCTATTATTTTTACATATCCATCCCAGAAAAGAGTATGCAGTTTATATTTCAGGTTCATCGTACTCACCAGTCGTGACTTTCGTCACTTACTTTTTCACAATATCACTACTAACCAGAATAATTTTTCTGGAACCGTCATTATTTTGGTGTAATGTTAAGGTCTTCATTGCGCAAGTTATAATATTTATATACTTTAAGTTTAGTTAACACATTATCTTAACTTTATACAATTTTTACTTATTTTGTTAGTAATTTTTCTTTATTATATTTGTAATACATTAAAAATTCGCTAGAAAGTCTGAGGGCCTTCAAAGTATTATTGTGTGTGCATAGTACCTTTTGTAACGGTCAGCGCTATTCCATTATTCTGACAAAGAAACAGGCCTCTCTTCACAAAGGACCCTTTACTCACAATGTGTGTCAGCCATTTAAATGGCTAATTCAAGAAAAATTTGCTTCTTTCAAGACGGAAGCAACGCGTAGATAATTAGAAACAGCTACTACATAACGAACGAAACACAAATGTGAAGTCAGCTTTTCACATCCGGTGGCTGCAGTTTTGTAAATTACAAACAATGGATGCTACTTGAAATTGCAAGGAAAAGGGAGGTGGAGAATTGGGGGCCATACGAGGCGAAATTGACAGAAGTTTGGTGCAGAGAGGTTTATTAAAATGGCAGGCCGCTGGCGAGAGCAGAGATGAGCCCTTGAGTTCTGGGGGATGTAAATTTTTGGTACAAGTTTCCAATATTTGGGGTCAAAGAGTCATCCCAACGCAGAAGCAACGACATGAGGATCGTCTTAGGCGGCGCCTCCGAATGTCAACTCGAAGCAGTCCATACAGCCACCACCCACCAGAGGAAAAAGCAGCGCTCTTCTGTCGATATTGTAGATATAAATATTTTAAAACAAGGTCACATTTCCAGTAATGTTTGCCAAGAAACGTTAATTATTTTGGTTCACCTCACAGGTGACCTGTTATTAAAGAGTTTCAAGGTAAACTTATTAATGCTCTACCATTTTCATATTAATTCATTTATTTTCTTCAGTGTTTTACGAATTTCATTAATTACACTTTATCATAGTTAAAATAAATGTATACTGTGGTGATTCATGACCCTTACATTCATCGGGTAAAGCAAAAATAATTTAGTTTTTGTTATTAGCGTACACAGGACATAAACGAGAATGGTTTGGTGGGGCCGAGTAGGCGGGAAACGTCACCGTCTGCAACATTGTTGATTGCCTGGAGTGCATTGTAGATTCAACAGTTGGTTCGGGGAGCTCTCCTGAGAAGGTCGGGGC
The DNA here is from genome assembly GCA_034510155.1 of Eucriotettix oculatus. NCBI lineage: Eukaryota > Metazoa > Arthropoda > Insecta > Orthoptera > Tetrigidae > Eucriotettix > Eucriotettix oculatus. The sequence goes on along the minus strand of CM067378.1, from coordinate 12,173,084 downwards.
GACAGAGAGCAGTGCAGGAAACAATAGGCAGAAAAGTTAATTTCGCCATTGTTCGAGAAAGAAGATTTTGTTTTGTAGTACGGAAAACAAAAAGAGGACATTTTGATAGAGATTTAAGCTGAAGAAGAGGCACTAGAGGAAACGTGTTCCAGCGAAGGAACATCCTGCAACGGCAAACCAGGGACGACGTCACCAGGCCATTGTTAATATCTGGTAACGGCATTTTAACCCGGTTTTCCACTTAAACCATTCTCGTTGATTCGCGATTTTTAATACAATTATATCGTTCGTCACCCGCGTTCCCGGGAGCAGCCATTTAGAAGCTGCTTAGATTATTCTTTTTGCTTTACCGACTGAGCCAATTTGATTAAATTTTACTCGTAAATTTATATTTTCACTAAAATTTAATTTGAGTTAAATTTCTTCTGGAAATTTGATAACGTAATATTATAATGAAATGGAATATTCAAATTAAATACATTTTTTATTATAATTTAACAATTTGATTGTACAAAATAATTTTGTTGGTGTAAGCAAACGAACGCCACAATACTTTGATTTAAATTTTTTGTTATTATTATTTTCATTTTCCTTCAAATTATAATTTAACCAATTATTAAATATAATAACTTAAATAATAATTAATAATACATTATCCTCTTTAGATATCTATTACATATCCATAACTCATTACACTCTTTCTTATTTACTACATTACTATATATCAAAAGAATGAATAGGTAGTTTCTTTTACAATTTAGGAAAACTGACTCACATCTTCAAATACTTCCATTAAAGTTACCTCTTAAGCTCCTCAATAATTCACAAATGATATATTTTCGGTTAAGTATAACTTCACACTTGGGCAATTACTGTGATACGCTATTTTTAGTCACTGCGGTTTTTTATATATTAGCAGATAGTTCAAACTTGAATTAGTATATCTTTATCAGTACGCACTCTCCCTGTGAATAAGAAAACATTTTTGGGTTCACGTATACAAATTTTACGTAAGGATTTTTTGGCGTCAGATAAAATTTAGTATTAAATAATTGCCGAACTTAAAAAAAGTGTTACGTGGTTGATAGAGACATGTGTGAACAAATTACTTACCGAAATTTTTCGATCCGTTGATGTGATCCAGCTTTGGGTAGCAAAACGCTTTGTGCTGGGAAAACCACTATTCAATGTAGGAATATTATTACTATTCGTTTGTTTGTTTAGGAGTATGCGGCTTCTCATTACCATAACAGACGGTGAATAATACGTTGCTGCCAACAAAGGGACAACAAACGGATGCTAGGAATATTGTTTTCATCTTTAAACGCGTGATACAATTATCGTTCTTATTGCTCAAAATATAGATCTGAGGATCAAGCTACCAGTGGTTCGCTGTTTCTGCAACTGAATTTTCATGTATTTGTATCTATTTAGAAAAGAAAATAGGAACATTCCTTGTATAATATCGTTGTGACTTGCACGTACACAAATAAAATCTGATAATGGTTATAGCTTTGATAGAAGTGTTGGTTTTACTGGCATATTTCTAAACTTCAAAGGAAGAATTGTGGTAAGGTTGACGAAATAAGAAGAGGACGACGGAATTAGCATGAATATTAGAAGATTATTCAGGGGGATTCTCAGGACCGGGCTTAGGTAATAAGCATGGTAAGCGAATGCGTACGGCGGTAAAATTTATGAGTGGATAAAACTAGTGAGATTGAGAGAATTTTTCTGTTTTGTCTTAAATGAAGAAAACGATAGTGCAGTTCCTGGAGTAGTACACATGAAATAGGATAATAATAATCAATTAATTTGATAGCACATGAATACAGGAATCGATAAATTTAAGTTTATGATAACCAAACAAAACTAAGATCAAGAAAACAGTAGAATAAAATCACTATTGTTCCGCAACATAGCGCAGGCTGACCGACCTTCATTTCAAGCGTTGAAATTAATTAATTCAAGGTCACACCTTTCTCGGACACTAGCCTCTATCAGTCATCTAATTTAGAACAAACTTGAGTACTCATAATAAGGGCGGTACACTTCGCGTTATCTGATCTGCAACACTTTCTTTCATATCTTACATATATCCATCAATTGTTTGCACCATTTCTATTCTGGACATCAGAGTTTTGATCGTTCCCAAAATAATGCGCGCTAAAATTCGTCACGTTTGTGCTTTCATAAATATATTAATCAGTTCCTGCAGTGATCATATGAAATTAAACAGCCTCTAAAGTATATGATTATCTCACTATATTGAGATAGTGCATATTTGATTCTATTAAGGTAAAATTAGCAAGGGTTGGAAAGCTGTAGTGGCGCCGACAAGTAGGCACGGAGCCGCCTGTAAACACCCGGAATCGCATCTGATCACGTACAAATATGATCCGCAAACACCTGGCGTGGAAAAATTTGAAATACCACGTGGTTGCCTCGGCCAATGGAGTTTTGTGATTTAAAGATAAAAATGATTGTTTAAGATCGTTTTCGTGGCTTTGTCACACTGCAGGTAGGCTGTGTGAAAGATCATTCTGCCCTTAGAACGTGAAAGAGACGGACAGTCGACGCTGAACAAGACGCCATAATACAGATGAGCTACACTGTCAGGTTTCCAATCCTTGACATTTAGGAAGGGTATCGCCCACGCTTTTGATCAGGTTAGATCTGATTGTGTCACCAAACCTAAAATTCTTGTATAAATAAATTTTCCAGTATTTCTTAATTACTATTTTAATTTAATTTCCCACATCACACATTTGTTGTGAAATTATATAAGAAAAATCAGATATCAGATTGTGTACATATATCAGTTGTTTCAAAAGAATTTTATTGTATCCATTTTTCTGGATTTTAATAGCTAGTCCACACTTCATTACCGTCGGTGGCAGGGCCAGATCCTGTCCAATCGTCTCTGGGAGGAGCCATTCATATTACTGCACCGACGTTTTGGGGAAAACACTATTTTACCTGATAATCTGATGCCGCAGAATCTCAAAGACTTGAGAAAAACACAAGCCGCGTCAATTTGTCGGGGTTTTATTACCCCTGTCTGTAACCTTCAACTTCCATCACGCCGCTTGTCTTTTATTCCGTACCGCCGTTGTGTTTTACCATTACATCTTGTTCAGATATTTTAGATATTTACAAATGAGATGCCTCGTGGACACTAATTTAAGTTTAAACCTACTCGTTCGTTAAATGACAATTATTATTTATTACGTATTTTAATTTAAAACTAATAAATTAAATACATTATTACGTAATCTTAAATTCACGACCACGTCTTTCTAGTTACAGTGGAAGACGTAAAGTAAAAGATTACAATTATTTGAATTGGAATGACTATTTTCTAATCAGTAAATCCTATATTTGAGAAACTCTACGAAAGATGAAATCAATTGGAGTAAATATGAGAATTATTGTAGAATTTGCATATAAATCATGGAAAATTATAAGATACTCAATACAGCTCAAATAATTTTTTTGCTATATCAATTAACGTCTGCTTTTTACGATAAATATATGGAATAATCTAATTTTCAGAATGTAGATCCAGGAAAAACCGTGTATATTCGCCTGTACATTAGCGAATAAAATAAGATAACTTTAAGATTGGTTAACGGGATTCGAATAACACTAATTTTTCGTTGCTGTTTATGGAGCGACGAGAGAGTTGGTTATCAAGGAGTGGGGGAAACCAGTTTCTATAATTTGATAATTGTTCTGTCTATATTTCAAAGAATACAGGAGAATAATTACGGCCAAATAAGTCAGAATTAATACAATATTTATTAACTACAATACGACACGACGTTTCGTCATACGGACTTCTTGAGGTGTTAACAATGTATAAATAACAATAAGTTTTTATAATGTTTGAATATAAGTCAATATTTTTGTACTTTTATATCTATTATTTAATATGCTTACATTTATAAGCTTGACGTGGGATCACATTTAGAGTAAACATGTACGTAGCTACTTTAATTTTTGTCCTTTTCTACTCATTTGACGGAAATATAGCACACGTCAAAATGATTCAAAAATAATACGGGATGTAACAATAACACACAGAACAAACCACGCCACGAACTCAAAATTAAAACTAATCCATAGGTAGTAAACATATTCAAGTAGGACAAGTATCGACATTGTAATTAAACGTACGACTGATTCATAAAATTTACTGCTCCCAACATTATTATTCCATTTTTACGGAACTGGCAATTGCAAAATGCCTTCTTCAATGTACATTAAAAATGTAGATTTAAACTTACCTTCATAGAGTGCACTACTGTGTGGTTTTGGAAAATATCTCCGAAGGTGCGTAGTTACGGAAAGAGTTTCTGAACACCGAGTGAATAACTGCTACTACATTACCAGACGTTATATTCTGTATACCATATTAGATGAACTCTGGAATACACTACTAAGAATTTTGTAGAAGACGAGGACAAACTATCGAGAAAGAGAAGGCAGTCAGCAGTAATAAGAATTGAAGGGCAAGAAAAGAAATCAAGAAAAAAGTTATACAAGGATACAGTCTGTAAGCCATACTCTTTAGCTTATATATAGAACAGGCGATGAAGAAAGTTGAAAAAGGTTATGGAAAATGAGTCATATGCAACGAGATGAAATAAAAATCCTATGGTTTGCCGATGATATTGAGGTATTAGGGGAGTTAAAAGGAGATTTGGAAGCAATAATAAATGTCATAAATGTGGTCTTGGAGAAAGAGTACATACAACAAGAGGATTAATAAAGGTGTAACCAAGGTAATAGAGTGTAGCATGGGATACAGTGGAATAGCAAGACATTCTTTATATTTTCCCATCATTACATTCATAATTTATCTGTTGCGCATACCATAACTTCCAAAAGATCTTTATAATAAACTTTAAGCACCATTCATCAACTTTGCATTCTGGTGATATAAACATACACATAATTTATGAGTACCAGACACCCCCGCAACACCACACCACTTTGATCTTAGCTCACAGAATTTCGATCTTCCAATTTAAATATCAGGGCACTTATTTTTAAACTCACAAAATAGTTCATTTAAATTACGAAGCACTAACCACTTTTGATTTTGTACCTTAGTACGGGTTTCTTTCAATGACACACAATCTTTTCCCCTTTCATCAAACGGCTATTTTCATCACCTTCATGTAAACACAATGGCGGAAGAATATGTATCACAAATTTTTATATGTTGTACGTTATCAAAATAGTTACTTAGTTTGACTATCTAAATATTTGAAGTATTATATTGATATACGCCTTTTTCCTACATGTGAAAACCGAGCATTTCTTGCATTATTTAACATTTTTACATATTATCTTTGAGTTAAATCTAGAAGTTAAAATTTATTTCGTAGCTACAATAGAAACCTATTATGTGAACAAGTTTCATATTTTTATCTACATGTCCAATAGCGTCTCAAACATTGAAAACATTGAAAAATCCCATATTTAAGGAGTGATTTGTAAAGGGAACGTCAGTTACCACTGATAATTTATATAGAGTAAATACACTATTGTGTGTTAAAGCACGGAAATTATTGAGGTTCGCAAACTGTTTCATCTTGGAGAAATTAGCCTACGAAACTTTAATTTTATTCATTCGGAATCGACAAATTAGCGGTACACAGAGTACGTGGAAAAATAATACTAGGTTAGTAAGTATGGATTAAATTTGTGTTTGTGAGTGTACTGAACACGATGCAGTTTATTTGAAAAGAACTCGTCAACACAGTCGTGGATAATTTATAAATTCGTAGATACCTGCAAACGCGAAAAACGGCGTGCGCGCTGCAACAAAAGCAGCGGCCATTTTTTAACCGGACACAATGTAAATGAAACAAAATTAATCATGGGGGAATTCACAGACGAAATATTAATTTTTTCTGAGATGGTGCGACAGCTAATTTCCTTTTTTCTAGACCACTTGGCTTGGATTGACCCTGTGGCTTTTCTATTAGAAAATGCCATTCATTCTTTAGCTAAATATACTTCAGATTATAGTTGCACAAGTCATATATAAAAGGAAAAATGTTAATAAGAAGTGATAAAACTAGAATCATGGTATTTGGAAAGTCACTGAAAAGACATCCTATAATAAAATTTAACAAACAAACCATCAAAACTGTGAATCAAAATCGTTATTTAGGTGTTTTGTTAGATTCAAAATTATCCTTCGTGCCGCATATTGGTGAAATAACACAGAAAGATGTCTCCGTCATGAATCAGGTCCAAACTTTGGCAAATGATGTATACAAAATACACCCATCAAAATTCATTCTGTATTACATATCAATATTCGAAGGAATATACTTATATGGAATCCCTGCTCTAGAACATCGACTTCTTCATACTCACGTAAAAAGAACTTTATTAGTTGCGCAAAGAAAAATATTAATTCGCTGTTTTCGTGCATTCAAGACGCCTCCGGTTGACTCTAAACAGATAATTACTGCCATTCCACCAATGAGACTTGACTGTAGCAGCACAGTACCACTTCGTCTTCTTCCAATGGCTCAACAGCCCTCTTGAAGGCCTAGGCCTACCGAGGTGGCTGCGGACTGTCATCTGGCGTGACACATACACTGTACCACTTCAAGCATAATAATCCAAACATATTCTACCAAATTACTAACAAATCTGTAGAATATAAAGATACATGCAGAGATTGGCTGTTGAAAGAATGACAAACCAGATGGGACAAAACTGAAAAATGCCTTTGGTCAAAGAAATTAATTAATACCCACGGTTGAATCACGATTACAACGCAACTTCATAACACCAACCAAAGAAGTAGCTGGATTTTTCTCTGGTCACGACCTCAAAATTCTAAATTAAAACAGTTAAATTTAATAGAATCTTGTACATGTTCTTTCTGTAAACAGGAAGATGAAACACCTTATCACATTGTATGGGAATGTGATTTTTGGCATGACACCTTTCAGGGCTACCGAAAACTGGAACTTTCAAAAATTTTAGAATGTGAGGAAATTTACCAATCATTTATCTTTGCCTTGAAACAATTTGAATTTCAAAAATAAATAATGGAAGGTATAAACCAAACAATAACCAGATCTTACTCAAATTAACTGAAGGTCTTTTTTAGGGCTGTGAAAATCCCCCCACTATCCTGAATATAGATTCATTAATATGAACTAATATAATGAACAGGATGCCTATAGTGGAAGCATGGTAATGACGTGCGTTAGGGGGCGAGGAGTGGCAACCCTCGTAACTTCTCTGGGTAACCAGCAGTAAGTATTTTTTTCCTTCAGACCAATTTTCCCCTGGTAAGCTATATTTAGCATATACATGGTTGTACGGAATAAAATTGAGCCAAAGAAAAGTATATTTTACGCCCAGCGGTTGTATGAGGTTATCTGGATTAGACAGCAAAAGCCTTTTGGGGTAGAAAATTACACAATTTATTCCGTGTTGAACAAATATAAAATACACGTACACAATATATAGAACCAACCTTACCTTCTGTTATGGAAGGAAAATAAAAACACGAGTGATGGTTTTCGTGTCTTAGTGAGGCTGTTAGAAAAAAAACTAAGGTGGAGTTAAAATACGACAAGCTGGCCCGGGATCGCTAGGACGAAGTGGTGAAGGAGTCGTCGAAAGGTATCGCTGCCCTAGCAGCCAACTCTTCCAGCACAGACGAGTACAAAAGTCTACAATCGAAAGACATCAAGCCGTGAACTAACAAGGGAAGTGTCTACATCAACACAGTAAAATCATCCGAATGTTAGGGAGACAGAAGTAGGACCCGAGAAAGTATAAATGTCAGGGTTACAAAAAAAATACTCTGGCACATTTGAAATGTATGAAGTCAACCTGCAAAAAGATAAAAAGGGAAACACGCTAACGGCCAGCATGTCTTTTGCATAAAACCAACTGATGTTTGTTATGAAAAATATTTATTTACTTACAATTATGACATAAAGTAGGTAATGATATGAATAGATATAACATTCATTTCAAAATTAATGTTCCGAATGCTGCAACTAAGTTTCTCTTTGTCTGCACTTCTTTGAAACATTCACAAGTCATATTTTACTTATTTCTGGTGTTTCATAAATTGTTGATAATTCTGAAACATAATAATCATGGCATTATTCAATAATAGTATCACTAGTATCACGAAGATCTACAACAAAAAGTAAATAAAACTGAAACAATTATATACATATATATTTCACCGGTTTCCTCTAAATATCCAGAATTAATTATAAATTTAAAAGATAGAAACGACCATCGGGACCCGCGTGATCCTTTGAGGAAGCTGATAGGCGTCGAACTCTCAGCGGCCTTAGCTTTAATCAATTAACCATGGAACGGGTGGTTATTTAACAATCAAATAAGAGGACTTAATTTTTTTAAATTATTTAATTGACAAGGAAAATAATTAATATAAATTACGGCCAACGCTCCTCAATGTTTTATACCATAACCAAACTAGCATTTATAAGCTTTACTAAGCTATTAAAACTAACCAAAATATTTCAAAATTGCCGGAATTTATTAAGTATTATGCAAAATAAGAACGAAAATAGTATATAGGAGTATGGAACGTCAAATAGAATGCGAGTTATAGAAGATCAATTCGGTTTTAGGAAGAATGTAGGGACTAAAGAAGCAATATTGACTTTGCGACTAATTTTAGAAGACAGGATAAGAAAAAACCGGTCTACGTTTATGGCATTTGAAGATTTAGAAAAGGCGTTTGATAACGTGAACTGGAATACACTATTAAGGATTTTGAAGAGCACTGGAATAAAAAATCGAGAAAGGAGGTTCATACATATCCTCTACAGAAAACAGGCAGCAATAATTAGAATAGAAGATCAAGAAAAGAAAGCCGTAATCAAGAAAGGAGTAAGACAAGGATGCCGTCTGTCACACATGCTGTTTAACTTATATATAGAACAGGAGATGAAGAAAGTAAAAAGGAATAGGGTAAAGAAATCATACTACAAAGAGAAGAAATAAAATCCTCACGCTTTGCCGGTGATATTGTAGTATTAGGGGAGCCAAAAGAAGACTTAGAAGCCATAATAAATGAACGTAGTCCTGAATAAAGTTCAATATGAGGATTAATAGAGGGAAAACCAAGGTAATGGAAAGTAGTTTGGGAAACACTGGAATAACAGGGGTGTTAGATTGGGAAGGGATATTTTGACGGAAGTTAAGGAATTCTGCTACTTGGGAAGCGTAATAACTAGGGATGGTAGAAGTATAGTAGACGTAAAGAGTAGGATATCACAGGCAAGGAAAGCTTTCGCGTGAGAGAGGAATTTACTTAAGAGTAATATAAGTGCGAATTTTAGGAAATCGTTGATAAAAATGTTCATATGGAGCGTTGCGTTATATAGGTGCGAAACGTAGACGATAGGAGCTTCGGAAAAATTAAAAGAATAGAAGCCTTTGAAATGTGGTGCTATAGGCGACTGCTGAAAGTCATACGGATGGATAGAATAACTAACGAGGAAGTTCTAAACAGCATAGGGGAAGAGGGAACAATATGGAGGATGTTGACCAAGAGAAGGGATCGATTAATCGGCTACATTTTAAGATATGAGGGTCTTGTAAAATTGACATTCAAATTGTTTACGGAGCTCCTAACATAAAGATTAGTTAGATTAGTAGAGTACTGTCATTGCGCAAGGTGACAGGCAGTAGTAGTATTGCTCTGCAAACTGAGAGTAATTTCCTATGGATTTCCGTAAGTTAGCGACCTGGGAAGTGGCAGACGTGCTCAGGGTAACGTGATGCGTCTCTGGAAGTAAAGGAGCGGCTGCATCCAGCTGATGATCTGTTGAATAGTGTTCTCATTACCGGACGACTCAACTGGCTCAACGAACTAAAAAACTCGGAGGGAAAACCTTTATAGCAGTGAAATTTTTCCCCCATTAAGTGATAAAAGTGTAGACGCAAGACTAGGAAGAATTCACTGTATCACTGCAAACCTTAGCTCATGTGTATCACGCATAATTATAGTTACCAAATATAGTTAAAAAACTGAATATTCTGCGTGAAGGACTGTTTAGGCGCCCTGAAAACGGGAGACTTAAACGCTAGTGAAGCAGAAGAAACCTAAGTAGGCCAAGCAATATAAAACTTGTATATCAAATTCAGAGAAGAACCTTGATCAGAATATCTGGGGCATACAGTATTGCATCGACAGACGCACTAACAGTTCTGCTGGGTATAGTCCCACTGGACCCAGAGGTGAGAAAGAGAGGTGCTCAATTTTGGCTAAAAAGGAATAATCAAGGAAATATAAAAGATATATTAGGCAGAGAAACTAGATGCAAGAGAGATATTGTTGAAATTATCCTTGACATTTGGGATTAATCTAACACTGGCAGAAGAGTCCACGGCATTCTACCTGATGTAAGAGAAAGATTAGCCATGTTTTACCTCCAAATAACAAAAGGGTTGATACACTTCCTCTCAGGCCATGGACCACATGGGCTGTACCTTAGTAGGATAAAAAAAACAAAGACACCCTGAGAAAGTGCAAAGAGAAATTTATCCCACGGCAACCCGAGTTTAAAGATCTCACAACTGAGTAGCCATTGTTAGAATAAAATGTATAGATAATTGAGTAGGATCGGTCCGCCAAAATTTGCTTTTAAAATAAATTTATTTATTATTTAAATCATTCTGATAATCATTTAACTCCCCTCCTTATTATATACATACAAAATGGCAACAAAGACATCCGTTCAACAAAACAAGAGAGTTATACACACATTACTTTCGTAAAAAATCTGACGCACTTTAATCCGATGTATTTGCAACCGCATGAAATTACGAACCATTTCCTTAATATTCTTCTGTTGTCTATCTGAGTCGGGCAAATCCTGTGTAATAACTGTATTGACCAATCTTATAAGAAGGGAAAATTACAATTTACACTCAACTTATACCAGCATACCGTTGAGCGATGATGCAAACAGTTTGTAACAGTCAAACACATCTGCTCGAACTTTGGTGGTGCGAAGTCAAAAGAAAGGAGACAGTACTTGAGCCAGGGGTAATAAAACACAGACATTCTGACGCCAGCGGAATTGTCCCACTGACTCTGAAATGTAATGGACGGAGGCAGGGAATGTAGTGTGGATTTCCCCAAAAGCCGTAGAGGACAGGGGCAAATTGTTACTCCCAGAGAAGGGTAACCACAAATGTGATTGGTTAATATCTATCCCTGCCATCTTCTGGATATGAACTAAAGAAGTGGGGAAGAGGTATTAAAAAGGCTTACAGAGAGATTTACGCGATGGATGATTGGAGTTTAGGCAAAGGAAATTGTGGAGACGAGAGCGGTGGATCGGATGAGATCAGAGGCAGATTGAGGAGACGAGCAGATGATCGGCATTATCGGACAGGTAACCTGAGGAGACGAGGATAAACTGGAAAGTGTCCTGAACTAGGAAGAAAAACAGCAGCGGCTCTGATTTAAACCGAGGACAACCCAAATTAGGAGGAAATTGCAACGAGGAAGACGCAGGAAGGATTCATTATGATGACACGGTAATTACCCCTGTAACTCTTTGCTGATTGTAATATTGATGTAAATTTGTTTGGAATAAAGTAAATATTAAAATATTAATATTACACTAAAATAAATAATATCTCCCATATTCATCTCAAGTTGGATAATTTACAATATAAATATATAAATCTTATGTAAGCGTTTAAATGTTCAGTGGAGACAAACATAAATTTATTTTTTGATAAACACGAATTGCGTTGTTGCGTGACAGTATTAAAGAAAATTTAGAATTACTGATTAATTTTTTTCAATAGAAGCATTCAAAGAAGTTTCATTGTCAATAACATTCAACTAGTCGCATGAACTCTCATTAATTACGATTTTGACTCATGGTCATTTAACTAAATAAATTTGTTCTCGCCTCCATCATATCTATCGGTATTGGCACTGACTTTTTAAACACCACACACAACAAACAAACATATAATATACCGCTAATTATACTAATATAAATAAACATATTTATTCAAATATAGTGCTATTACTACTCATAATAATTATTATTTATTTAGAAGATGTAAATACCATTCGAAACAAGTTCCGATCAGCATATCCAAATTTGCACCAATAGAACTATTAAAGGCACGAGTGACTCCAATGTCAATGTACTTGCAGCCTCTGGAACAGGAAACAAAGTCGTTTATACGGACTATGAAGGGAATTGTGTGTTTACTGAACTACAAATAATGATTAATTTATGACAAAGTAGCGTATATAATTTCCAATTCGATTCGTTCATCTGTAAAGTTCCATTTATATCAATTATACATTCGTAATACTTAAGAGTTGTCCATAACCTCTACAGATGGCAGTCAGCAGTAAATACAATTGAAGGGCAAGAAAAGAAAGAGTAAATCAAGAAAGGAGTAAGACAAGAATGCTGTGTCACCCATGCAGTTTAACTGATATATATATATATATATATATATATATATATATATATAACAAGCGATGAAGAAAGTTAAAAAGAAATATTGACAAGAAATCATACTGCAAGAAGAATAAATATATTACTATATATATATATATATATATACTAATATACTAAGGAAGTAGAAATGCTTTCACCCGAAGCTCAATACTAAGGTTTGGCGATGATACTGTAGTATTAGGAGAGCCAGAAGAAGACTTTGAAACCATAATAAATGGCATGAACTTGGTCCTGGATAAAGAGAACAACATGAGTATTAATAGAGGTAAAACCAAGGTAATGTAGCCTGAGGACGGCGGCAGAAAATGGCCGCAGAAACGTTGTGTTCTTTTAAAAACCTGACCCGGATGGTTAACCGTGAAGATTTCATCTGAATGGAATGTAGTTTGGGAAACAGTAGAATAACAAAGGGTGTAAGATTGGGAAGGGATATTTTGACGGAAGTTAAGGAATTCTGCTACTTGGGCAGCATAATAACTAGGGATGGTAGAAGTATAGTAGAAATTGCTTCATTTCGGACGACAAGGAATTTAAATAGTTGTAGTTCTAATTTGGATTGTAAGTAATGTTAAGTGCTTGAGCAGGATTGGAAGATTTCATCCTTACCGTAACAAAAAGACTCAGTGACAAAATTATTCTATAAATTTGTATTTAAACATTGTTTTGTTAAATTCATTGAATCCTCTTCCAGTATAAACCGCCCATAACACAAAGGACCTCCCTAGTTGTAAATCGTTTTAACTTTTAGTTGATGATGGAACATTTTTGTTTCCCAAGACTGATCCATCATAGCTGCCGTAGTTATAGTTATACTCATTTAAATTTTGCTTCATTTTACTTCAATAATTTATTTAATCCTGGAACATGTGACGACACTCTCCTGACTCATGCTCTTTCAGTCTTGAACCCGAGTGTGTTCCTATTATATAGGTGGCGCCCTAATATTACATCGGTTAAAACTGAGATATATCGCAGCGATAAAAACGTCACAGTAAATATGAATTTTAGGAAATCATTACTAAAATTGTTCGTATTGAGCGTTGTATTAGTGCGAAACGTGGACGGAAAGAGTTGCAGGAAGGAAAAGAATAGAAGCTTTCGAAATGCCGTGCTATAGGAGAATGCTGAATATCAGATAGGTGGATTGAGTAACTAACAAAGAAGTTCTAAGCATATTAGGGGAAGAGAGAGAGATTTGGAGGACTTTGACCAAGCAAAGGGATAGATTAATATGCCACGTTTTGAGACATGAGGGTCTTGTAAAATTATCATTAGAGGGAGAACAGAAGAGGGAGACCAAGGATCGAATACGCTAAGCAGAAGAGGGATGGTGTGGTAGCTATGCAGACATGAAAAGGCTTGCGCAAGATAGTCTACAGTGGAGGTTTGCATCAGACCAGTACCACAATACCAGATTGAATACCACAACAACACCATTTGTGGAAAGAATAATAATGTATTTCAAGTGAATTTTCCTTGTATTCGGTTTTAATTTGTTTCTTTAACATGCCTTATTAACACCGCCTCGGGAAATTTCTTCATTTATTTTTGTAAATTGTGGAAATGAATAATATTGTTATTATTCTGAAAATCAGATGGGTGGATAGAATCACAAACGAGGAAGTTCTAAACACAATAGGGGAAAAGTGAATAATATGGAGGACGTTGACTAAGAGAAGGAATAGATTAATAGTCCACGTTTTAAGACACGAGGGTCTTGTAAAATTAGCATTAGAGGGAAGTGTGTGGTGTAAAACAGAAGAGGGAGGCCAATGATAAAATATGCTACGTTATAAGGAAAAGAAAAGGCTTGCGCAATATAGATTAGCATGGAGGGTTGCATCAAACCAGTCTTACGACTGAATACCACAACAACACATGCAAATATATACAAGGCAACGATGAACTGCATTTTGGTGGTGCGTAAACAAAGCAACAACTTGAGAAACATTGAAAGTGTTGAGTGACTACAGTCTATAAAAGTAAGACGCTTCAGCGCCGGAAAGGAAATAGGAAAGTGCTGGAAGTGATTGACTAAACGAAAAGCAACGGACGGGAACATCCGATTTCTCGGCGTTGAAGAGTACTGAGGGGATTGAGGAGGAATCTGCCCCGAACCGGTGGTAATTAGTAAACCGTAGAACTGATAACGCGTGACGACACTTGAGAGTGATACTTTGGTAACGCGCACAAGAACGCTTGCCAGAAACTTTTACCTGGGCTTAGTGTTCAGACGATGGAGGGTCGGAGCTCCAATAATTCTCGGAGTCACTAACTGAGCAGATGTGGGGGAGCAAATCTGCTTATGCCAATAATCAACCGACTGGAGAGAAGCGGTTGAAGGGTCACTTCCAGGTAAATTTACCTGGGACTGGAGAGCTCAAGGGGGAAACTTGTGGAAGCAGCCAAACAACACTGACGGCTCTATCTTCACACAACGACAGACCCGGAAAAGCGGTATCGTACCCAAAGACTATCTTAAATAGATAGAAAGACAATATCAGAGCTTGCCCAAAGACTCTTCATTTTCAACATTTAATTGAGAAATATGCTGATATAGCTTCGCATCCAACTCTCAATACTGATTTCGAAACATGCACACTTTTTTAATATTCCCATTTGAATTAATATTTGTACTTATTATATTTGAAAATACTAAGATTTGGTGTAAATAAATAATCCACTTTAATTTATGTTTTGCTGCTTTAAGAAGGATTTTATCGAACTCAAAAAGCGCTTTTTTTGGTTAACAGGCTACATGACGGTGATCCTGAAACAGACGACTCCCCTTTAATAGCATAGGAAGGGAATTGAAAAGGGAGCTGTCTTATGGGCCTACGAACGATTTACACCTAGAAGAATGGGGATGGCCGTCACGCTCCCAGCGCTGCTATTGTCCCTCTATCTATTTAAGATACTCTTTGATCGTACCATCATGCAATGGACCCTTTTATGTAAATTTTTTCATATTGCTTCAAGAGCTAACAATTACTGGTAATAATTAAGTTATATATTTAAATCTGTATTATGATTAAGCACAACCCTGAGAATTACGTCTGATGTAATTCTTAAATCAGCAAGCCAACTTCCCGAAATTCATTTTGTGAGATTTTAGGTATTTAAAATCATTGTGTCTTCGATTATAAAATATAGACGTGCTTAAAGAAGGATTAGTTCATATTTAATTGTAAATAAATGTATATATTAAGTTTGCATGCAATTCCAAATCATAATTCATCCTATTTAATGTTTCTACAAAGCTGAAGCCCTGCAATTTTAGAACAAAATGTTTCTATATTCTCATTTAACCTATCACTCTTTATCATTGTCCATCGTCAGTTCCTTAAAACCATTCACCCAAGACATTTATATTTTTTGTCCATTTTCCATACTGCCAATTCAGATCTGTAGTGGTTAGAACCATGTGCAAATTTTCTATAACCAATGTATTTAAGCTAACCATTTCGGATCTATACGAAAATCGTGAATGTCTATGTTTTTACATATTTTTTGGTATGTTCTGTCGATGAGCACATCTTTAAACTTCCAATCTTTTCTTTGGGCACAACTGCGGCATAGAGCCGCCAATAGGGACAATTCCATAACGGAATTCTGTGAGTAAGATAGAAGCGAATTTTCTATTAAGGTAGGCTCTGACTATGGAGACAAGAAAGGCCGTAGTCTCTCAGGTCGTTTGTTTGCGTGAGCCAATGCAATACATTTCTCTTTCCACTATTACAATTATTCTCGTTTGTGATTTTAAAATCATAGATTTAACAGCAGTTTTAATTATGAATAACTGACCCGAAATCGTAAAATGATACACGAAGTACGACAAATATCCTAGCGAATGCAGCTCTACAGTAATTCGCGTTTCTCACCCGTGGCTATGAGTGTGCTCAAGTTCGTCGCCAACTTTTGTTTTATATCCACGAAAATCCTAGGAACAAAAATTCATGCTCCTCTTTGAGTTGGATAAATTCATTCCTTTATAATTTCCTCATTTTTACCAAACGATTCATTATACTATTTTTTCAGATTAGTCACTAACTCTCCCTCATTAAATTTATATTTAGTGAAATTTTAATTTATTTATTATTGTTATATTACATTTATAATTAATAATATATTATAATAATAATTCAATAAAATATTACATTTTTAAAATTTAACAGAGCTGTACAAAATATATGAAGCACTAACTAGGTGGAAATTAAAAAATGAATCACCACAATTCTACTTCGTTCTTAGTATAACTATACAAGCTTTTTTTGCATTTTTCTTAAATTAACTGTTCCTCGCAGGGATCCATTAATTCGGTAAATCGATTCATTTCTTGCTTGTATAGTAATAATAAATTTATTTTTGATAACTTTCTTGTGATTGAAGTCACTATGCATTTTAGTCCTGTGTTATTTTGACATTTATAGTTGACAATATGAGGAAATTATCGTAAATACTAACATTGTTTTTGAAAGACGATTGAAATCACCCAATCATATTATTTATTCCTTGGAGTTAGTATCTTAATTATTGAATATTTTCCTTCCACTTTAATGAAACAATACGTCTATATAATATTCAGCATATTTCAGCATCAACCTATATAAACAAGTTTATCATTTTACAAAGTTTCATGATCTTCCCTCTACTCGGGAAGGAGTATTCAAATCTTTAGGGAATTTTTTACTAGCATTACAAGCACTTCTACAATTTTATATTTTAATACGTACCAATTTAATACAACAGCTCCAAACTGAAGTTAATACCGATTTAAATGCTTAATGTAATAAATACTGATCAATTGTCCTTATTCTTATTTGATGTAGGAAACTCACCATTGGACAAGAGAGGACCTGCAAAAAGCAAAAAAATGGAATTAGTAATTACATAAACCAAGTTGAACATTTATAATGTATATTACGAGTATATACCCAACTTTTTTCTAAAATACATCAATGAAATACCATTCCAATTTTTCCTCTTTTGCGACAATAATATTATTCTAAACATATAATTATATTATATATACTACAAATAATATATTTAAAGTAATTATAATTTTTACTTAATGCCTTCTACAGAATTTTCTTGTATGACTTTTGTATAGTCTTAAAAACTTTATTATTATTCTGATCATCTCATTAAAAGTAATATTTTGAATTTAGCCATGGTTTGAAAAAAATAATTTTCGTTACCATTTATTTTCAAAGATAATTAAACATTTGAAGTGATATCGGTGGAACTGCACTTGTTTCAATAACGAGTTACTTTCATACTCGAGTAGTTCTAATAAAAACCACAGAAGAAAATAAATTATCTCAAAGTTACAATTGGATGAAATTAGAGTTAATATTTCATCAAAATAGACCTATCACATGTCAATAGCAGGTATGCTAATGTGAGAAACTTCAATTAAATTACCCTGCATAGAAATTACAGTGTTTCGAATTCGGCAAGTAAGACATCCAAAGCTTGTAATAGAACTGCCTCTGCAAAGCATGTAACAAACAGATCTAAAGGTGGAAAGTTCAGTCGGAAACTTTCCTCATGAATAAATTAAAGTCAACGAATTCCGCTTGCTTTAATCCCTTGTAGACCTATTAAATTCCTAAATGGATTATATGTAACTGAATCGACCGAGGAGTTTCATCCTTTTCGTTGAAGTTAATAACGTAATACTTGCACGAAGATTCCCTTCGTAGTTAATCTTTTCACACTGACGAAAAAATTTACTTTGTTATCAGTTTATTGTAATTAAACGGTTCCAATATGAAACTTTGTTTTAATAAGTTCATTCAGGACCCAAACATTGAATATTAACGCATTTAACACATTGATAAAACTGTGAAGTAAGTGAAAAGTTAAAGAAAGAAAGAGCTTATGAGATTATGAAAGAAATAATTAATTTTGCTATTTATATAGAAATAAAATTGTTACCTTCATTTTGGTATGCTTGATACGTATTGAAAACTCATGAATATTTTAAACTTAATTTTCATTACGTCTAACATGTAATATTTTAATTTATTCATTAAATTCTCACGTTTAAATCCGTTACAAAGGAAACAACACTTGTAAATTCGTAAACATTTTTATATTGTAGCAATTAAAGACGAATTACGTTTTTATCAAAATCATTTTAATCTGTAAAACCATCGAACATTTATTGATTTAAGTTTAAAATTGAAATTGTATAAGTAAAATTAGTTTTTTACGTGTACATATAAATGGCACCGACCATTCTACAACTTGCTGCATTTGAGTCCATGATATCAGCTATGCATCTCTACAACATATTGTGGTACGCGATTGCGTATCTCATTAAAATTAATTTTATTTTATTATTATAAATATTTCATGTACGTATGTAACAGAAGTTCGACCTAAGCTAGCCGAAGTTGGAACCATGAATGAACGCGATTGGTTATTTAAATGGCGTATTACAGTCAACTTATCGGCCAGAAAAAGGAAACATTAAGGTTCGGTACGATATGTTTGGACGAGGTAACTTGAATTTTAGACAAGCGAAGACAAGGGGTGACATAATAATCACCAGACATCTATCTTGTCAACCCATGTAAACAAGAGGATTGACCTTCAGCTGGTCTGTATAGTTAACGGCTAAACAAAGCCGAAACAAAAGAACAATTATGGCCAACTTGTCACGCATCTATACACCACGAGAACGGTGAAAATAACACGGCCCAAGAATCTAGACACACGTCGAAAAAAATATATCGTAAGCTTATCCCTTCCATCAGAAGAGGGTAGAAATTTTGAGTACAAGGGCGGGGCGTGCACTTGAAGAGAGGAGGCATTTTTAGACAAAATTTTCGGACGTATTTATGAGAAAAATATAATCAGTCAAATTCCATTTTATCTAACATAGCCTTTCGGACTCATTCGTCTGAATAAAACTTGTGCGGAGATCAGTCAGCAGAGGCTCTAGAAATTGATGCGCTCTTGAGTGATGAACGACGTGCATCCTACCTCTGACGCCACCAGCCTGCAAGGACGTCCAGGATCATCGACAACGCCTTGGTGAAGTACCCACCTTTCTGTTTGTCCTTTCCTTACTTTCATTTTCACTATTGCTTTTATCATACACTACCGCGCATATTATTGTAATTAAAGTCTTCTATATTTATAAATATATTTGTAATTTTATTTTTTCATTTGTAACTAACCTCAATTTTAAATGCCTTGTTAATGTAAGAAAATGTTGTGTTGTATTGTAATACATTGTTCACTGTAGTTATTGTATACGAATGTTCATACTTCTAAATTTTTCTATTGTACAACATGCATGATAATTGGACCAACGTCTGTGTAGTACCTACAAATAATTTTTTTGGCAGGGGGGGGGGTTAACAGGCTGCATGAGGGTGATCCTGAAACAGGCAACTCCCCTTTAATAGCATAGGAAGGGAATTGAAAAGGGGGATGCGGAAGGTAGAGCAAGGTAGCCAAGGGTTCACTAGGGCCCCCTGGCTTTGGTTTAAGGATCCTACCCGGTGTTTCACCTAAAGAGATGCAGGGAAACAATTTCTTATTTCACGTGCGGAGGAAGAGTTTTAAAGAACATTATATTACCTAAATAATCTCTCGCTGAAGATTTTCATTTTACTTAAATATTATTTAATTACAAGCAATTTGTGTCATGCTAAATTCTTGTCACAGTATATAAAGTGTTTTTTAAATAATTTTGCATTATGTAAAGTTTGCAGAAGGACAAGGTCAGTGTTTCCTGAACAAATGCTTGAGTCCTAAGCTATATGTGCCTGTGAGAGTTTCTCTCGCAGGAATTTTCCCTCAGAGTGACTGCGGGGCTCACCTGATTATGTCGGGAATGCCTCGTACTCTCTCTGTTGTTTTATCAAAGTTCTCACATTCCGAGACACCTTCACCTATTTTGGGAGGTATATATACTGGGGTCGAAGACCTTGGGCATATGGCAAGAGTTGTCCGATGATCACATTGGATCAGTCAGCCAACTGCCTCCTTAAACTGGTGAAGACACGGACAACGGAAACTGCGACCCCACAGAAACTCTTCTCCCGTCATTCGGAAGGGGATGAGATTAGCTCGACCTACCTGATGCAGGTTTTCTAAAGTTTTCCCTGCATCTCTTTTAGGTGGAATACCGGGTAGAATCCTTAAACTATAGCCCGGGGACCCAAGTCAACCCTTGGTTACCTTTCTTTACCTACCATATCCCCCCCTTTCAATTACTTTCCTATACTATTAAAGGGGAGTTGCCTGTTTCAGGATCACCATCACGTAGCCTGTTAACTGGAAAAAATACATTCAGCAACCCGTTAAGAGAAAGTACCTGTGGGAGCTTTTCTTTCACGTATAACTTCCCAATCGATTCCGAGGCTCAGTTTTGGGGATTCCTCGTACTGTCTGTTTTTTTCTAGGTTCTCACATACCGAGGCACCTTCTTCTATTTTATGAGGTGTATGTACTAAAGCGGTCAAAGACTTTAGGCATATGGTAAGAGTTAGTCCACTGATCCCATTTGATCAGTCGGCTAACTGCTTCCGAAATCATGTATGACAAGGAGAAGGGAATGCTGTGACCCCACCAAAATCATCTCTGGTCTTTCGGAAGAGCGTGAGAATAGTACCCAATAGCACGACCTACTTGATTCAGGTTTTGTAAGGTTTTTCCTGCATCTCTTTGAGGTTAAACTCCGGGTAGGATCCTTAAACTATAGCCCGGCGGTCCTAGTCAACTCTTAGCTACCTTTCTCTATGTACCACATCCCTCTTTTCAGTTCCGTTCCTAAGCTATTAACGGAGAGTTGCAATTTATTGGAAAACCTCATATAGCCTACTACTCAAAAAGAAAGTAACGTCACACCATCACAAAATATATTACAACTGTAAATAAAGTAATTTATAAACTAACATATAAGATTCCTAATCTACGGTTTGATAATAAAGCACCAACAATCCTAATTAATATGTTCTTATAATGAACGTAGGCCGGTTTTTCATTGTCTAAAAGTTTAGTATCTTATCCATGAAAAATAATAACGAAAATAGTTTATAGGAGGAGAGGAATGTCAAATAGAATGCGACTTAGGAGAAGATCAATTTGGTTTTAGGATGACTGTAGGAACAAGAGCAGCAATATTGACTTTGCGTCTAATTTTAGAAGACAGGATAATAAAAAAACAGGGCTACGTTCATGGCATTTGTAGATTTAGAGAAAGCGTTTGATAATGTGAACCGGAACACACTATTAAGGATTTTCAAGAGCACAGGAATAAAATATCGTGAAAGAACGCTTATATATAACCTCTACGGAAGGCAGTCAACTGTAATAAAAATTGAAGATCAAGAAAAGAAAGCAGAAATCAATAAAGGAGTAAGAGAAGAATGCAGTCTGTAGCCCATGCTTATATACAGAACAAGGGATGAAGAAGGTTAAAACGGAATGTGGAAAAGGAATCATACTGCAAGGTAAGGTTTGGGAATCAGTGGAATAACAAAGGCTGTTAGATTGAGAAAGGGTATTTTGATGGAAGTTGAGGAATTTTGCTACTTGGAAATCGAATTAACTGGGAATGGTAGAAGTATAGTAAACATAAATAGTAGGATAGCACAGACAAGGAAGGCTTTCGCGGAGAAGAGAAATTTACTTACGGGTAATACAACTGTAAATATTAGGAAATTGTTGCTAAAAATATTGGTATGTAGCGTGGCGTTATATGGGTGCGGAACGTGAACGATAAGAGCTGCGGAAAGGTAAAGGATAGAAGCTTTTGAAATGTGGTGCTATAGACGAATACGTAAAATCAGATGGATGGATAAAATCACTAACTAGAAAGTTCTAAACAGAATAGGGGAAGAGCGAACAATATGAAGGACGTTGACCAAGAGAAACGATAGATGATAGGCCATGTTTTGAAAGATGAGGACCTTGTTAAACAAGCATTAGAGGGAAGAAGGACAAGGATGGAATACGCTAAGCAGTTTAGGATGCATGTGTGATGTGGAAGTTATGCGGTAATGAAAATGATTGCGCAAGATAGGCCAGCATGGAGGGTTTTATGACTGAACACCACAACAATATTTGATGACAAGCTCTTGCCATGTTAGTAACTACATCTCTAAGAAAAAACTTTCCGTTTCATGGTTGCAATTGTGCTTGAGTGGTAGTTAAAAACATTTATTGACCAACCTGGATAATATACGAGGGTCTTCTTTACGGCGTAGTTGGTGTCAGGAATTCGCATCTCGCAATGCAGCATGGACGGCTGCAGATCGCCCTCAGGAAGAACGGCGAAGGCCGACACGTTGAACAAACCTCCCTCAAACGTGGAATTCGTCTTCACATCAGGAAGTGCTTCCCTAGAAAACAATTGAAGAAAGTTAAAAAGATCAATTTCGTACTTCTTGGCGCTACAGTCCATTTACTACCAGACTTAAGATCCATGACATATTCTAGATTTTCTTTTGGTGTGACAGGAGGTCTTTGACCTCTATGATTGGTAGCGTTCACGCAGACCGCTGCTCTATAGTATTTATTAATTGTTGGTTTTTTTGTATAAATATTGACAAGGCAAAGTCTCACTTCACGGGCTAGCATTTTTGATATTTCAGCG
Organism: Eucriotettix oculatus; assembly: GCA_034510155.1. NCBI lineage: Eukaryota > Metazoa > Arthropoda > Insecta > Orthoptera > Tetrigidae > Eucriotettix > Eucriotettix oculatus. The sequence continues at coordinate 12,149,933 of CM067378.1, read as the reverse complement.
TTATGATAAAAATCCATTCGTCCTAGTTTGTTCTTAGTAAACAATAAGAGACATTTTCAAAACTTGAACCTACCCTGTGGATTTTAACGTAATCCCACAACATGCGCCCGAATGATGAACACATTTTACGCACGTATACTACTGCCGCATGAACAATAAGATTATTAATTTCACATTGATGCCCCGCAATAAGTTAACTCGTCGAAAGATTCACAAATTCTATTAAAGCGTTGTTCGGAAACGCATGATCTGTCAAAAGCAAGTGAAATCTTGGCGAATATAGAAGCCGTTTCTGAACAAGTGGTTAAAATAATTCCTTATATTTTTGCATCACAGACCGTTAATTATTCAACTGTCAAAATATACAATGTGAACAGTACTAGATCAGACAAACAATATCTAATACGTTTCCATCTGTTTAATGGCGACGTCATAATATAGAGGCGAGTAGGTAATTAACGTCACCATTTATATCGTCGCAATCAAAATTGCCGAAACAGCCTACGCGCTGTATTGTTTCTAATGGGGAATTTTATTCTACTTTAACTAATAGAGCAGGTTACATAAGTTATAAACAAGTTTAAAATTGTAAAAAATATTCAAAACACAAATTAAAATTTATTTTTCTGCTGTTTAAAAATATTTGAATTTTAGATCATGAATTTATAATTAAAATTAATTAATAACAAAACAATGTTTCTCATTTTCTCAGGGAATGATGGGTTCAACACCTTCGGTTTTTATATTTCAAATACTGATTGTTGGTGGATATGACAACTGTAGCATTTAGTTGATGGCTTTGAGGGATTTCATTAGTACGTTACCAACAACGCCCAGGAGCTCGTAGGTAGATCATCATCGGAACCTTTGTAGTCATTGAAACGACAATATTATCAGAATTAGTGCGGTATCTAGTCATCAATATATTGCTAAGCATCAGAGCAGTTACTTGAAGAACGGCAAGGCTTCCATTGGGGAAACAGTCAAGAAGCATTGCGCCCTTTCGTTTTTTTATTACAAAAATATGTTGTTAAAAACCAGAGCTAATATGGGATCATTAATAATTATCTACGTCACGATACAGTTAAGTCCATGTGCTACTCAAAATTTTAATTACGGAAATCAGTCACCTATTTAAAATAAATCATATCCATTATTGCAGAGAAAGCTCAGAGGCACACAATAAAAAAGGTTTTACTGCAAGACAAGCTTCCAGAGGAAATCAATAATCAAAATCTATCACCTGTTGATTTATTTAAATTGGCAAAACGATCTTTGCCAGAATCGAGTTCCTCTGTGATTCGAATGATTAAATTGAAACACTAAGAAATCAGCAATAAATTCGTTTTAAATCGGGAAGCACGGTTACTTCCTCAACTAGTGACAATCACTTGTGGTGCTTGGTCTTCGTTTACACCGCAAAAATATTATTATAACAAGGAATTGTTAAATAATAAAAAAATATTTAATTTGAATATATTCCATTTAATTATGATATTACATTATAAAATTTCCAAAAGAAATATAACTCAAATTAAGTTTTAGTGAAAAAAATATAAATTTACGAATATCAAATTGGCTCAGTCGGTAAAGCAAAAAAAAAGAATCTACCCAGCTTCTAAATGGCTGCTCCCGGGAACGCGGGTGACGAACGATATAATTGAAATTTAAAAATCGCGAATCAAACGAGAATGGTTTAAGTGGAAAGCCGGGTAAAAATGCCGTTACCAGATGTTAACAAGGGCCTGGTGACGTCGTTCCTGGTTTGCCGTGCCGGATGTTCCTTTGCTGAACACGTCTCCTCTAGCGCCTCTTCTTCAGATTAAATCTCCATCAAATGTTATCTTTTTGTTTTCCGTACTACAAATGAATCTTCTTTCTCGAATATGCCAAAATTAACTTTTACGCATGCCGAAATTAACTTTTAAGCCTGTTCAGCCACTGCTCTCCCATTCCGACCTTCTCAGGACAGCTCCCGGGACCAAGTGTCGAATACAATGCACCCCAGGCAATAAATAATGTTGTAAACGGCCTCACCAAACCATTCTCGTTTTTCGTCCTGCTGTACGCAAATAACAAAAACTAAATTATTTTTGCTTTACCCGTTGAGTCATGAGTCACCACATGCCAAGTGTCGAGTGAAAAATTCGCTTAGGCAGAGTTTCGTATGATGTAACGGGATTTATTGAAAATGTTGAACGGAATGTCAGACATTTGAGCAGATAAAACCTACGCTTTGCCGATGGTATTATAATATTAATGGAGTCAGAAGAAGACTTGGGAACCATAATAAATAGCATTAACGTGGTCCTGGAGAAAGAGTTCAATATGAGGATTAATAGAGGGAGATGGAATAACAAAGGGTATTGTTAGATTGGGGAAGGGTAGTTTAACGAAGTTAAGGAATTACTTGGGAAGCCTAAAAAGTAGGGATGGTAGAAGTTTGTTGTTGTCGTATTCAGTCCTAAGACTGATCTGATGCAACTCTCCTTTCTAACGTATCTTGTGCAAGCCTTTTCATTACCTCATAACTAACACATCCTGGGCCTCCCTCTTCTTTTCTTACCCCACACACTTCCCTCTAATGCTAATTTTACAAGACCCTCATGCCTTAAAACGTGAATGAATAGGCCACGTTTTAAGGCATGACGGTCTTGTACAATTATCATTAGAGGGAAGTGTGTGGGGTAAGAACAGACGAGTGAGGCCAAGGTTATATAAAATATACATTTAGGTAAACGCATCAGGGTTGCATTTAAAAAACCCACCCATGTCTGGCCTCGCCTGACTCAGGACCATTGGGATACGAATCTTTGATTGGTACTGAAAAAGAAACTCGCGCCTCTGGAAAGGTATATTTTGGCTTTTGGAGACTTCACGGAGTTAATAATAAATAGGCGATTGATCAAAACAAGTTTACTTTTACTTTATATGTAATTCATACATCTAAGAAAGTGAAATAGCACTTAAGGACACGCTATTTGAGCGATTATTACACCATAAAACACGATGAGACGATGTTCATAGAGAGCGCACTACTGTGGACTTGGACCTAAAAGTTTAGACCTTATCCGTTGAGACATCAAAACGAAATATATGTTTTATATTAGAGAAAATCATCAACTTACTAATGGTGTCAACTAGAAAACGATATCTGGTCCCTATCAACGATTTATAATTCTGAAAAAGCTCCTTTTGGACGTTTTTCACGTTGGGGTCAGGTTTGCTACAAATAATTTTACAAAGTATATTGTCTACAAAGCTGTAAATCGTCTGACTTATAGACACGTGTGTAGACATAAAAACTACAAGACATATATATATATATATATATATATATATATATTCCGTAGTATTTTATTTACCTCTGTAGGATTATTTGAAAATACGAAAAAAATGGCACCATTTTTTCAACAACTTTGTGTGCTGATAGCTGCCACAGATGAAATTTGTTTAAATATTTGTTATTTTCGTAATCTACGACTGCGATTAATCTTGGAAACGAATTTTCAGGGCCTATTCTCTAATAACTGCCACAACATTGATGCTCAAAAGTGGCAGTTTTGAAACGACGTCGTCTCCGACTAACCGCAGGCTTCAACGAAAAAGCCCGTATCTCAGTCAGAAATGCATATTTTGAACTGAAATTTTGCATATATTCACCTAAGGCTTTGTAGTACAAACTACTTATGATTTTTTTTCAAAATCGGAAATGGTCGTGCGGGTTCGTTCCTCAAGGCAGGACACTTGGCATGGAATGACCCAATTGTTTTTTTGTTTCTTATAAATCATCAGGATTGCTCTCAGTGCATACTGTCCTGATCCAAGTTGATTTCCAACACATTATCTATTTAATCTTTCCACGATTGTGGTATGTTCGTCCACTGTTTCTTGCAGTAGTCTAACTGCATTTATCTTTCCAGAAATGCCAGGCAGCTTCTTGTTTTAAATTTCGAGACTAATCTCAGAAAAGGGCGCCGAACACATGCGGGCTGAAAATAGTAAATTTCGAATATACTTAATTTTTTTCCATGGCTCTACAGCCCATTGAGGGCCTGGGTCTACAGAGTCGACTGCGGACTGTCATCTTGTATGACACATTCCGAATTTAGAGTGACACGTGGTCAGCGTATCGATCCACTAACAGTCTTAAGTCCGGTCTTCTCGACCATATACTTAATAATAATAATATGTATACAAGTATGATTATAGTTTGTACTTACCGTTCTTTACATAAATCATATATTTTCTACGGAAAGTATTGTTCCACGTTCCACATAAATTAGCATCTTTCGGAAATGAAAAATAGTTTATGCCCGTTCCTTTAGTTTTCCGTTACAATTTGTGCGACCAAAAACAGCGCACGACGGCAAAGTCTCTCTTCTTTAAATACATATGCACAATGTATTCACGTAAAACAGTTTCCTTCAAGCAACGAACAACTAATACAACAAAAAATCAGTGCATTCGACGGGAGTAGCGCCGGGCCGTCCGCCATTTTTAATCTAGTTCTGCCAACGCAAGTGTGCTTCGCAGTATAGAACGTCAAAAGTGTTTCTCTTTTCTGGTGTGATAATTCCATCAGCAATATGGTTTGCTGTGCAGCTGTAAACTGTACGAATTCTAACCGAAAAAGGATTTCGGTTTTTCAAATTTCCAAAAGAATTAATTCGAAGGAAACGATGGATTATAAATTATCCAAGAGCCAAGTGAAATCCTGGTCCTGGAGAATATCTATGTCAGGTAAATTTGACAACCCTCACCCACCCACGTCGTATGCCTCTCAGGTACTCACAAAAATAAATAAACCTAACCCATTTTGCTAAAGTAGGTTAATTAATTCACGTTATCATGTAAATGATATACTCTATTTTATATTTATATTCTTTTAATATTGTATATACTGAATCATTATTCTCCAAACTGATAATCTGTACGATAAAAGTTTTTATATGAATAAAAATAAACAAATACCTTTATTTTTAAAGAAGTGTTTAGTTCCTTTATTTAAGAAACTAAAAGTATAGTTGTTTACCATATGTGGTGTATATTTTAATCTTTTACATGTATTAATTTAATTAAAATCTTTTTTAAACTCATAAGAAAATGAATTTAATCACCAAATTTTGTCTTCTTTTTCGAGTCTATTAATTAAAATTTAAAGTCTTGAGTTGAGATAATCATTGAGAGAATAAATTTATGTACTCTGGTTCGCTTTTGCATCCATTATTTATTTATTACATAAAAATCAACCTGCAAATATTTAATGTTTTTCAACTGACACGCTTAACTTGATGCAAGAGTAAGACAAGAGAGTTCCGTAAGATTAAAAATGGCGGACGGACCGGCCTTATATTACAGGAGCTCTAACTTGAGTGAGTCCCGCGTGACGCCAGGCGCTGAAGACAACCAAATTACGTTCGTCATCTGTCGTTACAACATAACTCCGTAACGTCTTTAGGGATGTCTGTCATTTAGAAATACTGAATTACAATCACGCATTTCAGCGACTTCATTTCTATTTCTTCACATCCGACTCCAACGTAAAATATTCTGATATTTTCTAATATAGCAGGGTTTTGAGAAGATAGGCAAATAAAAGAAGAACGTGAATTACCTGTGACGGGAGCCCGTGTCCCTTAAAAGCGCCATCTTGGGCTCCGGGTAGACGGCCAAGGCTCTGCACGCAACTGCCTCCTTCTCTCTGCTGAAGTCTAGCTTCTGCTCAGGAGCTGCAAATATACAGCCTATAGCAGTGACTACCACTTATTAACTACAAAACACTACACAATTATTACAACAGGTAATAATTATTAAACTTAAATATGTAATAAAAACCAATCTCGTTATCATTTCTGTTTAGAAGATAATATAATTCAAGTGTCCATCTATGGCCTCTTTTGTTGAATAGATACTCCAGACCAAGTGTTTCCTCACTCTTTGGAAAATATCGCGAAGTAAAATATTTATCTTGGCTGTGATGGACTGTCGAACGTCACAAACCGTCAGTGAATTACTCTGGAAAACGTCAGATAGCCCCACAGGGTATGATCGGCCGACTTTCGCAGTCCCTTCAGAAATTTTTGATACAACTGTGGCAATAAAAGTATGTCGATCATGTACGCACCGTTCAGTTGGAACAACTTATTGCGCCTATCAACATTTATCATCTGTGAGCATAAAGCAAGAAACGTCTATTGCATTGGACCTCAATCTCTATAATATTGCTTTACATTTGCCTCCCTTTGTTTTCAACGCAAGTAATACCGTTTCCGATCACACACACACACAGATATATATATATAGTGACGAAACAACCTTCAATCAGAAAAATTAATGTCGATTGGCGAGTGATCCCAATCGCTGCACGACCTATATCTGTCGACTGAACAACTTTAGAGAGAAATTAGGAGTTGCCAAAGAAGAATATCTACACCACCCAAAAAAAGGCTTACAATATTTTACTAACAAAAAGTTAATTAAAAAATTCAATTGGAGAACCCCAATGAAAAATCAAATTAAACTATAAATCTGAAGACAAAACAAACTAAATTACACAACCTTGACTTTCGAGTAACGTTTCAACAGAAAACAATGTTGAATATTATTCACGAAGTTTTATGCTAATCTCCAATATTGTTTTTAAAAAAACGAAAATTAATACTTTTCCTGTCATTTTCTTAATAAATAAAAAGAATGTGATTTTTCAATTACCAGAAAGATTGACCCGTAGTTGACTAGTGCAAATATTATGTGCTGCTGTTGAATTCAGTCTTTAGACTGGACTGATGCAACCCGCAATGATAACTTATACCGTGCAAGCGTCTTCATTCCACATTCTTCCTAATCTGCCTTGCCCCCCTCCCTCTTCTGTTCATTACCCCACACACTTCCCTCTAATGCTTATTTTACAGGACCCCCATGTCTCAAAACGTGGCCTATTAATCTATCCCTTCTCTTGGTCAGGCTCTCCATATTGTTCTCTCTTCCCTTATTCTTCTTAGAACTTCCTCGTTAGTGATTCTATCCACCCATCTGCTTTTCAGCATTCGCCTATACCACCACATTTCAAAGGCTTCTATTCTTTTCCGTTCTGCAACTCCTACCGTCCACGTTTCGCACCCATATAACACCACACTCCATACGAACATTTTTCACAACAATTTCCTAATATTAACACTTATATTACCCGTAAGTTAATTCCTCCTTTTGGCGAAAGCCTTCCTTGCCTGTGCTATCCTACTATTTATGTTCACTATTCTTAGTTATTACGCTTTCCAAGTAGCACAATTCCTTAACTTTCGCAAAAATATCCCTTCTCAATCTAACACCCTTTGTTATTCCACTGTTTCCATACTACACTCCATTACCTTGGTTTTCCCTCTTTTAATCCTCATATTGAAATCTGTCTCCAGGACCACTTTCATGCCATTTATTATGGTTTCCAAGACTTCTTCTGGCTACCCTAATACTTCAATTTCATCGGCAAAGCGTACGGTATTTATTTCTTCTCCTTGCAGCATGATTTTCCATATTCCGTTTTAACTTGGAAGATCGGAAGAACCGTTTCACTGTGCGTTGTTCAACTGAGATCGAATTGTAGCAAACATACCATCGTTAAATAAAATTTGTATCAGTCATCGGTTCTCAACTCATCCCAGTGATGACAGTATTAAGTCATGAAGGTACGAAATAGCTCCTACAAAACGTTTTTCTATACATCTATTTGTCTCTAGTAGTTGAGGACGGATTCCCATAGATACCATCCATTTTCTATTTCTTTGCATGTTTTTCAGTCCAAAAAGGAGGAAATAACAGATCGTACTGGATTTTTTCCATTCAACGAGAAACGACAAGCACCTCCGCCATATGTTTTAAATCGGAAATCACTATGGTATTTGATAGATGGCAGCCTATGACGATAATGGCAACGTCACCGGTCTTCAATCACGACTACTTATTGATCGACCCTCGTAATTAATCAGATTTAGAAAACATCTGCCATTATTGTATAACAGAACGGATTATTAAATTTTATCTCGTATAAAAAAATTCTGAATACACAAACTAAATGATTGGCCGCCTCTGTGTGGTCTAGTGGCTAGCGTCACATCCTCGCATCAAAGAGGTCCAGGGTTTGATTCCTAGCATGGGCCTGGGTGTTTGTGTTGTGTGTGTGTTTTCACGTTCCCTAAGTTAACAAACTGGACTAAACAACAGATCAGTTACTTTGATATTAGTGCGACTGTATACACACAATTAAAAAACAACCTTAATGACATAAAATGTTTAGATGGACGATTTGGATCGAACAGGCTTGCCTTCACTCAACAGAAAGCGGACGAGTTTTACAAGAACATCTACTCTAAGGAAGTGGAAATGCTTCAAATAAAGCTCAGTAAAGCATATAGCAAATTTTAGAAGAAAGACAAGAATGGAAAAATGTAAACGGGACCAGGGACTCGAATCTAGGACCTCCCGATATCCAGCCGGGCGCTCTACTAACTTAGCTAATCCGAGTCTTCTAAAATTAGGTATATGCTTTACTGAGTATCATTTGAAGCATTTCCACTTCCTTACGCTAGAATTCAATGCACATGTGATCAATTTACTCAACGTCCATTCTTCAAGTATTTTCTAGAATTAGGGTGTGAATAGTGTGATAAGTGAATTGGTAGGTGAACCTAGCTTAGGTTTACGGGAATGGAGAGATGTTGAATCGGATTAGCTCAGTTGGTCGAGCGACCGGCTAGATATCGGGAGGTCCTAGGTTCGAGTCCCTGGTCCGGTTAACATTTTTCCATTCTTGTCTTTCTTCTAAAAACAGAACATCTGCTGTAAACTTCATTTTGTATAAAAACATTCTGTGTGGTTTGGACAAATATTACAAAATTTCCAGTTACAGTTCGTCGAGGATAGGTAATGTATTTCAGTAACATTATGTACTTTATAGTTCCAGTGAATGACGACATCTTTGGTCTAAAGTCAGTTTTAGACAGTGGTGAATTTTGCATAGAGTTCAAGTGAAATATTTTGCTCGTAAAAAGAGAGTCCTTTGTGCAGTGCTCCAGAAGTATGAATAAAATTCTCGTGACTGTGGTTGGTTCCGTCTATTAGCAGTAAGTCGCTCCAAGGAGCAAGCTGTAAAATGTTATTACGAGAGGAACATTCCGCAGTATCACGTCTTGTGGGGTTGCCGTGGCTACGCTCGCATGGAAACGAAATTTAGCGCCGCAAGTTTACTGCGTCGGTCTCAAACAAGCTGCTTTCTCCGTCTGGCTGAATTCCATTACGTTGCGAGAAGCTGCTAAATTATTCCCTCTCGAGCACAAATACACAAGACGGCTCGATTCGCCACTTCGGTAATGAAAGACAAAGTACAAGATTTTCAACTTTCACACACGAACACGTCCAATCGAATCAAAGCTTTCTGTCGTTCAAATGGAGCCATTGACATTCGCGAAATGGCGCGCAGGTCCTTTGAAGCCGAGGAAGTGTTCTCCTAAAATCGATCACTCAGCTACACCTTTGACGAGAAATGTGCTACTTATCGCTCTCAATTCTCACATTTCCTTGCTACGGCCAGCACTAACAATTTATCTTCTTGAAATCTCTTCAAGACCAATAATTTTCACGTGACTTTATTAATCATGGAGTCTGCTCTTTAAGGTCGGCAATTCTGTGGAAGAATTTAAAATCAATCTCAATGTCCATCACAGTTTTGGATCTTTCTAAAAAAAACTCGGCTATTTTGAATGATTCGTAGAAAAATAAACATAACTGAATCGTTTTGCGGTATCGATATAATTTTAAAGCAACAATTGCAGATTTAAACAATGTATTACACTTACAAGTTTTCCTGAATTATCATATACATCAAAAAAACTTTACTGCATTGCAACATTGTTTTATTCCTCATACATATTACAAAGTCTTCTCATTTTTTGTTATAAAATTTTGTTCATGTCTTCTATACCGTTGTGTAACTTTCTTCTGCATCCTGTAGAATGTAAATAAATATTTTTATTGGCAAATTAATTCCCTAACTATGTGAAAAATTTAATTTATGTCACAAGTGCGACCAATAGTCAGGAATTGTCGGATCTTTATTTTTTCAAATAAAACTTAGAAAATTATATTATACTGAAACAAAATCAGTTTTATTAACCTGATAAAAATGATTAGTAAAAAGAAGAAAATAACAAGCATGACAAGGAATGAATGGAACATTCAACACAGCATAAGAAAAGAAAAATTACTTGTATTTGTTATATTTTCATAATTACATTTTAGTCTCGTAAGTAACAGTGAAAAACATATGAGTAAAAAATGGTTTAACACATAATAATTAATTAAGAACTGAATTATATTTAGCACATTCAGATAACAGTTTTATAATAGTACCGCTATAAACTGCCGTCTTAATTCGAGTTAACTTTCATAATCAATTATAAAATTTTGAATTAAAGTAGGATTTCCACAATTACAAACTTTAATAATTTAAGACGAATTCTAATAATATTAATATGTTCTTTGTCAACTGTTCGACTTTCAATTATAAAAAAATAATGTCAGATTATTGATTTATTGAATTCAACTTTTGTCAAGGCAGATCATGAATAATTTTAAAGAATATTTACAAAACGTATTGTAAAGTAAAGTTCTAATAAAAATAGGGAATTATAATAAAAATTTTGCTACGAATACTTAAAAATTATTAAATTGACATTCATTTTACAGCCTCTGGTAACTATGCCTAAAGGGTAACGTGCATCAAATTTTAACTTTGACGTGAGATTCTAGATAAATTTAAAATAAACTCTCCAAAGTGTTTGGTATTGGGTCGCGAGGAATATGGAAACAAAATTTTATCAAAATTGTTCTGTCCTTTAAATGTATTACGTAGACGTGTGTTTTACCCCGTCTCATTCCCCTGATAGGGGATGAACTGCAATTTGATTCGCATCTAAATGTCAGAATCAAACTCAAAGACTTCCATAGCACCGATTTCGATACCAAACTTGACTGAAAAATTACCGCCCCTCCACCCCGGCGCCAAGAGGTGGTAGCGTAATTGTGTTCAGTTCGTTCGCCAAGAATACCTGTTCAAAATTTGGTCGAGATTGTTCCATCCGTTAAACATCGTACGCGGAAGTCCGTTTTCCCCTCTTCTAACCACTGTAACTTAAATTGCATTTTTTATATCATAATTAAACTCAGCGGATCACATTGCACCGATTTAGAGCCCAAAGTCGATTGTTTTCTGGTTATTTTTATGTGTTGCCATCCACCCCCAGCCCTAAGAATAGTCCCGTTCGTTTATGTATTGGGTCGAAATTAAACGCTAACAGTATCGCCATTTTCGCTTATTTAAAAATTTTTAATCCCTTCCACCCCCGACCCTGTGGGTGGTAGAACAGCCTTACCCCAACAGTGTTGATTTCCAAATCGCAAAGAACACGTGCACCAAATATATAGTCGAAATTGGTCCACTCGATTAGATTTGTATGCGGGATATACAAGCATACAGATACACTGATTCACATAGAAGCAATTTTATTATAGAGATGACATTAATTTTTGAACTCAAATTCTGGAATTTCTTATTATTTCCTTACGTAAGATTCCGTTTACTCCCATCTGATTATTACTCTTTGTGTATGATTCAGTGATTGGATTCATTAACAATTAAGAAACTCCATTCTACGAATAAATGAATGGTTCAAAAGTCTCAGCTCCAGCAGTTTAACCACTATCAATATTTATTTGATTATTCAACCTTTAATAGCATCACTAATTTATAGACCTAATAAAATGACAGATTTGTTTAGTGCCCATAAACCGTTCGCCGACACTTTTGAGTATTATGCCACACGTGTAGCACACCATTCAATATTTTTCTTGCCTTTTAAAAAACAAATTAGGACTCCTTGTAACATACATAATATGCTGAGTTTCTTTTGTTTTTAATATCGACAATTAACTAACGTTAAGATTAGCCTTTCCATTGGGAACGAATGGTCTTCATTTCCATAGCCGTTTGGATCCAGACCTTGATTCAGTCAAGAGGATCGACCGAGTTCGAGACAAAACCTGTAAGCTTAGAATTATACTTAACACTTCTACGCAACCGTGAAGTAAATTATTCACGCAAATTCATACACCGACTGTTCTCGTAAATTCTTATCTGGATTGTTCACTTCAGTAACCTACCAGAAATACTTATGAGTACCACTCAGAGAAAGATAATTTACTAGGCAACAAATAATCAATTTCCTACTACGTTAAAATGATTACATGTTATATAAACACTTCAATTCAGAAACATTTACGTGTGTGTGTTGTTGTTACAATATACTATGATTCATATTGTCTTCAAAGATCATAGTCTTTTTAAATTCGTTGGTTCTTTCAAAGTAATACAATTACAATTCAAAATACTGTAGCAATAGTATTTCTTTGTTTAACCGGAACTATTATATGTTACGAACGGCTTTATTCATATAGTTCGTTTATCCGGGGTTGTACTAATTCAAGCCTTCTGAGAACATTATTCATATTCATTTACTTGTTCGTTAAGTATAAGGTAAAATGCTAATTTCTTGTAAATTACCTAAAAGATTAGAATTTTGAGACATATTTACCTTGTTTAACAATTGCGTGCTATAGGCAGTTGTAATTATCGCATCCATTGTTTGCGACCATTGCGAAATTGCTATTTTATCAGTAGATCGCAGATAATTAAACGTATCAGCAGACAGTGGCTGGAAAGCCTTCGTGTAATTCCAAGACAAGCTCTAGCAGTTTCGCTTCGGTCCAAAGTTGAGCCCTCTGCGAATCGGAAGTCGCTTCATCGCCCAGTTTATCTCGGCGCCGGAAGCGGAAGGATGCCAGCAGCGCTCCCAAACAACTCTTGCTTTGGTCTCGTTCCAGGATCGATAGTCTCCAAGGCCTCGGACAATTCGTCGACTCTCGCCTGGTCTATGAACTTTAACATTTCCGTCGACTTCCACCAATGACACACTTCTATCGCACGTCGGGCGTAATGTATACCTGGATTCCCATGCAATTGAACACAACCAAATTTCATTTCCTGTTCATCGCAATCATCGTTTTCTTAAGCAACACGTTAAGTTTTACATCATATTTTTATATCGTAATCAAGAGTTTTTTTGTTCAGAAAATTTCATGGAAGTCTCCGGAGTGGGTTTCAATGAGAAAAATGAATTTTTTTTCTCAGATCCAAATAGTTTTTTCTTCATGCAGTATTTCAAGTAACACGTTTGTCGTTATGATTTTTTTAGAAGAAAGACAAGAATGGAATCGAACCCAGGACCTTGCGATATCCAGCCGCATGCTCCACCAACTGAGCTAATCCGAGTCGAGGTCCCAGGACCGACTTAACATCTCTCCATTCCGTAAACCTAAGCTAGGATGGGAAATGTAACATCAGGAACATGGCTCTCAACATAAGAGACTTGCATCAAGGAGACGCATCGAGCGGTTACACGCTTTGCAAGACTAGAATACATGAATCGGCAGATGAAGATTCAGTGTGGTGATTCCTGTGTGTAACTTCAGCAGGTTTATGAGCGGCACAAGAAGAGTGAACAGACGCAGCCATTACGCTTGCAGTAGACCAAGTGGTCCGAAAGAATCGGCGGTCCCACGCTCCTCTAGTACTGTAAAGGTCTAATCATGGATAATTACATTTCAAGGATCTGATTGCGAATATTTGAAGTCTGGAATCAGATCAAAACGATGTGGGTTTCTCAGTACGAGTGTGATGTTGCAGCACTATACACGCAACGCCACATACTGCTCAAGAAACAGTACAATAAAAATGTCGCCTTTTCGTTTCGAGTGTCTACCACACCCTGCATAATCTCCCTATCTACTGCCGAGTGACTTTCATCTGTTTGGGCCCCTCAAGGAACCGCTGGTGACGAGAAATTCCACACTGACGATACAATGAGGTGAAAGACGGAGTATTTATATATGAATTTATACACATTATTTTACGTTAACGAGACCGAGGAGATGCTTCAAGTGTGTGTTTATTTAAGGTACCAGCCGAATAGGTCTACCGATAAAATTTCATGTGAACCTGCAAGTAGTAACTAAGGCAGTCTTCTAAAGTTCTTATGAAACCATTATAATACTTACTTGATCCTCCTCTTGGGTTGATTCCTAAGCCTAAACAATTCCTCACTAAAATTATTATTAAAAAGAATATACTGCTTATTAATTCAAGTTTGTGTCTTATAATTGAATTCGTAAGACATTTTTCTAGGAATTGCAACTGTTTTCTCAGGTTCTTATAGAACGTTGAAACCATTGTAATGGTTTTTTAATCAACCTACCATAATTTAGCCTAATGTTTCCAGGTGTCCATAATTTTATTCAATAGTTTCCAATAAGTACGACTCAGTTACTTGATGTTCACTCTCTCATATCTCATACTCCTTGCTACATTAATTTCACAGAAAATCTTTAAATTCAATTCAAAATCTCCAGTCAAATGTGTGTATATATATACACATGTATTGATTGTTTAATATGTTTGTGAGTCGTAGGTCTGAGGACGTGCACATGTGTATACAAATGTAACTAGGCGTGAACGCGTTACATGAGCAGTTCAGTGAACTAATATTTACAATACGTGACTTACCTGACTATTCCACGATTGAAAGAAGCGTGCGGTTAGATGAAATGTATTTCAATCATTATTTAAGTTTTGATGTACATCTGTATCTGGATATTTAACGTACTCAAAGTCGAATCTGTACAATAATTTAAAGACGGGCCGATATTAAACTCATTAATTGTTTCAATCTTAGTTTTTATTGTGCAGCGTAAAAAAATGGTTTTGCAGAATTTTTAAAATTTCGGTATGATGTTTTTCCAATCCTTAAAATTTATTTAAATAGTTAGTCAGGATTTTTCATAAAAGTGAACAAACCTTTAATATTTTCAAAATTCACAAAGAAATAATTTAAACGATATTAAACAGTTATTTTCAGTAAAAAAAATAACATCAAAAGCTTAAAAAATTATATTTTTGTATTTTGAGTATTTATAGTTAGTTTTCTAACAAAATGTTTAAATAACGTATTCAAATATTTATTGTAAATTTAAAAAGGTGACGTTTCAATAATTTAATAAGATAGTTTTTCATTTTTAAAATTCCAATCGGTCCAAGCTTATAAAAAAGATCTTATTTTCCTAGGAAAAACCTTTTACTTCACTCTCCAACATTTACGAATAGAAAATTATATATTTTTAATATTTATTTGAGAAATATGTTGAATTAACTCCGCATCCAACTCACAATATTGACTTTGAATCATGGTCACTTTTCTTAATATTCCGTCTGAATTAATATTTGTACCTTATATATTTGAAAATACTAAGATATGGCGTAAATAAGTAATCCACTTTAGTTTGTCTTTTTTTCTCTGAGACAGATTTTAGCGGATTCAAATAGCGCTCATTTTTACTTTGGCTCTTATGGGTCTACGAGAAATTTGATCCTATTGGAATGGGGATGACAGTCACGCTGCCGCTTGTAGGCAAGCCCTTGCATTGCCATTTTATCTACATTAAGATACTCTTTGGGGTTGACTATGGTCGCCTACCCGGTGATTCACCTAAAAGTAATGCAGTGAACGCAATAGGAAAACCTGCTTTTGATAGTCGGAATTTTGGTACTGCTCTCACACACTTATGATAACGGGAGACATAGTTGTTTTGGCAAAACATCAAACCCGACTCTATGCTTCATAAATTAGAGGGTGTGAAAAGGTGAATTATAAAAAATGCTGAAGGTTTCGTCACGTGTCGATAAATAGATTGCTATCGAATTAAATACCGTAGAGGAAGAATATAAATTACCTCCCCGGGTAATGCCGGGCGCCCAGGTAGTATTTTATAAATGGGCAATGGCCTAAATTTTTATAATAATCACATCCTATAATTTATACGAGGTTTTAAATGATTAACATTTTAACAATTAAAGCACAACTGCATTGTTTAATCAACAGATAGATACGCAGATATAAATAAATTTGCAGACGAAACTAAGATGAACCATACCGAACATTATAAATATGCCATCTACAGGTAAGACGCAAACGTCAGGTACTCGTCGAAGCTTTTTCTCTCAAAATGCTATTATATTTCCGAGTATCCTACGATTTGATTTGTAATCTTACTAAACTTGTGCAATATGCATCTTATTACAAAACCATCTACCCGTAGACAAACCAAAAAAATAGTCAAAAACTTAAGCACGTCTTCAGCGGGTTCACCCAACTAAAGTAATAGCGGATGTTCTTTTTCATAACAAAGAAAGACCACATACCTTTCATCTGTAGTAAACCCCATGTGGATAATAGATATGAAGTAGTTATTAAGATAGATATGTACTACATGTTAAGATATTAGTTAGATAGGTTCTTTTTAGTATCCGGCTGAACGCATGGAGTATTCGTTGTTTGTTTCATTTGCGGGGTGGGGGGAAATAAGAAAAATAACGTCAGAACATCGGTCTGAGGATTTTAGGTGGGCTTTTTCGAGGACTAAGAGGTGCGAAATCCTGTGCATACCTGGAAAGACGTGCTCTCGCATAAATTACGAGAGCAATCCCAAAAGTAAGGTCTCCTATTTTTGGGGACATAGAGAAACTGTTAATACGGCTGTTGGCAACACTGTTATTATTGTCGCTTCCTTTCACTCTCAAATAAACACGTTGGCGCTTCGCTCAGATATTCAGTCTTTGCTTGGCAGGCATTCAAAATGGAGCTTCCGATGAACGCTATCGCCAAGTGCGAAATTCGCGCAGTTATCCGATTTTTGAACGCAAAAGGCGTTAAACCGGTTGAAATTCATCTCTAATTGACGGAAGTGTATGGACTGTCATGCATGCATGTCGAAAACGTTCGCAAGTGGAGTAGAGAGTTTACAGCCGGTCGTACTGAAATAGACGACGAAGAAAAGAGCGATAGATCGTCATTTTCCGACGAGACAGTTGCGAAGGTTGAGGAAATGATGCGTAAAGATCGGAGGATTTCTGTTCCTGA
This sequence comes from Eucriotettix oculatus, assembly GCA_034510155.1. Classification (NCBI taxonomy): domain Eukaryota; kingdom Metazoa; phylum Arthropoda; class Insecta; order Orthoptera; family Tetrigidae; genus Eucriotettix; species Eucriotettix oculatus. The sequence continues at coordinate 12,132,852 of CM067378.1, read as the reverse complement.
GGTTTCCCGAAGCACCATCCACAGGATTTTAACGGAAAAGTTGCAATATCGGAAGGTTTGTGCAAGATGGGTACCGCGTATGCTTACAGAAGACCACAAACGGCGAGTTGATTCTTCCCGCAATTATCTTCGCCGTCATGGAGACGAAAAGGACAACTTGTTGGACTCGATTGTCTCGGGTGACAAAACCTGGGCATTCCACTTGACACCTGAGACAAAACAACAGTCACTCAAGTGGCGGTTTTCCTCTTCGCCCAAACCGAGAAAATTCAAACAAACACTTTCTGCCTCTTAGGACAATGAACGCTGACAAGTACTGTGAAACACTGAAAAAACTCAGAATGGCAATTCAGAACCGGAGAAGAGGAATGTTGATCAAGGGCGTAAGCATTCTCCACGACAACGCCTGCCCACACGACGCCCGTCAAACCGTCGATCTCCTGCAAAACTTTGGTTGGAACGTCATCATCCACCCACCATACAGTCCCGTCTTGGCACGAGTGACTACCACTTGTTCCCTAAGTTGACGGAACAGTTATCTGAACAGCGGTTCTGGTGAAGTGAAGGATGAGGTTCAACGCTTCCTGAAGGACATGGCGGCGAGTTGGTATGACATGGACATTATAAAACTGCCACAGCGTCTACAAAAATTCATCGACCGAAATGGCGATTATGTAGAAAAATAAAGCACTCTTCAACCTTTAAAATGATGTAACTTTTATAGAAAATAAAAATTACTTTGTATATCTAAAAATACAGGAGACCTTACTTTTGGGGTTGCCCTCGTATTTCTCCCCGACAAGGGCCAAAATGGCGAGGATTGAGCAAATTCGCGGGCAATTGGGGGCGTTTTCTTCCCATAATTAAAAGTTGTGATTGGTGGTCCAGATGGAATGATAAAAATCACGTGGTGATGAAAAAGGATGAAGAACTTTTTTTGGTGTAGAGAACGAGAGGAGAACACAGTCCGAGCTGACAACAGAGAGAAGAAGAGCTCTCTCTGAAGTTTGGACAGTAAGTCCAGAGCCTGCTATTATTCTCCTGGGCGCTAAATATAAGGTGGAAGCAGTCCATGGGAAATCAGTTGCCAATTTCAGCGATTGAGGGATCAGAGGCCACCAGCGATGACACAGCACCGGGGATCCTGACTTCATCTTCCTCTACCACATAAGAGCATCTGAGACGTAGCAGCCAACAGTTCAGCCCAGAGTAAGAGCCCAACAAGATTAATTACCAATGTTCTCACGTTGACGCGGAATTTAGATTTTTTTTAGATATTTTCCAAGTTCTGGGTACAGAATTTTTTTTCTTTGTATAATTTGATGGGGTTACATTTAACGGTGCGGTATGTTTTCTCTATTTAAGACTTGACATGTAATTGGTGTAATTTTCGTAACCACCACGATCAACCTGTAAGTTTATGCGGCTATTCAGAGTAAGTTTAAGAATGAGGATAGTAAACTTTGCAAATAGGTTCTATTATTATTTTATTTAGTAACAAACTGATTATAAATAATTTTAATATATTGTAAATAGTTGAAAGTGTAAACTTGGATACTGTTTTTATGATAAAAGTTAACCTAATTATAATATTATCAAAAAGTTGAACCCTGAATCTAAACTTTGGTTTGGTGTATTCATTTAAGGTTGAATGGTAAACAAACAGTCAAAAAACCGCTCACCACATATCTCACCACTGAAAAGAATGTGAAAGCCCTACGTCATCCACATACAACATAAGACTTCAATCTGTTACGGCCACTAATGGAAGCTCATCGTGAGGAGGCCGTGAAAACGTCCGTGCGTCGACAACATAAAAAGCAATATAGTGGAATACATTCCCTTGGTAAAAGGTGGACAAAACCCGTGGAAAAGAGCAGTGACTGTATTGAAAAGTACAAATTTAATCACTAATGTTGTGGATTTATGCTGTGTAAATTGCATTTAATTGTCTTAACATTACTTATTAAACCACCTTCGTATATGCCTCCTTTTAAATTCCCATCCTATGCTATGAAAGGGGAGTTGTCATTAAATAGATCAATCTCCAAGAACGTACCTTGTAACTCAAAGAATAACCTTATTATCAATCTGATATTAAAAGAAAAAATCTTTTTTTTCTATATAACGAGTTTCGTCAGGATTAGCATTGACGTCCAACCATACAGTCTACTTTCAGTTGGTTTGGATTTTTAAATATATTAAATTGTTGAATTTCCTACTAAGTTCATCGTGTTCAGATAAATTGTATCTTGGCTTACACTTAGAAATAGAACTTATGATTTTTCTTCTATATTTCCGTGAAATAAGAAAGGATATCTCAATATTGGATATTATTTATGATTATATTTGACTGAATTACTATGAAGTATTGCCAGTTCAACATATGAAAATTTAATGAGGGGGAGGAGAAAGAAATTGAAATTTAAAATTACATAACAGATTTCTTATTACCTATTACGACCATCTTCTTAGACATGAAGTCCTCGTCCTTGAAGGTGGAAACGTAACAGCGATATTCTCCTGACAAATCCGTGGTCGGTCGGTGGATCTTGAGTGCACGGTGTTCGCTGTTCCTGTTGCCCGACACCTTGTAATCGAGATCAATTCTGCCTTTGAACATACCCAGATCTTGGGGCTTCTGGCCCGGGATCCACTGGTAGACTGGCATGGGGCTGTTGTTGAAGAACCACTTGACCACTAATCCTGCGTCGCTATTAAGCTCTTCGGGTCTGAGCGAGTAATCGCAGTCCAAGACCACTGAGGCAGATCCGTTTAGCACCGCAGGAGGAACCCTCAACTCCGTTATCTGCACGCCGGACACACCTACAAGCACAAAAATACGCATTCTAACACGTTCTTATAATCGGTTACCTACATGACGAACATTAAACCAGAAACAAAGCATGAAGTTATGTCGCAACGATATCTATTTAAATAAAAATTTATGCATTTTTGTTTGCCCACCATGCGATCCTGTCATCTTTTGGTCTCTTCCCCTAACACCACCGACCCCCATTTCAGTTCACAAATTAGTTGAGAAATATTTAAAAAATATAGCGCGAGATGCAACGAAATTTATGAATTAGTTGAAGCATTCTTAGATAGATGGTTACCGACACGTTTCATACTTCATATTGTTTTCCGCAAATGCATTTTCGACCATTGGATTGAATCAAATACAATATGTAACATAGGAGTACTGTTTATTGTGAAATTAAAATCTATGAATATGAAAATGAATGTATCTTTGTTTTCTGCGAACGATTTCCTATACCATTCGTCCATTTGCGATGAAACTTTGGTCAGTTGTTTCAGTAGACCCTCGGAGCGTTCCCACTGACGCGAAAAATTTAAAGTTAGGACTAGCTGCCGATATTTGTGTCGAAAAACTATATTTTTGGGTCAATGAGTTTGGTAATTTTCTATCTGATATTATTTCTGTACATTTTCAACCCCATTCAACATAATAAAGGTGGATGTGGAGGGGCGTTACATAAACTTAGTGCTAAAATACAAACACTATGGTGTAAAATCCGGTCTTATGGAAGTCGCTGAGCATAAAACATACCCGATAAGTTGTAGTTCAGTCCTTATGAATAGGGAAGAAAGTTCTGTACAAACTAAAACGTGTAGTGGGTGTAAACAGAGGTGGAAATCTAAAAACAAAATAAAACTGACTGTGAGTGGCCTAACGCGTCGTATTTATATGGAGCACTCGAGTGTTTAAAATATATTTGTACTTAAATTAAACGTTAATTAAATTTACAAGTTATTTCGCACTAAACAGACCAAATAGATGGATCAACTACCTTATTATAATAAATGACATTCATTGTATATGTGTAATCAACCCTGGGGGTAAGGGGGGAGAGGCGTAAATTTTTTAACAAACAAAAAAGCAATTATTTCCATTACATAATACATTTCTGGGTCAATTAATTTAATAGTGTGTCCTCCAATACTGTTACCGTATAATTTCAACCCCATAAATAGATCAAAGGGGAGCATTCTTAGAGATGTGGTGGGGGGTCATCACATATAAATAACCTAGAATAGCTATGGTGAAATAAAACACACAGAAACCAGAGGTAGAAATTTTATAAGTGTAACTAATTTAATGAATACCAAGAATGACTTACAACTGTAATACTTAATTCGTCCTTCAGGCTTTGCATTGATTTTTCAGCATTAGTAATTAATTTGTACACACGGTCGTTCTTGTAGCTGAATTTGTAATACGCAAACAGTTCGGCTCATGTGAAACCGACCCTTAGCCAATGTGTTATTACGTTAGTTTTTCCAGACCGAGATCAGATCAATGTTTGTTTGATTTTGGAGGGTCAGTGGCCTGGAGGAGCGGTCAGGACCAGATCATATTAGTCTAAGTTTTAGCATATGATTTCTCAGTTCTCCGGAAGTGGGGGTAATTTTTGGAAGGCCGAGAGAAGGCGGAAAAATTGCATGAGGGGCAGATGTATTTAAGCGGCAGCGACAGATGGTCATGAGGTTGAAATTTGTGGTGAAGATGGATAGTGCGTTTTGGTGGCGATAATGAAAGAAGTTGCGGATAGAGACAATATCAGATGGTTACAATTCGGCTCACTATTGACGAATGAATGAAGTTGTAGGAGAGAGATGGTTAGAGAGTCCGCAAGTGATGGTTAACTGTTTATTGGAGTTTGGTTCATGTGGTTGAGCCGGGCAGAGAACTGTATAAACCGAGGGTGGAACGTCGAACCTGAAGGAAAATTCCACACGTCGTCATCTCACCAGAACGTGGACATAATCTTCGGCAACCACAACGAAATCATCGAAAAGTAAGCCTTCCCCTTCCCTTTCACTTCGTGTGGCTGTGGCTACAATAACCGGACGTGCCGCTATCTTTTAATGTTTAATATAATTCAGAAGTTTTTGTAAATGTTTCTGGTTCATTTTAAGATAGTATAGATTATAGGTGAGAATGAATGTGTGATTGTGAAAAACAGAATATAAAGAATGAGGAGCCGTGTGATTGTGCCGTGGTCGCAATTTGTAAATATCTTGTCTCCTGTAAGTTAAATTGTTTGAAATCTTCAATCTTTTAACTTGATTATTAATTATCGCTCCATAATTAATTGATTAAAAACAAGAACCCTGATAGTCTCATGCGCGTCACAAGACTTCGTGTCTTGGCTCGACACTTATTAGCTCCCTCAAAGGATCTCGCAGATCGCGATTGTTGCTTTTTTACATATATTAATTCTGCATATGGAGTGTCGCTCGGACAGGCATTCGTGTAAACTGATCAGAGATAAGCGTTACACTGCTTTTCAACAGCTTACTATTGCAAGTTAAGCAAATGCAAGGCGAGAAATTTAGGAATACTCTAAAGAAATCAGGCCTGGAAGACGATTGATAACCTGAAAAGTTTTTAATAATTAAATTATATATTTTATAAATATGTGTATGTAACATTGTCTATATTTCGGTTTTGTTGTTTGCATCAAGGGAATTATATGTTATATTTCTTTGAAACATTTTTATAATTATCATTCGACTTTTTCCAACATTGTATTTGTAAATTCATGGAAATAAATAAATATTATTACTATCAATGATATATTTACTATTTATATTCAAATCTACAATTGAAGTGAATTTATTTTGTTCGGATAAAATAGTCTAAGTTTTGTTGTGTCTGGTTAATCCCCAAACAGATATTATTTCCAATTCGCTCGCACTTTTAAACAATCCGGGTCTAGAATGCTCAATAAATGGTTGAGGCTATCAGCTTGTTATCTGCTGTTTGGCCTGATGGGAGAAGCATCTGTCGGCGACATGGTGAGCAGTACAGGACCATTAACTCCTACGAACCACGGAGGATGATGGATGACGCGCCTGCCAAAGAACAGCCAACTGATCATTGTGCTCTCACGACTCGTATTTCACTCGGGCGACGATCAAAATATAAGTAGATGTCTGAAACTATTATCATGTTCATAAAGAATATCGGCTTTATCTGGATCTGGCATGAAATTTTCGTTCACTTAACGTGTTTTTAAAACGTGAAATAAATAAATATGATGTAAACTCAGAACCACTGTTAAGGAAGACCTTAGGTCAGAAAATAACAAGGTTGATAGCAATTCAAAGCAAAAGGGAACACTTTTGTAGTGAACTTGATTGTAATTAAATCAAATACATCATTACTCAAAGAGGAAAGTATTAATTGATTTAATGACATACTTAACGTAAACTAGTTAGATAAATGGGACGATTGCATACTTATTGCATTACACGTGTAACAATTTAATTCTTTGAAGGGTTAGAAGAGATTCATAGGTTAACAAATTCACTATTAAGAAGGCGACAGTATTTACTCGATGTGAACCGTCTGCAAGTTAATAAATTTTCCTTTATTTATTTTAAATTGTGAGACATTTTCGATTTGTTTATTTTGTAGTTTTAAATAGTAAAAACTATTATAATTTGTAACTCGATCTCATCCTCTCAAAGTGGTTTCTTGGGGCGATATTCCACATAAATGCCATATATTGACAAATCTCTATGAATATTGTGACATGCACTTAACTTCCGGTGTAATAAACACAGTAGCCATTGAGTTAAGCTTCTATTAGTCAATACTTGCTGTTACAACTTCGTAATGCAGGGTCGATTGATGAGAGTATAATTGAACAAAGGTTTTTATAAATACAAACTGAGAATGATTTTACATAAGACGATAAAAGGAAATTAAAATCTTGTTTAAACAGGCAATTGATGTACATCAAAGATCGTGGATGGTATTGATTATAATCACTCTTTCATTAAACCAACCATAACTTATTTATAGAAACAGCGTCAATGTCCAATATAATCCAGTTCAACTTGACGTGACGCGACGCTACGTAAAGGTTATGAAAATGTATCAATGAATCAGGACATAAAATCGTAACCGTGTTGGAAATTGAGTTAATGAATAGAGCAGCGTGTCCTCGGGATGAGACCATTAGGCGCAGCCACTTGGGCGCAGCCGATTCGGCGCGAAACTCACTTAACATTACAAGACATATAATTTAATATTTATCAAAATTTTTAAATATATTCCTAAACACTTAATCAGTTGCAATGCCCGAGAGTTTGTAAAACATTAATAGTAAAACAAGCTATAAGTAAGAAATATTTAAGATAATGTTTAATAACAGCAGTTCGTACAAGACATTTCGTTCCTAAATTTGGAACTTTATCTAAAGTGAATAAAACTAAAAATATAAAATAATTATCATAATTTGCGCGAAAAACCAACGACAAAGAAAAATTCCCAAAATAGAACCAATGATTTCGTGATGGTAAATGTTATTGAACGAAAAATAAGTGGAATTTATAATTACATTTATTAAGATAAGAATTTTTGATAAAATATTTTTTGTCAATTTGGAAAAGTAGTTATCACATCTATTTTTAAAACTTGGTATAATTGATGCATAGGGTAAAAATTAAATAAGAACTCTTCATCTAATGATAAGAAAACATGATCATTAGTGACATTTAAATGGTCAAAAAACTTAAAAGTCGTTTTGACTGTAAAATTATTTTCCTCATTAAGAGAATTATATAAAAATATAGAAATGTTATGAAGATGGCTGCTAGTAGAAGAAACAATAATTCTGAAAGATAAATTAATTGCTAGAGCATAGGCTCTGGCAATATTATCAGAAGTTAAAAAATAGAGGTTGAAAGCGCTACTGTCCACAAGTCTTTTCAAGTTAATTTCTAATTGATCAATAATTAAAGTAATGGGTTTAATTTTTATTGCAAATTTTATGTATTTGTTTGATAATAACGTTTCAACTTTATAAAACTACGAAGTCGAATTCCTTTGGCAGATTCACTAAATATTACATCAGGATTATTAGAAATGTACATTTTGGTGTTTTGCACAACTTATGATAATTCTCTATACAGAATTAACTATTGTTAAAGTTTTCCATTGTAATTCTGGAACTAACATTACGCTTATGAGTTATTCTTTGTAACTGTAATTTCAGCCTCGTTGCTTGTGCGACATGCGCAACAAAAGTTTTATCCATTTTAATTTCTTGTTTCCGTGAATAATTTTTCATTTTATAACATAATTGTATTATACATATATATTGTAAATATTCATTTTTAATATAATCGTACAAGATGAGGTTCTAAAATTTAGGAACGAAACGTGAACGAACTACTGTTAATAAAGTTAATATCACTTTTTTCTTATATATATTGTAGCGGATTCCGCGTTCCTCCGTATTCGAGGATTTATAATTCTTTTTGGGCGCCAGGTATTTTTCATAATAAATACCAAAAATTGATTTTAATAGTTTTAATCTCAATCAGAGCATGAAAAATAATTATATCTGCAGGGCGTGGTCATTCTCTCGTCGTCCCGCCGACACAACCTGCTCCTTCCACTACCCCATGACGACTCCCTAAAGTCTCGCCAGACTACATTGTTGGCCCAGGCTGCGTCGTTCCTCAACAATTGCAACTCGCAAGCTGGCCTGCATTGTTAAGTGTAACTTTTCATGTTACATTATCCCCGCCCCCAATGAATTTAAAAAATTGTACAATTTTTTAATGACACTCACTGAACCACAGTCGTAAACAATCTGAATGACCAACGCCCTTAATCAAAATTACAAAATATTTACAAAAATTCACTTAGAACTAATTACAATTTTCTTTGACATATTCTTTCATAAGAGCAAACATTGAGTAAATTTACAAATCACTCAATTAACCAACTTTAATTCTAATTACACATTTTATTTTTCCAAACAATTTTTCCATTTACATTTTTTTTTCTTCCCACACATTTTCTCTGATGTGTTGTTTGGGAGACTTTCTTAAAGTAAATGTAAATCAATTTAAACACTTGACATTTACATCTATTGACAGTTGGCTGAATCTTTGTCATTTCACAATTTAAATTTCAATCAGCTGTTTTTGACAGAACATATGTTTCTTTACAATGTGTTTACATAAAATTTTACTCATTCTCAGCTGTTTTTAATGTATCATATGACATTTATTAGTTTGACATTCAGCTCTTTGATGTACGTCGAAAACAGTCAACTGACCACATGGTTTTTACAGCTAATTACATTTGGAGTACATAATTTTTTTTATCTGCCATCAGCTGTTTCTTACATCTACTACAAAGTCATTTGACATCTGGCAGAACAGCTATTTTTGGCATTTAATGTAACAATTTTTTTTACATTTACCAAAATACCGCATTGGGTTTTTCCACCTGGGTTCCAAGGAAATCTATAACCACCACAATTCCTTAACACTAATTACAATAATAAACTTCAAACATAGCCAATTTATTTAAAACCTTTGACATTAGTAAAAAATACAGCATCCGGTTTCCCCCTGGATTCCAAGGAAATCCACAATCATCACAACTATTTAACACATACAAAATTTCTTCTACTCTGTTGTTACCATAGGATGCATATTTTTGAGCAATGGAAACAAATTTTCTGCTAAACATTAAGTTTCGCTTAATTTTACGACAACCTTTTATACCAAGTAATTTTTCCTTGTACATTTTTCGGGGGCTTTTCTTAAATCTATTTGCAAAACATTTAATTACATCATCTTTGTTGAGAACCATGATCAGCTGTTCTCGCTGTCCCTTAATCTGCTTATTCACTGCGTTCACATTACATTCATATCTACCAACTTTCATCTGACGCATTAAATGTTTACAATTTTTCTTAAACTTATCCGCAGATACACCAATTAATTTTAACAATCTTCCACCACTCTCGACATTATGATTAACATCCGTTTCACCTTCCTTAACTTTATACGCACGTATGACAATTCGCAATTTCTTTCGCTTAACATTTCCTCCCACACATTGTTTCCTCTGTGTTGTTCGGGGGATTTTCTTTCTATTTCGCCGTTTACGGCAATGAGCACAATTTTGCATACAGAAAGGTTTCATTACCAAATCTGTATCCTTTACCTTTACATTCTCTTTGGCACTCTTAGCACATGAATGCTTAGCCAGCTTAAAATCACTCCGTATACCATTAACATTAAAATCTATCACACTTTTTAATTCTACCCTATTTTCTATCTGCTTATCACTACTATTTACACATTCTTCCTTATATACACCTGCATGCATGATCAGCAGATCGGAGTCGTGGCAGTTCTCGCGTGATTCACCTCCTTTTTTACCCCGTGCATTAATTCTTTCCTCTTTTCTTTCTAATGTTTCATTTACGCTCCCTAAACGAGACTTCAAATCTGCCTGCATTTCCTTAATACAATTAACCATGTCATCAAGAACTTCCTTTTTTTCAGCAAATATCTTATTAAGTACCAGGGACAATTTCCTGAGCATAGCGTCCTCTGTCTTCTCAATACCCTCCTGCACTTCTTCCATTTTTAAAACACCACAGAACACAGAAACCGCAACCAAAATATTACGAAAAATACATTTATTTGCTACCAACTTGTGGAACCTGTCTTCTTACTCTTACTTCCACTTCTCCATACACACCGTACTCTGCTTTTTTACACCGACACACACACAAACCTCTCGAAGATATCCACGCAGCGGTCACTGGAACACTTGACCCCTCAGCTATGCGTAGATCAGCTCTCTTCCCACAGCGTTCCTTCTGCAGCGCCTCCACTTCTCTGGAATAATTCTCGTCCAAAAAAGTTCGATGTTCTGAGCCTCACAGATGTCTCGGCGCTGTTCGTTGTTCTAGGCCACTCGATGGCTCGCCCAATGCAGCATATTAATTCTCCACTGTTCAATGTCCGTCAGCACATTCCAAACTCCTGCCATGTTCGTTGTTCGATGCCCCAACGTTGCGGCGTCAAATGTAGCGGATTCCGCGTTCCTCCGTATTCGAGGATTTATAATTCTTTTTGGGCGCCAGGTATTTTTCATAATAAATACCAAAAATTGATTTTAATAGTTTTAATCTCAATCAGAGCATGAAAAATAATTATATCTGCAGGGCGTGGTCATTCTCTCGTCGTCCCGCCGACACAACCTGCTCCTTCCACTACCCCATGACGACTCCCTAAAGTCTCGCCAGCCTACATTGTTGGCCCGGGCTGTGTCGTTCCTTAACAATTGCAACTCGCAAGCTGGCCTGCATTGTTAAGTGTAACTTTTCATGTTACAATATATATATATATATATATATATATATATATATAGGCTGTTTCTCATTTTATTAATATTAATGTAAGATGTGTATTTGTATAAAATAACTTATTTGAAACAAGTGTCCACGATCTTGTCGTTTATCGCCACGTAATGTCCCCGCGCCCAACCTCGTGCCGAACTGACCTGCGCCGAAGTGGCCGCGTCGAATCGTCCTAGACCCGCGTGTCCTCGCTTTAATTCCCAGTCCAATCGAGTTTTTCTATCCTACTCGATTACAAAAAAGACTTTATTAAATCATACATTAACACCGATGATAAAAAGCGACGTATTCTTAAGATATTTAGCCACAAGGGAGACGTATGCAATTTCTAACATTGGCACAGATAACCAAAATTTTCTATCTCTAGATTCTTACAAACCTTTTAAAATTTAATTTTAACGTGTGATTTAACAGGCATGAACACTGTTTTGGACATTTACCCATTCACACCTCTTTCCTATCTATGCCGACGGATACCTAATTTCATCATAACGGGTATAATAACACAGCACCTTAATCAAGTCACAAATTCTACTGGTCCTCAGTATATTTCATTCTCCATTTGCCTCATATACGCCATATAACGTCTGCTTCGACGGGAGAGGCAATGCATTGTACCCTACAAAATTCATTTAGAAAATCTACATTATTCCTCATACAATAGTAATCAAAATACTGCTGAAAATATATATTCACATTATTTTAGTAGAGTCAAACATTCGGAGGAAAAATCCTTGAACCGAACCAACGTCATGAGATTCATCCTTGATTAAAGTTAGCCGAAAGACATTGTGATGACGTTGATATGGTATTTTTTAAATTAATCTTGCCCTCATGACACTTACCTCTATAAGACCTTATGAATATTGGTAAACGGTAACCTTAGCAAACGATAATGCCAGCATTAATTCCAGTGAGCACCAAAGATTCTATTTTCGGGTTGAGCATTCGTGCATTAATATGTGTAACCCCGTTTCACCTCACACATCAATGATGAATTAACATTAAATAGTATGGAAAAATAATTACCATAGATCAATTCCACAACCTTCACTGGTTTTTTTCGTATTTTTATATACCTTTCCGACCGTTTCCTTTACCACTCCCCTCCCATGCCATAAGGGGTTGGTAGAACAGCGAGATATATATTTTTTAGATTAGATTGCATTATCATATTCCTATAGATTACGAATACGTATGATTTATTTGTCATCATAATTTAATTACTTTATTGTCAATCGCAAAGACTGACGCAATAATTTAAGTGATTGTTCTTGAGAATCTTAGGTTATTTGTGTATGTTTTGAATTATAAGTACTGAATAATAGTTAGGTACAATAAAAATTTTCAGCCATTAATATTTATATTTGATTTATGATGTTTTAAGTTTCAAGATGGAGTTTCAAGTGAGAATTACAAACAGTAACGACTTACTAGAAAATGTAGACTTTCCCGGTGGATGGACTGAATAAAAAGTTCTCGGGATTTCACCTGGGTTATATCATTTGTAAAATACAACGTTTCGACACCTAACTCCGACATTACACAAATAATTTTCTTTCTGTTCTTGAGTTTTTTTACAGTGAATCAAAATTTATTCTTTAACCTTTTGCGCACGCAGTATTTATTTCGCGTTATGCAACGCCTTTTGAGTAGACGGTTTGTGATTTTCTTGGCAAGATTAAGGTAATTAAATAAAGAAAGAAGTTTTTAGTTCCTTAAGGTATTGGGCGTGTTTTTCACCTTGTATATTTTAGTCTCCTTTAGTGCAGTGGTAGAATATTTAACTGTAATACAGTACCGGGGATATTTCCACTATCTCAGTACATCGGGATGTTTTAGACTCTTCTAAGGTAGCGCGTTTATTAATGTACTAAGAGATTTTAATACATGAAGAGATTTGTAATGAATAAAAGGCTGTGGCACGAATAGGTCATTATGAACAAATAGGGAAAGGTTAGTTACAGTAAAGTTAGACATAAAACCACAGATAACGACAGTAATACAAGTTTATGTGCCCACAAGTGCCGCAGAAAAAGAGGACATTGAGAAAATATACGAAGGAATAATAATTATATCAAAGGAAACTAGAATTTGATAATAATGGGTGATTGGAACGCAGTAATAGGAAAGGGAAGAGAAAGTTATGTAGTTCGGGACTGTGGACTTTGTGAAAGGAATCAAACGGGAGACAGACTAGTAGAAATTTACATGGAGCACAAATTAGTAGTAATAAATACCTGGTTCAAGAATTATGAAAAAAGACCCTACACGTGGAAGAAGCCGGGGGATACAGGCAGTTACCAATTGGACTATATAAGGGTGAACCAGAGATATAGGAATCAGGAGTTAGACTACAAAACCTACCCGGAAGATGTAAGCTTGGACAATAATCTGTTGCTTATGAAACGCAGGCTGAAAATGAAGAAACTTAAGGCAGGAAATAAAAGAAAACATGGGAATTAGAAAAAATGAAACAACAGGAGGTGCTTCAGAGTTTCAAAGAAGAAATGAATGGAGAAAGAAAAAATCTAAAAGAGAAATGGGCACTTGTGAAGGAAGAAATGACTAGAGCAGCTCAGATGAATAGAAAAGCATGGATAACACAAGAAATAATAAAAATGATTGATGAAATGCGTAAATATAAAAACGCAAGAGATGAAAATGGCAAAGAGCTGTACAGACGCCTAAAGAATGAGATGGGTAGGAAGTGCAAAGCAACCAACCAGGCTCGGCTCCAATGAAAATACAAAGCGGTTGAAGATTTCACGGTGAAAATAGACTTAAATGATAGAAAAATAAAAGAAAAATGCTGGGAGAAGAAAAATATTAGCAAGAATTTCAGGAAAGGACAAATGAGAAGCCAATTCTAGATATAGAAGAAAAGGCTGAAAACGAATGGAATATCTAGATGAGCTGTATCATAGTGGAAATCTAGAGGTGGATGGTGAAGAGTTGTGCACATAATTATAAGGTCGGAGTTTTACAGGGTGCTGACAGATCTGAGCAATGATAAAGCGCCAGGAATTGATAACATTCGAGTGAAGTTGATAATATTATCGGGCGTAGAAGCTGTTCACGATAGTTCGCGAAATCTACGTAACAGGAAGAATGCCAGGTGATTTAGGAACAACATAATTATCCCTATACCAAAGAAGACAGGGGCTGATACACACGAACAGAACAGGACAATACGTTTAGTATCTCATGCGTACAAAATATTTACGAAAACATAATATAGGAGGATGGAACATCAAATAGAATGCGAGCTAGGAGCTGATCAGTTTACTTTTATGACAAGAGAAGCAATATTGACAGGATAAGAAAAAATAGGCCATCGTTCATAGCACTGGTATATAAATTTTTTAAAAAAAGCGTTTCATAATGTTAAGTGGAACAAACTATTAAGGGTTATGAAGAGGACAGGAATAAAATATCGAGAAAGAAGTGTTATCCATAACACATACAAATGGCAGTCAGCAATAATTAGAATTGAAGGTCAGAAATCAAGAAAGGAGTAAGAAAATGATGCAGCATCACGTTCATGCTCTTTAACTTATAAATAGAACAGGTGATGAAGAAAGTTAAAAATGAATATGGAAAAGGTATCAAAATGGAAGGAGAAGAAATAGAAACTCTAAGGTTTTCTGACGATATTGTAGTATAAAGGGAGTCAGAAGAAGACTTGAAAACATAATAAATGGAATGAGCGTGATGCTGGAGAAAGAGTACAACAAGAGAATTAATAGCGGGAAAACGATGGTAATGGGTGTAGTATGGGAAACAGTGGAATATCAAACGGTGTTAGATTTGGAAGGGATATTTTGAAAGAAGTTGGAATTCTGCTACTTGGACAGAAAAATAACTAGGTATGGTAGTAGTATTGTAGGCATAAAGAGTAGGATAGCACAAACAATGAAAAGAAATTTACTTACGGCTAATATAAGTATGAATCATTTTTTGGTTTGGAGTGTGACATTATATGGGTGCGAAACGTGGATGATAGTAGTTTCAGACAGAACAGAATAGAAGCTTTCGAAATGTGGTAATATAGGAAGATGCTGAAAATAAAATGGGTGGATAGGGTGCCTAACCAGGTTAAGGGAAGAGAGAACAATTTGGAGGGCTTTGACCACGAGAAGGGATAGATTAATAGGCCACGATTTACGACATAAGGGTCTTGTGAAATTAGCATTAGAGGGAAGTGTAGATGCAGAGTGAAGATACAAATGCATTTAATTTACGATGCATAGATTATTACATTTAAATCCACCTTTTCTGGTAGTCAATAGTTGAAGTAAATATTATGTACTAACACTCAGGCCATTTTTACTCATTATTACGATTCATATTCTCAAATGAACACTTTCAAAAGGGGTGTTCCCATTAAGTGGATTCACCTCATGTATCTTGTCACTCCATAGTCTTCTCCAAAAAAAATACCTTGTAGAAAACGGGCGTTTACAGTTTCTAGGTCACCCTCGTGTAGTCTGTTACCCCCAAAAAAGCGAGATACCTACTTCTCTCTCTGGTGTTAAGCTAAGGTTCGCACGAGTCGAGACACCTCGGTCTGTTTCGATTGGTGAATTTTCTACAATTGCAAACCTTTTGTATACGCTAAGAGTTGTCCGATGTTCTTGTTGGAACACTGGGGTAGCTGACTCGTAAACTGGCAAAGGTTTGGAGAAGAGAATTCTGTGACCTCAACAGCAAACCACTCTCTCTCTCTCTTTCTCCCGTAATCGGAAGAACTCGACGTACGTGATATATGTTTTCAGGGGGTTGCCATTGTGGTGACTGGGGTGATTAATTATTAATGATAAAAATTTAAATGTTAATAAAGAAAAAGAAACAATTAAATTTGAACAATTTCAATTAGAAATAAAATCATTTACAAAGATCATTAAAATTTTGGGTCGGCTGCTTACTGAACTCACCGGAGAGCAAGAGTATCTACTCGGGAGTATCTACTGGTACATCATTGCTTGTAGGTTCAGGAGCCGGTGATGATAGGACATTTCTTCATCGGTCAGGTTAATGGCAGGCTCTGATCAGGTTGTCTTATACTCCTCGTCGTCCGTACTCTAACAGCTATTGGAAGTTGAATTTTCTCCAAGTCAACATACTGATGTAATGTACTCTAATGATATAATGCTTATTTCTTCTCAACTAATCTAATGGAATGCCCTGTAATGGCAGTATATTGTGATGTAATTGATGTTATGTCTTCTCCACTAATAATTCCCCAAAATCTTCTCTCCTTCTTCTTATATTAAGTTATGCCCCGCCTTCGTTTGCCTGGCGGGGTGTGTTGGCTTTCTCCGAGGTGGAGTGTTGCTTTACGTCGATGGTTCGTGTCCTTTTTTACTCTCGGCTGGCCTGGTCGGAGTCCATCCCTTCTCCATTCTTGCAACACGTGTTTATTTTGCAATGAGATTTTTGTGAGTCCCAAACTCAGGCCTTTGTCCCAATTTTCAAGTCTAAGGGCTGACCTGCCATTCCTCAAGTGGTATGATTTGCGTTTCTCTTTCTGTCTATCGATATCGACAATTTAACATTAAGAAATCGTGATCATTATTTGCTTGCCGTTGGCCTGGTAAGCAGCCTAGTCCGCTTCCTAATTATTATCCTTTATATATATTTATACAAAATTAATAGACGTTAAGGGGAAATCATTTTTCATATAAATATATATGCGTGGGGTGCAAACGCACACCACACCATGAATCACTTTTAAGCGTATGACGGATAGGATCCTTAAAATAACGTTGGTCTCTCGTTTTGGCAGCTCCAATTCAATCCCATCGTATAGCCTGCCACCTTCAAGGAAGAACACTTTGTTTGCAGTTATTGTTAGTTTCTGTACGAAGAAGATTCTGTAAAGGATTTAGACGAAGTTATTTCACACAACTGACGAACGAGAACGCGTTAAAAACTAAAAAAAGTTTCACATGTAAATCGGAGAGTCCTGTTTGTGTTAAGTACATGTAAACATGTGCCTAATTCAACGGTGCGACACGCGTAATGGAAAATTCATACGGCAAGAGGCGGCCACGCATTTGTAAAGCTGCAATAAGCTAAATTAACACAAATAGCTATGCTCTCTGTGCCGGATTACGCTCTCGCGTGGCTTTCAAATGAATATGGATAACAACGGAGCCATAGGTCGTAAATTAACATTAAATGCGATCCCACAGCGAATCCTTTTAATACTAGTCATTTACAGTGTCGCTTTTTAAAACAAAATTTGCTTCAATTCGTTATATTAGCTTCAGGAACGGCCATTAAAATATGAATTTTGAAGTCATACGTTTTTTGACGTCAAGAATTATGTTGTAACACAAGTCCTTGTATACGTATGTACATTGTCACGAGGGTTTTTGGGTCAGAGCTTTTCCGCTGGATGAAAAGTGGCCTGTCGCTTTTCATGAGAAGCGTAGCAGCCTCGGGTTATGCGTGTCAGGCCAACAGTTTGAAAGACAGCCCTTAGATTAGTTCTGATTTCGCGTTCATTTGCTGCGGCGAACAACTCGTATTGCCACCAACTTCACGTTCATATAAACACAAATATATGGAATCGCTAAGTGCTACCACATTTCATTCCTCCTTCAATTAAAAACTGCTAAACGACCCTCGTATAACTTTGTTACTAACTAATTCCGAATAATACATTATATTGGTAAGAAAAAACTTTATCTTCGCTATTTCATCACACGATAAGAAATTTATAGGTGATATTAATGTATCACAGACTTGGATGGTGACACGATCGTACAATATATAATATGATGTAATGCATAGAATTAAAAAGGCATATCAGCAGCAAATGATAACATTCCAGCTGAGTTGATAAGATCATCGGGCGAAGAAGCAATATCATACCTCTGGATAATTTGAGCAATCTACGAAACAGGAAAAAATACCAGAAAATTTTACTAAAAACATAATTATACCCATATCGAAGAAGACTGGGGCTGATAGATGCGAACAGCTCAGTGCAATTAGTTTAGTGTCTCATGCGTGCAAAATACCAACTAAAATACTATAAAGGAGGATGGAATGTCAAATAGAATGCGAGTTAGGAGAGGATGTTTGGTTTTAGGAACAATGTAGGGACAATAGATGTAGTATTGACTTGGCGGCTAATTTTAGAAGACCCAATATGAAAAAACCGGCCTACGTTCATGGCATTAGTAGATTAGAAAAAGCGTTTGATAACGTGAACTGGAACACACTATTAAGGATTTTGAAGAGTACTCAAATAAAATATCGAGAAAGGATGCTTCTACCTGACCTCTACAGAAGACAGGCACCAGTACGTAGAATAGAAAATCAAGAAGAGAAAGCCGTAATCAAGAAAGGAGTAAGACGAGGATGCAGTCTGTCGTCCATACTGTTTAACTTATATATAGAACAAAAGCAAGTAAAAATAAATATGAAAAAGGAATCATACTGCAAGGAGAAGAAATAGAAACTCTAAGGTTTGCTGATGATATTGTATTAGGGGATTCAGAAGAAGTCTTGGAAACCATAATAAATGGCATGAACGTGGTCATGGAGAAAGAGCTCAATATGAGGATTAATAGAGGGACAACCAAGGTAATGGAGTATAGTATGAGAAACAGAGGAATAACAAAGGGTGTTAGATTGGGAAGGGATATTTTGACGGAAGTTAAAGAATTCTGCTACTTTGGAAGTGTAATAACTAAGGGTGGTAGAAGTATAGCAGACATAAAGAGTAGGATAGCACAGGCAAGGAAGGCTTTCGATAAAAAGAGGAATTTTCTTACGGGTGATATAAGTTTGAATATTTGGAAATCTTTATAGAAATGTTCGTATGGAGCGTGACGTTATATGGTTGTGAAACGTGGGCGATAGGAGTTGCAGAAAGGAAAAGAATAGAAGACTTTGAAATGTGGTGCTATAGGAGAATGCCAAAAATCAGATGGGTGGATGGAATCGCTAACGAGTAAATTCTTAACAGAACAGGGGAAGAGCGAACAATATGCAGGACGTTGACCAAGAGAAGGGATAGAATAATAGGCTACGTTTTAAGACATGAGGGTCTTGTAAAATTAGCATTAGATGGAAGTGTATGGGGTAAGAACAGAAGATAGATACGCTAAGCAGAATATGGAGGATGTGGTTATTATCTTGCGCATCAGCAGCAAATCGTAAATACTTTAATTGCGAAATTGTTATGATACATGGGAAGTATACATGAGTGTGATGACAGACGATAGACGTGTAAATCTTATTGGAAATTTAAGGGTAATAATTGATAGTCCATTGGTTTTAACAATAAAAATGTTTACTTCCACCTCAGTGTCGTATACCCCAATGACTATAAAAGTTGTCTACGGCTAGCATTTGTTCAATAACAGATTATATCAGGGCAGACGAAAACCTCGGGGAAATTCCACCAAGGTAAAATCGGAGAGTATTGAAAGTTTTAAGGTATTGGGATTGTGCTGAATCAGGGAACTATTTTAGATCTCGTTAATCA
This sequence comes from Eucriotettix oculatus, assembly GCA_034510155.1. Classification (NCBI taxonomy): domain Eukaryota; kingdom Metazoa; phylum Arthropoda; class Insecta; order Orthoptera; family Tetrigidae; genus Eucriotettix; species Eucriotettix oculatus. The sequence goes on along the minus strand of CM067378.1, from coordinate 12,113,136 downwards.
AGGTGTCGGTGTAAATATTGAAATGAGATTAACAAATTACAATCACTTGTAACGGTAATTCTAACATTAAAATTTAGCTGTGAATTTTGAATCAACACATCAATACATGGAACAAATATATCGAGAAAAGTAAGGGAAAATAATCTGTTTTCATTGATTTGGAAAAGATGTTTAACATGGTGAAATAGAAAACACTGATCCACATTTTGCAAAGTTAAATAATGGATTACAAGGAAAGAGGATTAATACACAGTTTGAACTTCAAACAGAAAATTGAATATCAAATGTCAGAAAAAAGCAGTATTGAAAGTGGAGTTAGACAAGGGAGATGTCATTCTCATTTTCTTTTAAGCATAAATTTATAAGACATTTTAGGGAAATTCTTAGAGAGAAAAAGATAAAAATGTTTCAGTGGTAAAATATTAGAATGCATAATATTTTCGGTTGAGATGGTACTGTTGGCGGAAATTGAAAAAATCGCGTACCTGAGAGCGGTTTGTGAGGAATCCGAAATGAGAATGAGCACGACAAACACACAGAGCATGGTGATGGGTTACGAAAGAAAAGAGAAAAAGAATAAGATAGGGCAAGAAAACATCAAATCGGTGTCAATCTTTAAATACAGAAGTTGATATTCTATCGTTACATCATCGCATTACCGAGGCGAAGGATGTTTTCAATAGAAAAATAAATCTATTATGTGATGGATTGCAGAAGCGAATGATAGAAATAATTTCCAATTGTTTTGTCTGAAGTGTGGCATTGTACGGAGTAAAAACATGTATGTTAAGAAGAGAGGTTGAGAAAATGTAAACTTTCTGAGATGTGGATGGAAGGATAAGTTGGATGGAAAGTTTGAAAAAAGAATAAGTGTAGGAGACGGTTGGAGAGAGAACAGGACTGCTATAAAGGGTAAGAAGAGGAAGACTATCTGAGTAAGATACTTTTTGAGACGGGACTGCATGTTAACGGAGGCTATGGAGGGACTGGTTCGTTGGAAGAGAGAGGGAGAGGAAAGGTATGAGAACCTGACGAGGATAACTGAGGACTGGAGGAAATAGACAGTTGCAATACGAAGTCCTACCTGTGGGTATAAAACTGATGATAATCAAAACAAAAGGTGAAATTATGTTGAATATTCTTTGAATTTCTTTATATAATAAAGATTTTTCCGACTCTTGCTATCAAGTATATGTTGCATATCTAAATCTTCGGCAACGTAAGCAAACGTGTAACAGCTCGAGCCTAATTTTTTAACTGTGGTAATATTTTGAGGTCGACATGGATTCAAAGTCAGTTAAACTCTGTGTTTGCAAGTGACGTATGACTCAGGTGGTATGATAAATAAAGTACTTTTAAATTAAAGAAAAGATATAAAATTAAGGAAAATCAACAGATGATTATGTTTGAGGCTCAAAGCCCCTGAAGAAATTTAGAAATAAAATATTGAAGACTTTATTTGATTTTATCAATTTAGAGTAAAGTATAAGTGCATGACGACTTTGACATATAGCAATAATTTAGTATATTGTAGGAGTATTGCATAGATTAAAGGTCTTATTGAAGAAATAAAAGAATAACTTTATTTGTTAGGAATTCCAAAAAACCGAAATAAGTTTAATGGAAGTACTGTAAACAAAATTTTAGAGTATGTTAATAACATGAATGATGAGATAAAAATAGCCGACTTTGTGTAAGAAAGTGGTTTATAGAGTAAGCTCAAATGTTGTTAGCAAATATATATTGGACAAACTAGTATGGAGTAAGAATGTTGAAAAGAAAATGTACAACCATCGTAATAATATGAAGACACTTACGGACCCTTTCCCTTCAAATGAAAGAGGAGAGCCAAACGGTTGATTGGGATAATGTTAAAATATTGTATAAAATCAAAACAATATTAATTAATTAGACCGGTAGATAATGTTATCTATCTGTCTATACAATAATGTTTTATGGGGTAAACAGGCTACATGAGAGTGATCCTGAAACAGGCAACTCCCCTTTAATAACATAAAAAGGGAATTGAAAAGGGGGGATGCGGAAGATAGATTAAGGTAGCCAAGGGTTTACTAGGGCCCCGGGTTATAGTTTAAGGATCCTACCCGGTGTTTCACCTGAAGAGATGCAGGGAAACCCCTAGAAAACCTGCATCAGGTAGTTCGGGCGTTGGGTACTATTCTTACGACCCTCCGAATGACGGGAGACAAGTTTGCTGTGAGGTCGCAACATTCCCTTCTCCGTGTCCCAACATCTTTTAGGAGGAAGTGTGGCCGACTGATCCAATGGGATCACCTGACAACTCTCGCCATATACCCAAGGTCTTCGACCCCAGTACATATACTTCCCAAAATATGAGACAGTGCATGTATACGTATGACTACCAATCGACTGCACCAAATAGGATAATTCCTTTTTCGTTGCGTTCGTTATTGTCAGGACAAGGTTTTTACAATATAAATTTTTTTAAAATCGTATGGAAAAGTTTCAAAATCTCATAATATGAAAGAATTCCACGCGTTTGAATCTCAATGTGAATGCGGGTTGCCTATAATGTTAATCTGTTGTGCTCTGAAACGATTCTACGGATTTCAATGAAAATTTCAGGGATTGAAACTGGAATTTTAACTTAAAGTTTCGTGTATGTTTCAATTCAATATCTTGCAGAGCTCAGAAGTTATTTAGCTTCGGTATTCGGTAGGAGCAGGTCTTGACGGAGTTCTTCCACGAAGAATTGTTCCTTAGTGAGTTCATACGTGAGTCTCGAGGGAGTATACTTAGATACGCTTAGAGCCTTTTTTAGGAAGTTCGATTTCGTTTTTTCTATGTCTTCTAAATTTTTCATTTTTAGTTGCTCCCATATTATCTCTATTCCATAAGTTATAATTGGAGCAATTTTGAGTCGGAATAAGGTGATGGCTGTGTTTATTGATAAATTTCTTAAGTTTTTGATGCTGTTTGTAATCGCTTTTGCCGCTATTATTCTTTCTTTTAGGTGAAGGTCATATACGTTTCCTTTGCTTTGCAGCGTGATACCCAAGTATTTAAAGTTCGATACTGATTGCAGTGGTTTGTTTTTATATATGATGACGTCATTTGCTGCTAGCTTGCCTCCTCTCCTGAAAGTCATTTTTACAGTTTTTTTCTCGTTTAGCTCTAGGTCATTTTCGTTGGCCCATTTTGCAAGTTTGTTAAAAGCGGCCTGGGCGCTTTCTAGGGTCTGCGATACAATTACCATATCGTCGGCGTATGCGTATATTTTGACGTTTTCTGTGGCAATTTGTTTCGGTATTTCAGCTGTGGCTATTATGAATAACAGAGGACTCAGTGGATCCCCCTGAAGCACTCCGTTTGACTGTTCTATCGGCCCCGTTTTCGAAACATTATTGTCTATTTCTATTTGATTCTTTGCAAGAATATTTTGTATGAGTCTTGTAATTTGGTTTCTGCCGGTGATTTCTTCTATTTTCTGTATTATTAATCTCCTGTTTAATAGATCGAATGCCTTCGTGTAATCTATGAATATGGCGTGTAATTTTCCTTTTGGTTGCATCAGTGCAGTCGCGATATCTTCCTGCAGGCATTTCACTGCGTGGATTGTGGATTTTCCTTTAGTGAAGCCAAATTGTTGTTCTGGGATTGCGTGGTTTGTCATCTTTCGCAATCTTTCGGTTAGTAAGCTCGTCAGTATTTTTAGTGCTGTGCACTCAAGGGCTATCCCTCTATACGAGTTTGGATCTCTCGTATCTCCTTTACCTTTATATAGTACTTTCATTGTTGCTAGCCTCCACTTATTTGGGATGTTTCCTTGCCTTAAACATTCGTTGTATAGTTCTGTCCATGCATGCGCTAGAATATGTGCCGTATCCTTTATATGTTCGTAGTATAACCCATCTGGGCCGCATGCTTTTTTGTTCTTTGTTCTTTCTATTTGCTTGCGGACTTCTTCAAAGGAGAAAGGATGAGTTGTCTCTGTTCCTACGTCCCCGTCTGTGATTTCTGGTCTTGTTTCCTTGTTCTGCAATACTTTTTTGAAGTGTTCTTCCCATTTGTCTAGTGGGACGTCTCTTGGATAGTACGGCTGCTTTGGAGAAGTTGCTTTGTACCATTTCTGTTCAGCTTGTTCAATGAGTTTTCTCTCTTCTTCTGCCTGGTATATGTCTTTATGTTTTTTCAGTATTTGTTTATACATTCTCCTAGATATGTTATACTGTGTTAGTGCGTCCTGCGTTTGTTTTTGTCTCGCTCTGTGGAGAGCTGTAATCGCTGTTTTTCTTGCTCTGTAACATTCTTGTTTGAACCACGGTTTTGCCTTCCTTTGTTTTCGTTCATTTCTTACTATTGACTGTTTTATTTGTTCCTCGATTTCCTTGAATCCTTCATCTAATTTTCCTTCTCTTATTTTTGACATCGCTCTATTTGTCTCTAGTAAGTTTAGTTTGTCCTTGTCTATTTCTCTTGTCAGCTTTATAGCTTGTTTTATGGGAGTTTCTTTTCGGTGTTTGCCTTTTAACCATATATAGGTGCATACCGGTATGTGCTTTCTTGCTGGGTTATCTCTTATTATCTCCTGGTGTGTCTTGTTGCAATTTGTGAATACGAGGTCTATTGTGCTACTTCCGTTTGGTCCTAGGTAGGTTTTATCTTTTTTCTTATTTATCAGAGTTAGTCCTTCTTTGTCTGTAAATATATATGAATCTATTGAATTGCCGTGCAAAAGACGGAGTAAAAATCAATTCTATTAACCGATCCTATACCACTAACCGTAATTACTGTGTTATTATAAGCGTAATTTTGGTAGCATGATAAAGAGAGGGATGGCGAGCATATCACTCCATCTATTGTTGTAAACATGAGAAATATCGAAAGCAACTGCGAGTTATATAGTTTGCCGTGAAGCGATCATAAGCTCTCTCTCTCTCTCTCTCTCTCTCTCTCTCTCTCTCTCTCTCTTCCTCGTCAACCACTGGACTGGACGGACATGAATAATTAACATTCATTCGTATTCATTTACCGTTTTTTTCGCAACAGCAAAACGTAATTCGTGTGTATTTATGTGTGTTTAGAGGTTTATCGTCGTGTTATTTATTGTTAGTGATAAGAAAATGCCACCAGTGAGGCGTAAAAACTTCGGTTGGCGTGCGTGTAACGCAAGTCGAGTTCATAATCTTCGAGATAATGAGTCTGAAGAAGACAGTAGGCAGCGTTTGGAAGCAAAACGAATGGGAATTTCTCAAGCGGGATCTACCACGGCTCCGGAAGAACACAGGCGAGAGGCGACAAAACAGACGGGCAAACGTAACAATTACCCATGAAAGTTTGGCGTATAGCTTCCGAACGACTTGCCTAGGAGGAGGGGTGGAATTGGTGGAACTTTTATATGTAATAAAGGCTCATATTTTAGTCGAAAAAGAATTCTTGAGGTCAATTACTTTCATAGTGTTTTCCCCAGACAATATTAGTGAATAATTTGAACCCCTTGCAGCATGTGAGGGGTGGGGATTGAAATGAGTCATATGAAAATAACAAGGAAATTATCAACTTTGGGGTCGAAACCGGTGTAAAGGAGGTCTCTGTGTTACATTATGACCTTTAATATGCGATTTAAGTAAAATTCATCCCTTAAGTGGGGAAGAAATTTTATTCTGTCACACTTCTGAAAATATTTTTAGTCATGTTTTTGTACTGGGAGTATTTTTGACTTTGGAGATGCCGGGAGTATATTTGAGGTTCACATTTAGACGTTTTCGATGCCGGTTTAGTCATGTGTTGACCAAAAATTAAATAATGTAGCGGGTTAATATAAATAAATGCCCGGGCAATGCCGGGTCTCCAGCTACTAACTTAATAAAAACCACATGCCGTCTCAGTTTATAAATATTTATTTTCTATTGTAGGAGCTTTCGACATTCTCATCGTCAACCAATTAAATATGTAGTTGTTACATTGATGTTAACAACAATTGTTATATACGTAAATTACATGTTAAAAACGTCTTGTGTTGTCAACACGTATTGACCAAGAAAATAGTGTCAAATTTAATACTTTATAGTATATATATAATATATATAGTAGGACATTCATCTAGTATGTAAATGAAATTAACGTAACCCAACTTCAACCAATTATAATTTTTAATTACACTTGAATATGTTTCAAGAATAAATTCTGAGATGAGTGGTCGGATACAGTATGTACATACAATAATTTAAAACTTATGTAGTTATGGAAACTATTTATTTCACTATAAATAGAAACACGGCCAATAAGTCAGCATATAAATTTATCACTTTTTATTCAAGAACGACGTTTCGTCTCCATTTTAGACTTTCTCAGGCATATTACAGTTTCTTGTAGTATTATGTTTGTACTACAATTTCTTGTAATATTATGTTTGTAGTACGCCTGAGGAAGTCTTAAGATGGAGACGAAACGTCGCTTTTTAATAAACAATGATACATTTATATGCTGACTTATTGGCCGTCTTTTTATTTGTTGTAAATTTTAAAGTCAGAAAACCATGTTGTACTTATTTTACTGTTTTTAATGAGTTAATAAATAATTTTTATAAACGCTCCTTTCAAAGTTAGGTGTTATGAATTGAGTTATTATCGCTGGTGTCAGCGTAATATATAGAGGTCAGCGAGCTGCCCGGCTGGGCAGAGGTCTTTGGGTGAGGTTGTCACAGGTGAGTGTTATAATTAGCGCGTCACAATCAATAAGGCATCGGCTCCGAGGAACTCTCTTTACGGTCGGCCTTAACATAGGCTCCCTATGTCAATATTTGTATAATGAAAACACCATATTGATCGCTTAAATATTGCTATTATATTACCCAGTGGAAGAGAAAAAATGGGCTCTTCTACATTTAAAAAAAGTTCTTCATGATGTTAATAAATGTAAAAACAGACTTACAGTTATTCATAATGCCAATTATTGTTTTCTGTGAAAGTATTTAAAGAAAACTAAATTCAATGCGCTTCTCTTTAAATGATGCAAAATTCAATAATATAATTTTAAGACATTTTCAAGTTTTTCGGCTTGGAACTCATAGGCTAAGGAATGCCTCTTTTCCGGGAACTTTGGATGGGATTGATTGAATATTTTAGTTTCAGAAATAAATATTATATATATATAATGGTAGAAATATAACTGTAAAAAATGAAATTTTGTTTTCTGTTCGCTAATAATTCTTAAAAGAAATGTTTATTTTGCCTAGCGTCAATCAGAAAAAGCGTCATTTTACTCGAAAAATTTTGGCACGCTATTTTTTGATTAGTAGAGGACCATACAGTACGGGAACTACTTCAAATTGTTTTAAACACATTCATGAACTGATACTACTATCTCCAATATTTATTTAGCTAAATATTATAATTATTGGGTGACTTCATAAAGGTTTAACCGAGTTGCTCTCCAGTAAATGCATTGTAGTGCAGTAGGACCCGTACCTAATTTTAGAATTTGAAAGGATACATAAATAAAGCAATATAATACTAACTGGCGACAGGCAGGTAGAAGTGGAATTTCTCGGCGCCAGGCTGCCGGACGGGGACTTGCCTGTCTGCAGATTTATAATACTAAGATTGTTTTGCTGAAGGAATATTCGCCCTTCAAGCTTTCCGAAGGACACTATTCCCTGTGTCATGGAAAATTTCCCGCTCTGAACGAAGGACTCTCGACGATTGGAGGAACAAAAATCACGTGGGATAGCGTTTTTCCTTGGAGGAGGAATATAAGAGTTTAGCTGGGAGGTGAGATTCCGAAAAATATTCAAGAAGTTGAGAAGGCGAGGTGGAAGGGAGGAGTGAGACGGATGTTGAAAGATAGGAGAAACCTGGAGAGCAACAAGAGTTGAAAGTGTGAATTGTGGCTCTTTAGTGAGAAGGTATTGAGAACAAGGTTGGCCAGAGGGAAGATGGAAGAAAAACTGGGTTTTATTCATTCACCGTCAGCACCAGTTTCATCCCACTTTCCGCCGGCAGAGCGAAAATCTACTATTCAACCCGAAGAAAGAAGGAAGTTCCGGTCACCTAGTAACCTGCATCAAGACTTGAATGAAGATAAAACAGGTTCGTCAAGAGAACGAAATCTCTGCTGCACCAGGTTACCCCAATGAGTAATTAACACTTACATTTTAAAATCGTCCCGTTGAATTAATTTATTTATTTGTATTAGCACGTAAGTCCCCTTTTAAAGTGATTTTTTTTAAAAAAATTATTTTATCATATTCTAAAGCGCAAGTAATTTCATTAAGTAATTCAAATAATAAAACCCCTATATTAGTTAACTGAGATTCGTCTAATGTCAATGGCCCTGAAAATTGGAAAAGATGCTCGTGTAACTAATATATTCTTAAAGTTAAGCAGGCCGTATCGAATCATTTAAGCCCTACATGACTGATGATAAAATATGTAAATGATAGTTTTTCAATCTTGGAAACTATTAGGTAAGTTAAACTTTGGCATATTAGCAAAGTTAGTGAAGTGAATAATGTTAGACCTTTGCGCAAATAAGGTCAACCTAGCCTTGTGAAACAAGGAATTGTTCCGGTGTCAAATAATCTTCAATTTACTCTGAATTATCAATTACAATTTATAAATTGTTAAAAATATTAGGTATTATTCTAATTTCATGTAAACTCAGCGCAAAATCATATATAAATTATTTAAATAATAATTTGTAATTGAAGGAAATACCATAATCCCCCTCTGGGAACAAATGTTAGAGCAATTTAATAATGTAATGCCCATAGTTCCAGAAACAGGCTAGGGTAGCACCCTACTTGAATAGTTCACCCACCACACACCACTGTATCATCCCAAGAATACTCACTGCTCTTTCTCTTCTACTCCACGGATACCAATATAAATGTCAATTTATGTTAGACCGTGACCAAAGAGAGGTGAAGAGGCTCCAAAAAGTACCAGAAACTGCGTGGGGGCTTACTTCCTCCTTCGGGTCTTTCTTCTCCTTGGTATGAGTTTTGATAGGTATATGGAGCGGACTCACAGACGTCGGGTTTGCTGTAATAATTGTTCGCTGATTACATTGGGCCGGTCGGTCAACTACCGCCATAATCTGATCCATGAATGGAGTCGGATTTTCTGAGTATCCACAGCAAAAGCTGTCTCAGAAGGACTTGGGGGAAGTATCAAACTCCCGACCGAACTGATTAAGGTTTTTCTAGGGGTTTATCAGCATAACTTTTATATGGATCACGGTATCGGTCACTTCCTCCTGTTTCAATTCCTTTGTATTGTAATGCAGTAGAACCCTCCGCAATTTAATTCGTATTTTAGGACGAATTAAATTCAGAAAATTAAATAAGAATATTTGGAGACAGGCAGAAAATGCGGAAAATTCAGGATTAGAAGGCGCCAGACAGTCACGAAGGAACGTGCTTGCTAGCCAAGTGTACATTAAATATATTTTTTCATCAGCGGACGTTGATCAATAGACTTTTCGCAATATTTATCCTTTCCTTCGTAAATGAGGATCCCGCGCTTGGCGGAAAATTAATGTCGGTTGGTGAGGACACGTCAAGTTGGATGGCGTTTTTCCATGTATAAGGGGAAAGAAGAGATTCGCTGGAAGGTGACGAGGCGGTGAAATAACCAGTTTGGGTCTGAATGTGGGAGTAATAGGAGGTCAGGAGAGGAGAAAAATACAGTCAGTGTGTGTTTGAAGTTAAAATAAAGAGGAAGTAGGTGAGGAGAGAAGGATCAGTGTTGCTAGGAACGTGCAGGGAATAAGTAACTTAAGAAGAGAGAATAAGACGCTTCCAATAATTGGTAGAAAGCAAATACAAAAGACGCATAACAAAATTGTGATATCTCAGCCAAAACTCCGAGACGGAAGACTGTTTTGTCCTCATCACCCGACGGTGCAAACTTTCCTGTTTGCCGCCTGCCGAATAACACCCCGTAGGAAGAAGGATCACTACATCTTGCTGCTTCCCGGATCTACGAGAAATTCATGGAGGGAAGATATCGCATTGTACTTACAAAGAGTCCGAGTCGCCGACAATAGCATAAAAAAGATTCGTCACAATAAGCGAGATCTCTGATACCCGTTGTAGACCCACAGTAATTAACCCTGATAAATTTCATACATAAGAACACCCTTAGGTAAGCCGTTCGTAATTCAATGATAAAATTTTGCCTTAAATTCGACATGTGTTGGTAATATAGACCCAACCAGGAATTTTTGTTTTAATATATTGTGGTGACTCATGACCCCTACATTCAACGGCAAAGCAAAAATAATTGAGTTTTTGGTATTCCCGTACAGCAGAACGAAAAACGAGGATGGTTTGGTGAGGCCGAGTAGGCGGGAAACGTCGCCGTTTACAACATTATTTATTGCCTGGAGTGCATTGTATTTGCACAGTTGGTCCGGGGAGCTGTCCTGAGAAAGTCGGGGTGAGAGAGCAGTGGCTGAGGAAACAACACGCGTAAAAGTTAATTTCGGCATGTTCAAGAAAGAAGTACGGAAAACAAAAAGATAACATGGATGGAGTTTTAAGCTGAAGAAGAGGCGCTAGACGATCTAGAAGACGTGTCCAACAAAGGAACATCCGGCAACGGCAAACCAGGAACGACGTCACGAGGCCTTTGTTAACATCTGGTAACGGCATTTTTACCCGGTTTCCACTTAAACCATTCTCGTTGATTCGCGATTTTTATTACAATTATATCGTTCGTCACCCGCGTTCCCGGGAGCAGCCATTTAGAAGCTGCTTAGATTATTCTTTTTGCTTTACCGACTGAGCCAATTTGATTAATTTTTACTCGTAAATTTATATTTTCACTAAAATTTAATTTGAGTTAAATTTCTTCTGGAAATTTGATAACGTAATATTATAATTAAATGGAATATTCAAATTAAATACATTTTTTATTATAATTCAACAATTTGATTGTATAAAAATAATTTTGCGGTGTAAACAAAGACCAAACACCACAATATAATTAAATAAATTAATGAAAAAACTAAATAAAATTTTGTTAATAATTAAAATAATATCACCCCTCATTTTTCTTTACACTTTGCTATTATAGGAGAGAGCCACCAAAGCGGATACACTCACGTAGCCTTTCTTTAACAAAATACATACCATGTCGTGTTATCCGCAACGTATATTTTTCAGAAGCAGATGCAAGAATCCTCTCATCTTTAACACAGGAGTGTTTATATTACACCATGACCACGTCGCGGACGAAACTCTGAAATGACCCTTATGTGACTCTCCCTCCCAAGCTCAACAGTTATCACGTAGTCTGATTCAAAGTGCATATTAAGATACGTAGAGTGGCAATAGCAGGGCTCAGAACATGATTGTCAGGCCACTCCTCGTCGCTCGATAAGCGGCAATGTAAAAACAGAGCTATTTCAACCCCCGTAAAATCTATTTTAATGCAACAATATTCTCAAAACTCACAAATAAAATAATTTAAAAGTTATAAAATAATCATTTTTCAATCAAAACTTCGAAAGATTAAAAAACGTTTTTGATAATTTGAGTGTTTATAATTAATATTTAAATAATGTATTCAAATGTTTTATCATGCATTAGAAAAGAAAACATTTAATGAGGTAGTGTTTCATTTTTTAACTACATTCAGAATTTAAGTTCATGGAAAAAACATTCTCATCCAACATTTGCGGATAAAAAATTATATATTTTTTTATTTACTTGGAGAAATATGTTGTTATAACTCTGTATTCAACTCGCAATATTGTTTTTAAAAAATCATCAGTTTTTTTATCTTTAATATAAATTTATATTTCTACATTACACTTTTTGAAAATATTTATTTTGCAAATAAATAATCGTTTTTAATTTCTCTTATGTTACATTTAGAAAGATTTTTACTGGGTTCAAATACCTTCGTTTTTACATTGACGAGCCATTTGGTCCTAACTTCACTAAATTATTTGTTTTAATTCAATGATGAGTGGCAAAAAGCTAATTATGTTAGAGAGAAACCTGCACGTAACGTGTATAACCCGAAATATTTAGATTTACCTTTCGAAATTGTTTTTCATATAATGAATTCGTTGTACAAGGTGGCAAAGCATTCATCAGTCCCAAGTATTTTTTTTTCAAGACGGGTGCACAGCTCATCTTTTTCTTGATCTTCATTCAATGTGACTGCGATATCCACCAGTTCCAGCTGAATGAATTGCATTTCGATCTCTGCTGCTCCTTTCTCAACGAAGCGGCAAGGTGTCGCATAAACACTCAGTCCGTGCCTTGCAAGGCACGTTGTGGACTCGGCAGGGTCTAACATAAATCTACCTTAAGGTATTCCTCGATCCAAGGACATACAGGGTCGTGGTTCAGATAGACTGTCGTCGTCAAAATAGTAGGGCCCTGAGTTTGAAGCCTCACTGTTTCCATTTGGAATGATCTACGCTATTGTGAAAGGTCTCATTTTATGCATAATTTTTTGATATGTAGATCAAAAATTTTTAAAGACATTTTATACCTGAGTTTTGGCGAAAATACTGAAAAATGTCAGGGATTTTTTGTCTTTCTTTCATATAGCTCGACTTTGACAACTCATAGATTTCAAACTGTTACTTCAAACGGTCTGAAACGTTAGCATAAGACAGATCAAAGCCTTCCAAACCTATTCACAAAGTTTCAATCATCTGTGTGTCTTACGTTTTTCTAAATTAATTAATTAGTGGACCTTTACTAACTCTTTGACTGTGTGTCGCAGAAGAATGAGAAAAAGCTTTCTTGTAGCGATTTAAAGTCATAAATATAAAATATAAGCTTCATGGATGTAGCAATGCCGCAAAAGTTTATAAGTTTTTTTAAAAAGTGTAGGGGAACGGATAGGTTCATTGGAGCGGGAGGGTGAAAGTAGGGTCCACATTCAGCGATGTAGAACAACCCACCTGACTGACTAGCCAAATCTAGGTACGCACCTAGCGATCCTATACGACAGAATTCAGCAGTTTGGATCGTCAAATTCTTGTTATGTATCTAGCGACATAGAATGCAACTTCCCCACCGACTCCAGTAGTCTGGAGTAGGGTTTCCCAAACTCTTTCTGCAATGGAACACTTCGCAAAATCAGACATTTTAACGGAACCCATGAATTATTTTTTCGGTTGGGTAATTCCTACTTGTAAAATTTGGTTATTATTTTTAATATAAAACTGTAATATAACATAAAAATAAAAATATGAATAAATAACGCACTTAATGGCTTGCATGATTTGTATCTTTGAATGGCATATCTTTCTGACATCAGGCACAATATTTGTATGTTAAATTCTAATATATGGTGTGGCGTCGACCCTGTTTCTGCACTTTTTCTTCATTGCAGTATAATAAGAAAACCCCGCTTCGCTTGAATAGGTTATAGAAAACTGAATTACAACAGTAATAACTGGTTTTGAAATATCAGGGCACTGTTCTGACAAACTCCCCCAAAAATATTATTATTTTTATTTCAAATTAGAGTCATTGATTAAATCAATTAGATTTTCACAACCACTTGCATAAAAACTACTGGTTTAGCTGTCACGGAAAATGTATTCTGAGCCCAGGAATCGTCCTTACTATTTTTCGGAAAATATTGCAATATAGTTTATTTCAAGTTATGTAGATGTTCTAAAAACTTTTTTGGAAACTTCATCATCAACTTTAAAGTTTAATTCATTCAAACATACATGTAAGCAGGAAAACAAAATCATTGGATTCAATTTATGAAATGCGAAATTGTATTTTTCATCAAAATATGCAATTTTATCTCTTGTATTAAATATTGTAACACCTGGTCATTGTAATGATAAGTTAATTGCACTTTGTAAAACTATCTGCCAGATATGCAAGTTTTATCAACCATGAATGATTTGTTAAAACTTCAACAATATATTGTCCTGAATTATTTTGTGCCTTAAAGAAGACTAACAACTCACTTCGACGTTCAAAAAGTCTTAATAGTGCTTTTCCTCTCGTTAGCCATCTCACTTCAGTAAGTGCTTTGTGTTCACTACCCATTTCGTCGCACAAAATTTTATTTAATCTGGATTGAAGTGGTTTTGATTGTACATAGTTTATCACTTTCACGGTTTCATTCGTAACATTTTTCAAATTTTTGAAAGTCTTTGGCCACAAGTAGTTTTCTAAAACCAATTTCAGATCCTCATTTGGTCCACTTGCTTTGTGAGCTTACCTAACAAGACATAATTAATGTATTTTAAAAACCTCGAAATTTAACACCATAAAAAAGGAGAAAATTTATAATGGGTGATTACGACAATATGTCGAATTCCTCCAAAATACGTAAATTAATAGATACTTTTTTGACCATGATTTTTGTTAGCTAAAAAAATACCTTTAGCGGACTACTAAAATTTTCCTGCGGACTTCCGGTTAAGAACCGTTGTACTAGAAGGTGCCGAGAGACTGCAATTATGCGCTGTTCAATTACATTCCACAAACATAAGATTGGTTTATTTGTAGACCACGGCTGCTCATTGTCAAGTTAAATAAAATATAATTTTCTGACTTTAGCGGTCGTCTTTATATTTATTTTAAATAAGATATTGTCTGATAGCTCTGGGCTATGGCAATCTATGTGTCACTCGTACAGGATTATAGCTGAATGAACTTGTTATTTGTTACCCATGTTTCCCATTGTAACTGGAAACAGGGAACAAGGTGCGGGAAATGATTCCGCTTACTCCCTTTAGATGCAAACTGAGTTTGCATCTTAAGAACTGAAGTGGTATTCTAACAGTATATTATAATCATGAGTATAAATAGAACTTTTTGCGGAACACCTATTGAGGGCCCACGTAATACAGTTTGGGAAACCCGGGCCTGGAGCATCCGTTCTTCGGGCGGCATCTAGCAGGCTCTATTCTCCGTCTGCCATATTTTACGAGGACCTAACCGGTGTTTTCCATCGTGGGTGCCACGCCCCACTGTCCAGCTGGACAATTTCAAAATGAGCTCGTCTATAATTTAAAAACCATTCATGATTATATTTGATTATAAGGAAAAATTGTTCGTATATTAATTTTAAATAATCTTTCGTTTCAGTGTTGTACTTTATATAGAGTCACAGTTACAAATTTTTTGGAATAATATAAACGACAATGTACTATTCCTAGTGAAGTAATACTGTATTGAAATATTGCTATGCCATGCATCACTATGGCCATCTCACCTTTACGAACAGGGAAGACTTGAGTCAATCTTTCAAATATAATCTCTCTGCAGCAAGCACAAGGGTTTCATAAACATTGACTCTTGAAATTATTTATTAATTATAGTAATTACTAAAAATTAAAATATTACAAAAATCTATCACACAAATTATTTTAAAGTTTATTTGTTTTAAAAATTACTCTACTGTGCTTTCCTTAAATATCTCCTATTGATTTCTTTCTAAAACGTAAGCTTTTATCCTGAACAAGTTGAAATTAGGTTTAAATTAAGGTATAAATCAATTTTTGAATGTAAATAAAATGTAAAGACATGGGTACATTTGGAGACGTGGCTGAGAAAAGGTCGTGAAACGCTGTATTAGGCCGTGCATCGTCCTTCCCGTTCTCCTTTCTAACCTCCACAGCCCGAGGATATGTTGGGAAAGAGACTATCAATCCTATACCATATTATAATGTTGTTGCGGAATAAACGTTTTGGTGACAAAGAAAATCCTGCCTCTCGAAGTTCTTCTCGTTGTCAACTATTTAGCACGAATTCTAGATCGAGTTGCAAATCTTTCTTCAAAAGCAAATACTTACTTTACCAAGCGTATATATTTATAAAATATTAAAGTTTGTAAAGCGAAACACTAATTTGTTTCAAACAAATGGCGAGTTTCATGAATACGCGACCAGAAATCGTTCATTTCTAAGGTCATGTGGACAAGCATCGCCTTGCTCTACACCAGAAAAGTATTCACAATACCGGGATAATTTTATACAACAGCCTTCCGCCAGAGGTTAAAAATAGTACCTACAAAAGCTTCGTGAAGCAGAGTAAAACTATTCTTTTAAATGGCGCGTTTTACTCGGTACAGGATTTTCTTAATCGTCCTTCTAGTATTTAAATCAAGGTTCCTGCAAAAAGTGTTGAATGAGCTGCCTTGTAAAATAGCACATCACATATCCTTAAAATTTCTATTCAGTTTTTTCTGCTCTTTTGTTTGTTTGTTTCATGTATTGCCTGGAGCTACGACGGAAGGACAGTTTCCTGGTCGCAGAGCTCCAAGTAGTTAAAACTCCATTGAGTGTTTCTCAGTGTGTGCTTGTTTGTGTTTCCCAGTGTGTGTGTGTGTCCGTGTTGTGTTTATATTGACTTTTGTCTATCTACATTTTCTTTTACTAATTTATTTTAAGTTTATTTGTCTTTAATTATGTACTTTATTTTGTTAATTTTTAATGTATGACGTATCCTATTTCCTCAATCGAGGATTAATGGAAACAACAATAAATCTATCTAAATCTTACCAACCTGACAATAATAAATATGATTATTTTGTGATTCTTGAAAATCTGATTGTATAGACGTACTTCTACAGAAAATGAAGGACTATGCAATTCAAAAAGTTCCTTATTCGTGGTTTAGTTCTTATTTGTCAGACAGGAATAACTTTGGAGCACATTTATGGCCAAGCTATTAGTTCAGACTGGGGCAATATAAATACTAGATTTCGGTTAGTATTGTTCTCAATATAAGTAAATAACTTACCAATATTAATGAATCCAGTTGCACGTGACACAAGTATATTAATAAAACCAATATAGAATCTCTGTATTAAATATCTAATGATACATTTAGTAAAATTATATGCAGGCTGTTTGTAAATAAAATTGAGTGTAAGCTGTCCAGCGCGTCATATTAATATGTCGCCACGTCTGAGGAGAACTCCACTTATAAAACATTTTTGTATGTTTATTAAGTATTTATAGACTTTGTTAGTTAAATAAGCCGTTATTTCGCACTAAACAGACAAAATCAATTGAATCAATAATTTTATTTGTATAAATTAAATTCATTGTTTATGCATAAGATATGTATGTGGGTAAGTGTGTATGTTCTCCGCACAAATAAACGCGGGGAGAAATTTCAACCAAATATGTACCCAACTTCCTTACAATCCGGAAATCAACACTGTTGGTTAGAAATGGCTACCACCCCTAGGGGCGGGTGTGGAAGGACAAAAACTTTTAAGTATTCAAAAATTGCCGAAATTTCTGTCGAATAAATATTTTTTGGGCTCAATTACTTTAACAGTGTTTCCATCAACACTATTTGTGTATAATCTCAGTCCCTTTCATCACGGGAGGGAAGAATTCATAGGGGTAGGGGTGGAGAAGTGTCACATGAAAACAACAAGAAAACTATCTCGTTTGGCGTCAAAACCGGAGTAATTCAGTCCCTGAGTCACATTCTAAATATTCAACATGCAACAGTTGACGGCAATAACACGAAATCATTCAAGATTCCTGGCATTTCGGTGTCATCTAGCGGGCTATAATAAATTAATAAAAGCTAGTCTGTAATAAAAAAAGCTAGCACTGTGTTATTTTACACAACAAATGCTACATTAAACCAAGTAACTTTAAAAATGTATATCTTCACTTAAGTAGTAAGATAAAATTTCTAGGTCTTTCACTCTATACGAAATTTAGTAGGAAAGAAAATCTAATTTATTAATAAATAAGCTCAACAACATATGCAGCCAGAATATGTCAAAATACAGTGATACTAAAACTGAAAAACTACTCTGTATTGCATACTTCCTCTTCTTCATGTCTTATGGAATGAACAGACAAATTCTAGAGCTTCATGTAGTGACGCACACTCTTACAAAAGAAATTTTTAACAATAAAGCTATAATTAAGTTACATGAATTTTAAATTAAGTTATAATGAAAATAATACACTCAATTAAGGTTGAGATAATTAACAAAGCACACAAGTAAAAATTCCGTCTATCACAATGTGTACAACAAAGTGGATAAAAGCTTAAATTCTTTAAGCTGACACATTCAGCCCCTAAAATGAAGGTTGCCACAGAGAACTAATTAAATTCAGCTTTCATGTGAATAGTAAATAACACCCTTTGTGTACGTTACCTGAAACCAAATTTACTCTAGCAATTAAACTTGGCCAATGTTTATCCTGATGTACACCGAGCATTTAAGTGTCAACTTCGTGAGTCCTTCTGACAATAACTAAAATCTAGCATTTACAATAATGTAGATTTCTTATTAATCTGAAAATTATTGTTGTTAGTACAGTCGACCCTTAGTTATACGCTTTGCAGTTCAACCAAGGCAGTGTATTTTGAAAGAAACAAGAGGATAAACAAAGACGCTGTAAAACAAAGTAGGCCTGACAATCTGTAGTATAGGGAAGAAGGAGAATTCTGCCTTTGTTATTAATACAGTAAGCAAGGGTGTAGTTCAGTTGTGTGGAAACATATTTAAGTTATTGTGTGAGAAAGAACCGAATTACATTTTTTATCATCGCTGTGATTGGTCCTTCAATGTAACGGCTTTAGGATATTAGCGTGGTTAAAATTACAGTGCACTTCACCTAAAATCTACAATAAAACTGTTTCAACTACAATAGGCTATGTACAACACTTCAAAAGCTTTATGTGAAGAACATTGGCATGAATCACAAAAGGATAAGCTTAAGTAAGGCTTCACTGATGTTGTTAATTTTATACCAGTATATCTGGCTCGTATATGCGTACTTATTTTATCGGTTGGTTTTGATTACTCCGGACAATTCTTCCCACGGATAATCGAGAGTCTTCTGTAATTTATAGACTTTAATTACGTATTATTTTTGTCCAAGAATATGTTCGTTTAAAACCAGTTGATGATATTAGTATTACTCAAAAGACTCATCATTTTGGCAGAAGTGAAGGATCTTTTAAGTATTATCTTAATCCTTTAAAACAGCCTGACCGTCATTGAAGAATTTTATTAAGTATATTTCCCACATGAGAAATTATAACCAGGTTAATTGCCCTCTGTACATATACAATTCACCGATAGCTGTTGTTGGTGAAGAAAAGATCCTAGGACTAATTTGGGACTCCAGGCTATCCTTTAAAACCCATATAGACTACTCAGTCCTTGAAGCCAAAAAACGACTTTACGGAGACCACATTTATGTTTCTTCTCATAAAAGACAGCTTTAAAGGCTTGATATCATCCAAAACGAGGCCTTACCCAATGAACTCTGATGTAAATATATTGTGCTCTCAACTCAATATGAATATATTTTCACACTTAAAAGTTTATAAAAGTAAACTAATTAAGGAAAGCCACTCTCCCAATGTCACAAGCTAACACAAGTGTCCTCTGTTCACATCAACTGATTTAAAAGCCCAGTTCCGAGTTGAATGGATTAAGAATCATCACGGGGTGCCTTCGATCCACCCTGATCCATAGGCTGAGCTGCGAATAGAAGGAAATGTTTCCTCTCTAAATCTTCATATGCAGTTAGAGCCAGTGTCGCATCAAGATTATCAGGAACCAAGTTATCACCCCCGACCATTTTACCCTATCGGACCCTACTCCTTTTCATTCACTCCTCAAATCTATGCTCTTGAAAGAAAAAATTGACCTATCAATCATTGGCTCAAACACGTCCTCACACGTTCCTCCCTGGAAGTTATCACTTCTTCCAATTGATACATCCCTAACCAATCCTGATTTTAAGGGCAATAGTGAGTGCTTCTGGGATGAGAAGATGGAGTATCTTTTTGATAAATGTAATTATCCCAGAGTCTTATTCACAGATGGGTCAAAGTATAAAGATGGGGTAGGATGCTCTGTTATCTCTGCTGAATTCAGTGATTCAATGACAATTAAGGAGTATGCTTCAGCCACAATGGCTGATGGCTTTACAATATTGCAATGACCACCCATCCGATTTCACGTTGATTTTGACCAACTCTTCCATGGCGATCAACTCAGAAATTGGAGTTTCGGAAGAAATCTAAGCAGTTTTTATGTGCCGTTGTGATCGTTTTTTCTCTATTCTAAAAGTGGCTGTTTTTACCTCACTCTTTGCATTGTGTTATTAGCAATTTCTATGCAATTCATTGTTTCTTTTTTTAAATATTTTTGTAATCGCCAAAAACGCCCACTATTGATGCGACTATAATTTCAATTTTAAAAAAGTACTGTAAACGGTTAAAGTATCATCCAACCCTTCTTGCTGCTGTTATCTTCTGGATCGTTCTAGGAACCACTATAAACCCATTGAAGTAATCTGTTGTCCGTAGAATTTGCCATGCACCTGTGTTGTGTTCATTTTTCAGTCATTACAGCTTACTTTGATCTTTTTATGATATTTTGGTACTGAGGCAAGATTTATTCCCGTCTGTCCATCTGTATGTATTATTTTATGTATTAGTGGCAATTTTCTGCGTTTACTAACAGTTATGAAACTATAGTCTACATACAGAATTTTTTATTGTGTGAAAGAATTCTTCCCACGGCTCGATCCGTGCGTATAGAATTATGATATTGGATATGTATACATAATTATTTTTATTAACAGCTCATTGTTTGCTATTTCTCTTCACCCGTGCTCTGTTGAGTCTTATTTCACGGATTGTGACATTAAATATTAGGAAAATTCCCAAATTCATATTAGGAATATTCATTCCGTTGCTTTAAATCACTTCAAGATCTCGGTGTTCTCATAGGAATTATTCTCGTTCCATCTCAGTAGTCTTGTAACGAATCCCCGTTTTCTTCGCTATAACAGCCTTGTGTCATTGGCTTGATGATTGGGCACATACTTTCTGAAGGTGGGCTAACTATAGGGCTAATATCCTGATACACAAGCTGCTACATAGCTTAATGCTGACAGAGAGACCATCATGTGAGCTGTCCTACTTACGTCTGCAGAAATGTCTTTAAAATCCTCCTTCATACCACGAGTTTGGTCTTGCTTCAAGTTATTCATCTTCCCTGTAAAATTTCACCTCTAACAGCCTTCCCTTATATTCCTGCTTCTTACAGTGCATAATATTAACTCTTATCTAAAACTATACATCTGTCTGTTGACTGATAAAGACTACAAACATCCGATTCTTCCCACACTATTGAACTTTAAATTTGAATTGAAGCTATTAACCCTGCAATTGAGTTACACTCGGTGGCAGTTACAAAAAATTAGCTTAAAATAATTAAAGTACCCATTAGTATTTCATCGCACTACACTTGTATTTCTCTATCACTTACTCTTCTTTATTCTTCCCTGGAAAACTTTGTTATTGGCAGGAAATGTTTCAAAAACCTCTGCAGGTAAATTTATCCAATACCTTATTGTTCGGATTAAAAACGAATTTTTTCCAACTTCAGTTTTTAAGCTGCTCTACTGTAATAATTTGCTTCTAAAAGCTTTGATGCAGTATTCTCCCAGTATTTTTACCGTGTATACGTTCTAAAAACAGCCCTGAGACGTAAATTTTGTCGTCGTTTTTCTAACATACGCCGCTTAATAAATTCTGTCTCCCCCCTCCCTTTTCCCTTTGTACACTTTCCAGTGCCTCGACCTGATATTTTCGGAACGGATCCAAACAAATACAGCCATACTCTTAACAGAGGACGCACGAGTGATTCATAGCAAGGTCCCGTGTTTCTGAGTTTGCCTTTTTTTAAATCCGTATTACGAAATATAGTGCCTTCCACGCTTTCCTAGACACATATTGTACTTGATGCTTCCAGCCGGTATTACTGCTCAAATATATACCCAAAAACTTACAGTTACTTTCCTTTACTATTTCATTACCGTTGACTTTATTGTTAAGTACAACTTCAACGTGATGCCAACAAAAACTTATTACCTTGCTCCTGTTGAAATTAATTTTACTTTTTATTTCAAGTGCCCAGTCTCTTATTTCTTCTAAATCGTTTTAGATAAATTCTTCATCGATCACATTTTTATTTTCCTATATATTACGCAGTCGTCAGCAAAAAAATCTACACCTGAGAATTAATGTAAGAAATTAAGTCATTTACGTAGACTATAAATAAATGCAACGTTCATGTTGCGTCTAGCCAAGGGAGGTTCCTTTGTCTCCCTAGCTAACGGTACCGACAGTCCAGTTAGCCAAACAGTATCTTAGATCGATAAAGTGGCAATTGCAACTTCGGAGCGTGACTGCCCCCCCCCCCCCCCCACTCCAATAGGATCAACTCGCTCGTAGGTCCATGTTGTGGTATTCAGTCCTTAGACTGGTCTGATGCAACCCTCCATGCTAAACTACATTGCGCAGGCCTTTTCATTTCGGCATAACTTCAAAATCTACATACTACTTAATCTGCTTAGCGTATTCCATCCTTGTCTTCCTCTTTTGTTCTTACCGCAAACACTTCAATCAAATAAAAATTTTACAAGACCCTCCTTTCTTAAAATGTGGCCTATTAATCTATCCCTTTCCTTGGTCAACGTCCTCAATGTCGTTTCCTCCTCCCTTATTCTACTTAGAACTTCCTCGTTAGTTACTCTATTCATCCATCTAATTTTCACCACTCTCCAATAGCACCACGTTTCAAAGGCTTCTATTCTTTTCCTTTCTGCAACTCCTACGCGACCACGTTTCGCACCCATATAACGCCATACTCCATTCGAACATATTATAAGTAAATTTATCTTTTTTTGCGAAAGCCTTCCTTGCCTGTGGTGCCTCCTACTTATTATGTCTACTCTACTTCTACCATTCCTTAACTTCCTTCAAAATATCTCTTCCTAATCTAACATCTTTTGTTAACCCACTGTTTGCTACGTCCATTACCTCGGTTTTCCCTCTATTAATCCTCATGTGGAGCTCTTTCTCCAGGACCACTTTCATGCCATTTAAAATGTTTTCCAAGTCTTTTATGACTCCCCTAATACTACAATATCATCGGCAACACGGAGGGTTTTTATTTCTTCTTGCAATATGTTTCTTTTTGCAAATTCTGTTTTATCTTTCTTCATCACCTGTTCTATATATAAGTTAAAGAGCATGGGCGACAGTCTGCATTTCTTATCTTACTCCTTTCTTGATTTCTGCTTTCTTTTCTTGCCCTTCAATTCTAATTACTGCTGACTGACTTCTGTAAGCCTTTTTTCTCGATATTTGTTCGTGCGGGGCATGGACAAATAGTACCGATACTCTCTTTCTCGGTCTGATTCATTTTCCCTTTGTTCCCTTTTCTTCATTGCACTCAGTAATTGATGAGACGGGCTTATTTTTTTGTCTTACGCATGATTAAAATACACACTTGGATTTCTTTACCTAAGAATTCACAATTTCCAAAAAAACTACAGCCAACCAAAAGTATTAGACATAATTCAATGGAAATACAATCTAACCTTTTCTATTAGTAAATTAAATCGACAGTTGAGAATGGCATAGACAAGAAATCAAACCTCAAACTGTAAAATCTTCATACGACAGCAGCGCCAAAACAGGTCAAATGAAACTAAGCTGCCAGTCCTTGAGTATTTTCTACTCCAATCGGCTTTGGCGCGGTATGTTGGTCATGATACAACCTAGATGGCGGTAATATATGTTTTACAAATATTTATATTAATATCTTCTGAGCCCTGCAAGATATCTAAATGGGACATACATGAAAACTTGAAAGTTAAAATTCCTGTTTTAATGTCTAATATTTTCATTCAAATCCGTTGAGCCGTTTTGGGGCCTATTCGAGATAGACAGAAACTTTAAAAAACAGTCGTTTATAATTAGGCATAGTATAAATAGAAGTTTTCACTTAAATTTTGTCATTTATTTTGAAATTGTAGTCGTCAATTTCATTTATTGGTATGGATTAGGTAACTCAGCTCTTTTTAAGCACAAACATTTCTCACTATTCTTACTCACTTCTGTAGTTGCTTCGCAATCATTTTTGAATAGCTGTAACATGTCTAACTCACTTCAATATTTTTGTAATTATTTCACCAGTAGACATTTTGTGTTAACAAGAGGCACATTTTTATTCAATACCAGGGGCTGCTTACGAGAGTAAATGTGCGAAATAAGAGCGATTTGAGAGGAAAGGTAAAAGAAGTTACCCAATGAGAGAAAGGAGTGATACAAAGAAGTTTCGAACAATAACGAGAATGAATTCAGAATTAGTGAGTCCGTAACCCAAACAGCCATGGACCTACTCGGTGCAATTCAGCCTACGGAGTCTGAACTCAGTTTTTGTGGGTGAGTGATAATTTTTCTCTTGGCTGATGCGCAGATATGGCTTTTCCAATGCTATGCGCACATTACGAGAGTGGTGTGCGCCTTTTAGACACCTGCGCTGTCAGATTGCGCTGCTGGTGCGCATACAGGTTTATTTTCAGTTGGTAGAATACTACGACGATACAAACAACAACTCAGGTAAATGAAAGTTTGTTTAAGGGTGAGAGAGGTTTTTTGTGTGGGCTAAATATTATCACTCTTCCTAGGCGGCTTGCATTTTACGAAACAAAGAATATTTGTTGTAATCATTACGACTGGTCTGCATCGTCAACTGAAACAACAAGTTTTTCCGGCTGTGGCGCGCCGCGGCGTGTGGGCGTGTGACTTACCTATGAGCGCGGCGGCAAGCAGCCACGAGGCGACGCCAGCGCCGCGGCCTTCGCTTGGCGGCATCTCCCGGCCGACTGACGATCCCAAACCCGGCGTCTCAAACTGCGCCGGCCCAGCGGCTCCTAAGTCACAGTACGACGACGAGGAGAACATACAGGTAGTCTCACTAACGTGGTGTTATGAAGACAAAGACGAAGTGGAGTCAAACAATTTCAAAGAAATTAGTCCTATTCGCTTCGAAATAAGTCAGTCTTTGATGGAAAAATATTTTAAAATCTCCAAAGATTGCTAGGTAACTCAGTTGGTAAAGCACACTGGCCAAATGCCTTGGCTCAAATATCTTTGCTAATAAACTACAGGGAAGGATAGGTGACAAACTACGAGAACTAAATAATATACATCCCTATGTATATAAAATCATAGACCTGAGCTCATCGTGAAACGCTCGGCTTTAGGTAAGTCAAGAAAACCGCGGTACAGACAGTACATTGAGATCAAATTAGCTACTTACTGGAATGCACTACTAAGGGTTTTGAAGAGGACAGGAATAAAATAACGAGAAAGAAGCTTTATCCACAACCACTACATAAGGCAGTCAGCTATTATTAGAATGAAGGGCCATAAAAGAAAGCAGAAATCAGGAAAGGATTAAGACAAGGATGCAGTCTGCCGCTCATGCATCTTTATAGAACAGGCGATCAAGAACGTTAGAAAGGAATATGGTCAAGGAATCATACTAGAAGGAGAAGAAATATAAACCCTACGTTTTGCAGACGATATTGTGGTTGTTAGTTGTAACGGTCAAACACATCTGTTTGAACTTTGGCGGTGCGCAGTCAAAAGAAAGGAGACAGTATTTGAGTCAGAGGAAAAAAAACACAGACTTCACGGCGCGCCTGGAGTGTTTCCCAACTATGGTGAGATTTGGCGGCATCGGAGCAAACTGTTACTCCCAGACGAGAGTATCAATAAATGTGAGTCGTTAATATCCATCCCAGCCATCTTCGGGATATGGGCTAAACAAGTCGGGAAGAGGTATTAAAAAGGCTTGCAGAGGCATTTTTGGGACAGATTTCGAGACAGATGTTTGGAATTTAGGCAAGGGAGATTGTGAGAAGAGAGCGGAGTATCGGATGAGATTAGAGGCAGATGGAGGAGACGAGCAGATGATCGACACAATCGGACAAGTAACCCGAGGAGACGAGGAAAGCTGGAAAGTGTCGTGAACCAGGAATAATAGCAGCGGTGGATCTGATTTGGATCAAACACGACTCCAGTTAGGAGAAAATTGCAGCAAGAAGACGCTGGAAGGTCCATTATGATGATATGGTAATCACCCCTCAAACTTTTTGCTGATTTCCTATACTGCCAGGTCGGAGTAGTTTTTGAATGAAAAATTTTACTCTATGAGAAGGCCCATATCGTACCACCCTTAGTTTAGAGATTGAGAATTGTTAGTTTTAAGAAATTAATTTTTTTATCATTTTTTATGTTTAAATAAGAAATAACTGCCGGCTTAAAGTTTAAATATGAGGAAATTGTAATATTGATGTAAATTTGTTTAGGTTAAAGTAATTTTTTTCTTTTTTTATTATAAAGATTCATTCTTAATATATTAATGTTGCACTAAAATAAATATACTGCCTATTCATCTCATGGGGGAATCAGAAAAAGACTTGGCATGAACGCGATCCTGGAGGAAGAGTACAACAAGAGGATTAATAGAGAGAAAGCCAATGTGATGGAGTGTAGTATGGGAAAGAGTGGAATAACAAAGATGTGTGATTGGGAAGGGATATTTTGAAGGAAGTTAAGGCATTCTGGTACTTGGGAAGCGTAATAACTAGGGATGGTAGAAGTATAGTAGAAATAAAGAGTAGGATAGCACGGGCAAGGAAGGCTTTCGAAAGCAGAGGAAATTACTTACGGCTAATACAAGTTTAATACCAGGAAATGTTCGTATGATGTGTGGCGTTACATGGGCGCGAAGCGTGAAATGAGGTGCCATAGAAGAATGGTGAAAATCAAATGGTTGGATCGAGTAACCGAGCAGGATGTTCTATGTTGAATAAGAAAAAAATATGGAGGACCTTGACCAAGAGAAGGAATAGATTAATTGGCTACGTTTGGAGACACAAGGGTCTTGTAAAATTAGCATAAGAGGGAAGTGGTAAGAACATTAGAGGGAGGTAAGGATGGAATACGCTAAGGATATTAAGGAGTATGTGAGAAGTTGTAAATATGTAGAAATGTAAATGCTTACTCAAAATAGGTTAGCTTAGAGAGTTGCATCATACCATTCTAAGGTCTGACTATAACGACATTGTTGTTGATCAATAAACTTGTGTTACGTCTACTTTTTTACAAATTTTACCTTATTTTATGAACTGAAATTTAATATCATCATTGAAGTACATATCAAGTATAAACGTTTGCATCCATGAAACCTACCACTGCTTATTCAGTCGATAGATTCTTAACCTTTTTTATGAACTGAAACTTAATATTTCAAACCAAAGTAGGAATACATATAAGGACGATAATAATTACGAAAGATTTTCTTGAATCCTTAAATTTTTCCCATATTTCAAGTAACTACGGTGGATTTCAAACTACATTTGTCTAAGACAAACTTAAAAAACCAAAGTTAAGATTTTTAAATTCTTACAATTTAACTATAATTTTTGTCGATTGCATAAGTAATCAGTTGAAAAAGAGAAGCCAAAATGTCACATTTGAGAAATTTTTAACACCAAGAAAATACAATTTCAAAGATTGCGTCATTATATACCTTCAGATGAACGACTGTTCTTAAATACACAATAAATATGTTTTTTGAGCTCAAAATTTTAGTATATTTGTAATCAGTTGTGTTTGAGAAGCTACAAAGTCACCTTTGATAAAGTCGATAAACTTGATGATGTGTGAATTTGTAAATTTATGATTTTGACATAA
Organism: Eucriotettix oculatus; assembly: GCA_034510155.1. Taxonomy (NCBI): domain Eukaryota; kingdom Metazoa; phylum Arthropoda; class Insecta; order Orthoptera; family Tetrigidae; genus Eucriotettix; species Eucriotettix oculatus. The sequence goes on along the minus strand of CM067378.1, from coordinate 12,085,592 downwards.
TAATGAAATTTTAAAATTGCTAAAAATCACAAATTGTTGAGTTTTGGGCTAACGACTAGAGATTGCAGGGGAGTGAGTGATGACGTCACAGTGAGATCTCTCTAATTACAAGTAGGAATTGAAGAAAACATATAAGAGCATTTGAATCAGGATTCATGTTTACAAATGGCAAATACGAATAGATTCACATAGTTCCATGACAAGTATGTCCCTCTGTTAAGAAGACTTACTAAAGTCGTTCTTAGAATACCTGGGAATGGCCAGATACCCAGCTAGTATGTTAATAAAAATGTTTAGAAAGAATGTAATGCTATATACATTTCTTGATATCAACGTAGAAAATATAGTTTACTTGGTTTACTTTGGAATTGCTCAAATTATAATTTGACTAAGGAAGTGGACAAGCCTCAATTGAAGCCCAGTAAAGCATATAGTTGATTTTAGAAGAAAGACAAGAATGGAAAAATGTCGACCGGACCAGGGAATTAAACCCAGGTCCTCGCGATATCCAGCCGCGTGCTCTACCGATTCAACTAATCCGAGTCTACGTCTAATGACCGATTCAACATCTCTCCATTCTCTTAAACCTCAGCTAGGCTCACCTACTAATTCACTAATCACAATCTTCGCGTCCTAATTCTAGGAATTACATGAAGAACGGACATTGCGTGAATTGATCACAGTTTCTTCTAAAATCAACTATATTCTTTACTTTTCAATGCACCTGTGATCAATTCACGCAATGTCCGTTCTTCACGTAATTCCTAGAATTAGGATGTGAAGATTATGATGAGTAGGTGAGCCTAGCTTAGGTTTAAGAGAATCGAGAGATGTTGAATCGGTCGTCGAACGTCGACTCGGATTAACTCAGTTGGTAGAGCACGCGGCTGGATATCGCGAGGTCCTGGGTTCGATTCCTTGGTCCGGTTGACATTTTTCCATTCTTGTCTTTCTTTTAAAACATAACTTCAATGAAAAATTAATATACTTTTTCAAATATAATATTTTATAATGCAATACTGACTCCAATAATAATAAATATAAGACTCGGAATGCAATATGTTAAAATACCTGTATAAGCCTGTGGGGGTTTCTCTCGCAGGCGCTTCTCCCCAGAGTGATCTGCGGGGCTCACCTGATTACATCGGGAATACCTCGTAGTCTCGCTGTTTTTTTTCAAAGTTCTCACATGCCGAGACACCTTCACCTATTTTGGGAGGTATATGTACTGGGGTCGAAGACCTTGGGCATATGGCGAGAGTTTTCCGCTGATCCCATTGGATCAGTCGGCCAATGCCTCCTAAAACTGGTGGAGGCACGGAGACGGGAATGCTGCGACCCCACAGCAAACTCGCCTCCCGTCATTCGGAAGGACATGAGAATAGTACCCAACTCCCGACCTAACTGATGCAGGTTTTATAGGGTTTTCCCTGCATCTCTTTTGGTGAAACACCGCGTATGATCCTTAAACTATAGCCCGGGGGCCCTAGTCAACCCTTGGCTACCTTGCTCTACCTTCCACATTCCCTCCTTTTCAATTCCCTCCCTATGCTATTAAAGGAGAGAATTTCGAAGCTAAACAATTAATTTTAGATAACCGTCGCTGGAGATGGTCCAGCACGGCTCCAAATTCTTCACATGTAAAGGAAATAATATTTTCGGCTGAGGCAGTCAAGGAGTAAATAGAATGTATTGCTAAATTTGTAAGTTTTTAACCATTTTTTATATATAAATTAAAATATTGTATCATTGAACTTATATTTAATTTATTGGAATATTGTTTGTAGTAATCCTGAGGAAGTTCAAAATGGAGATGAAACGTCGCTGCTTTAGTTAATAAATAGTGATTTATTTAATGCTGACTTGTGGTCGTCGTTTTTATTTATTTTCTTTCAAGTGTTTTGACTTTCTCTACAATTTGTCATTCAATATTTACATAAGAAATGACGGATTAAATTTCTGATTTATCTAGAACGCCCAGCAGGAGTCGTGTTGACTCCCGTGTTCGTGATACCTTCAAATACTTTTAACTGAGAATTTGTCACTAGGCTGTTTAAAATAAGAAAAATGTTCTTTCAAACGCGTTTAAAGAACCACCTTGGTGTCCTATGTAACAAACATTATGAACTTTAAAGGAAATGTTATATACTACAGTATGTGTATCCAAATTATTGATACAATGTGTACAGTTTTTTTGGCTATGAAAGATAAATAATTGCTCGTTTTTTAGATGATATTAATGTTGTATGATTTTAATAATTTAATAAATATAATCCAGAGGGAACAAGGGGTATGTAGCCACCACTTCCCCCCTGTCCCAATAAAATAATGTATGTTTTCGGAAATTAATGCATTTTGTGGAAAAGTTCATATTACTAAAAGAAAAACAACAACTTTCGTGTTTTCGTAATGATTTTTTTCATTATTAGTCATAACTGAAAACTGAGTTGAAGATACAAAAATTGGTTGCAAATGGTACTGAAATACACCATAAAACATTAAATCAGATGTAGTTTGAATGGTATAATCTCTATACTATAGCTACATGGATTGCATTGTTGGTTCTTAATCCAATTAATTTATAAACCAAATCTCTCACTCAGTCCAAGAATTACCCTTTATTGAACAATAAAATGTTATATTCGGACAACAAACGTATTGTTTTTAAGCGATGATCATTCTAATTACGTAATACAAATTATTGTTATATAATGTTTTATTTAGTAACCAATATTTTCTATTAAATGTTTAGTATAAATTTTAGTGTACATTCGTTTAATAAATTAATAGGGCGGGGAGTTACTTAATTTCATTTAAGGCATATACTGTATACTATACTAATATAGTAATATATACTAATAAGTGAAACGGGACGCTCAGCAAGTCAGTGTTGTGATTTGGAGTTTCTTTGACAGATCGTAGCGGTCAAAGTTGGATGTGTTTCGAACCCTCCGGAAGTGGGGGTAATTTGGCGAAGTGTGAAAAAAACTCGAGACAGTACAGTTGGTGAGGGCAGATTTATGTAAGCAGCTAAGATATATAGTCGGGGGTATGGACAGTAGGTTTGAGACGGATGACATTATGATATCAATAGAAGGAAACTCCAGGTCAGAACCGGAGGCCAACGCAAAAACAGCCCCACAAGTTTTTACATAAATGCAACCAAAATAAAAAATGAGCATAGCATAAAATAAAACTAGTTACCTGTTGATGAAATGAACTTAATTCCGCAACCCAGTGATCAAAATATGTGACAACACTATAAAAAGACAGAAAAGCTTAAAGTGTCTTTGAATTTGGCTGGACGACAAAAATACATTTTTGGATCATATAGTTACTATAAAAACTAAAAATATGAATCAAATTGCAAGAGTGGCAACAAATAATTTCCAAATTCCTTTAAACATTTTCAATATTGACAGGATCACAGGCTACGCAGCGAGCACATGGACGAATAGATTGAGATTGGTTAAACCAATGTTAAAGCTCCAAAAAATTCAGCGGAAAAATTCGTTAAGAATATCAGCACTAACAGTTCTCTTAGCTGTTGTCCCATTGGACCTAGAGATCAGGAAAAGGAGCGCGCAGTACTGTCTCAAAAAAGGGAACCAGTGCAAAGTCATAGAAATTTTAGGCAAGGAAGCAAACACCAAAATAGAAATTAAAGAAGAAATATTAAACATTTGGCAAGAAAGATGGAATTCATCATATAAAGGGAGAAGGGTGTACGAAATTCTACTTCACTTAAGAGGAAGATTACAGCTCAGACACCTCAACACAATCATACATTTTCTTACCGGTGATGGCCCATACCGACAATATCTGGGAAGAATAAATAGCAGACCAGACAATATATATGCCTGTGGAGTGGTAGGAACACCGGAACACGCTGTACTCGAATGTACGAATTATGAGATAGACAAAACAATAAGAGAAACCTTAAGAAAAGAAAGGCAATGGGAAATAATAAGAAACCCACCACTCACAGCGGCTCTAGAAAATTTGACAAATCAGATATCCGCTATAGAACTGACAAAATACAGGACTCTCAAAACCTAGACTCTTAAGTACAGTACTTTAAAGCAATGAATCTTAATAATAATAAACAATTATGCAGAAATTACTACATTATTAGACTCAATCTTCTCATCATCAGAACGGACTCTCAAATTCTGGAACCGGATGAGTACAAAGACCAAAATTTAGACATTAAATGAAATAGAATATAAATTATAGCAATATTTAGATTAATCAAATAATCATCTTAAACAAATTACATAACTTTGCTATATAAATTATGTATCATCGTATCAGAAATAAAATTAACATTTGCTAAATTGGCAATAATAATAAAGTCATAAATAATTAGTGTATAAAACTCAATATTATTTTGAACATACAACTATTCGACCAACGCTTCATGGAAAATTCGGAAACGTGCGTCGTAGCCGGAAAACCGGAGTTGTTTCGAAAAACAAAATGTATAAATGTGAAATGCAGGAAGGATGGAATGTATATAAGACGGTTTTGGCTCCAACCTTCGTAAGAAGGATGAGGAGACAAGGAAATTAAGAATGCTTTCCTTCAGTTTCTCCACAATAAAATAAGAAATGATTATACAAAAATTAGTAAAATAGATGACTGGCACAATGTGAAGATAAATCACTAAAATATCTTACATCCTAAAAATAATTTTAAATATACATTGTAAATTAATTATTGAATTTAATAATTGGGTTTTAATATGTACATTTATAACTGAAAACGAAATACTTTTAAAATGCGTTCGGCGTGTATATATCATGTACAAAAATAAAGAATTAAAAGGGGATTATATTAACGTTCTCAGGGTAATTATTGTTTGGGTGACCACGTGTAGCAGATTTTCCGTTCGTTGACGAACCTGAGTTGTTTGCATATTCGTCTTGCTGCAGACGACACTGGAACTTCCTTGTGGAACTTGAAGCGGCCGGTAGACAATAGCACTAAGTCGTGCTGCCGGAATTGAATAAACTTAGCTTTTTCCTCTTTCTTCCCTCTTCGCTGCTTCCTCGACTGATCAAAACATGGTACACATCTCCGCTGCCTCTTCTGAGGGATCAGTCCGTAATTTACACTGTCTTCTTCCACATGTTAATGCCTCACCTTATACTCTAGCCACCACTCTGCTGCCAATCTCCTTCAATCTGCTCCCGAAAATCTCTCCACTTGCCTCTTTAAAACTTCGTCCCCACTTATGCAACACCTATCACTAAGGTGGCAGGGATGGATATTCTCCAATAATATCCCATGTTACATTTGGGAAACACACGCCACCCGGTCACCAAATTTTCAGACAGATTAGGACGAGGTGTCTGAGGTTTATAGCCCAAATGTCAACCGCTGTCTCTTTGTTCTGATCCCGAGCCGCCAAGTCGGCGCGCGGAAAACCCCCTTCTTTCTGTCCAGCGACTTGCTCATGCCGAAATATTTATGAAATTTAAATTTCCATAAATAGTAAAAAAATTGGACGCGGGTTCTACTGCGCTACAACATATATATATTTATTATTTTCTATGTAAAAAACTTTTAATGTATCAAAAAAGAAAAAAACATTGTTAAAAACGGCCTGTTATTGAATCTAGAAAATAGATTAATTAAGTTATTATCAATAATTTTTAAAAAAAAGTATGTTTGAGACGGTGAAACAGTGTTGAGGATAGCAGAGTGATATGTGAGAAGTGGTGGGAGAGAGGACTCTGCGGCTTTTGGAGAGACGGAGGAGACAAGTAAGTGGTGGTCGAGGAGACAGGACAGTGAGATGGCATATGTGAATAAGTAGTGAGAGGAGACAATACAGTTTGGAGAGCAAGTGGAAGTGAGTGGTGGCCAGAGAGACAAAGAGATTGTTGAGATTTGGGAATTTGGAGAGCCTGTTCACGCGTGTCAGAGTGAAGAGCTTAGAAGTGCTAAGCTGAAGCAAGGAACGTGGAAAATAATATTCGGCAACCACAAAATGTAAGCCCTCCCCTTCTCCTTTTACTTCGTACCGCTGAACATTTTAATGTTTAATGTACATCAGACTTTTTGTACATATTTTAGATTAGCTAAGAATAGTATATGTATGTATGTATTGTATTTATTAAATCTACAAATGGGCAGATGCCCGGTGGCAGATACATAGAACTTTAACAATAATTAATAATCTGGTCGTAAGGACCATATTTAACCTATAATTCTAACCTATTCAATATAAATAAATAAGTGTGGAATCAGATGAATTTTCAAAAAGGAATAATATTTTTTTTGCCTGAAAAAAACACTGGAAATATATTTCACTGTAGTATATTTTTAAAGATTTCACAGCACTGATCACTTCACTACACTGCACTACACTACACCATACTTAGATTAAGTCTAAATTTTCTTTCTGTTAGAGGAAGTTCCCCAAACACTCCTGCAGGAAGATTGTTCCAGTCATTAATTGTCCTATTTAGGAATGAGTATTTTCCAACGTCTGTTTTTTGGTGCCTTGCTTGTAATTCAAACACGAAAAACCTGATCGAAATCCATGTTGGTTTTCAAAGAACCACCCTTTAGTGCATCCCGAATGTACGTAGTTATTAACTGCTCCATGATTTTGAATACTACTGAGGTTAGACTAATAGATCTATAATTTCGTATGTCCGTTTTATTTCCAGAATTAAAAACAGGTATAATTATTTAAATATTGTTGAGTATGAATGTGGCGTGTAACAGAAACATTCGCTGATTTAAGAACCGAGTAACTGAGTTTTGTCATTAATTGTAATAATTGTTTGATCAAAAATAAATTGTTGAAAGCATATCCTTTACGTGATTATTAAATTAACCCGTCCCATAATTAATTAGTTAAAGCCAAGAAACCTGAAAGTTGCATGCTCGGTTCAAGAGCTCATGTGCCTAGGCTCGACGCTTATCATCTCTCTCAGTGATCACGCGGTTGGCGATTGTCCTGGTTTTTCATTACATATATGAATTCTGCATAAGCAGTGGCGCATGGGCCAGCATTCACATAAACGGATCCGACAGAGTGGGTAAGCGTTATAATACATAAATTTAAAAACGATATGTTTAAATCTTAACCGATTGTAATCTTTGGATGCCACTTACATGTTACATAGGTCTCTTTAATAATAGGAGCACACTCACGTTCAGGACTGAAAGAGCATGAGTCAGGGGAGTGTCTTCACCTGTTCCAGGATTATATAAGTTATTTAAATGAAATAAAACAAAATTTAAATTACTATAAATATAACCACGGCTGCTCGAATGGATCAGTTTCGGAAAACAAAAATGTTCTATTAACAACTAAAACTTCTAGTTTTAAAAATTAATCTGCAACTTTTATTGTTCAAAACTTAATAAACTTCAACCTTAGTTAATAAAATCTATAATAATTTGCTTTCTCGTGTTTTTAATAAATAGATTAGTCCTTATATTTCTGCCCAAATTTAATTCCAATTTATGAAATTTTAAAGTATATAAAAATTTAAGCAAAACCATGTTGCTGGCCAGGTAAAAGGGGTTTTCCCCGGTGCCGAGGTGGTAGCTGGAAACATACCTGTCTGCGTGATTATAACGGTAAGCTTGTTTTCGGCTGAAAGAGCGTTCACCATCCTAATTTCCTAGGAACACTGTTACCTGCGTCATCAAAAATTTCCCGCGCCGGACGGAGAACTCACGACGATTGGCAAAAAATGTCACGTGAGTTAGCGTTACCCCTTGTGAGGGGGCATATACGGAGTTTACCGGCGAAGGTGAAACCCGGGAAAGTGGACAGCATAAAGTATGGACTGACAGGTCGAAGAAGCAGTGGACAGTATAGTGTGATACATTGAAGTCGAGTAAGGAGCGGAAGAGATTGACAGTCGAGGAGGCAGAGATGTATGGTGTGAGAAGTTGAGAAGAAGAAAGTTGAAAGCAGTTGAGTTAGAGTAGCAGGTTCAACTAGAAGGCTAGACGGCGAGGAATGAGAAGGTGTTAACAACTAGAGGGAAGGAGGAGGAAAAAGTTGAGTTTTCCTCAATTCCGGCAGGACGCCCCTATCCTATTATCTACAGGCAGCTTCAGGTTCAACCCGAAGAGAGAGGGAAAGAGAAAGTTCCAGTCGTATGTTAAACTGCACCGAGACGCACAGGCAAACAAAACAGGTTCGTCCAGTGAACGGAAACTCTGCTGCACGTGGTTACCCAAACAATAATTAACCCTGAGAACTTTAAAATCGTCCCCTATAATTTCCATATGTATTATGTATTTGTAATCTTCGCGCAGGACCCCATTTAAAATTATTGGGTTTTTTAAAATATAAAAATATATATATTATATCCTAAAGTAAATTTATTTAAAATAATAATACCCTCCTGTTGAAGGTCCACATCAGAACCGATAATTGTATTTTAAATAAAGTTTACTAAAATGCTGTTTTCTGGCTGTCCAATTTTACATAATTTTTAACTATTTCGCCGTTTAGCTTAGTTATTGACGATGTCCTTCATTACAGCCCACATTTACAATGGCATTAGGAAAAGATCACTTGTGACGTCACACGCGGTACTTTGTATACGAAGTTTCCAATTACCATAGTATCATAGTGGCAGCTTATACGATATAGGCTAGCGGATGTTACGCAGCATTGGCCCAGTCGTAGCGAACAGAATTGTCTTGAACACTGTGAGTATGGTCAATTCACAGTCGTGACGGACATTCTGTTGCGCGTGGAGTTGAGCGACGCTCGGGGGCGTACAGACTACATGATTAGCTATTGAGATGGAGCAGGGATGCAGTCTGGGTTGCTGTTCTAGGTTGGACGGAGTATTTGCGTGAATCCTTAAACAGCTGGACATCGCGCCGTTCGAACGTGCAGACACCGCAGCGGATTCCAGTAAGACGTCACAACATAGCCAGCGGTTTCTGCCTTTACGGAATAGCACGGCCAGCAGATTCTCTGTGACGTCACGCGGCGTGCAAGGTGGTATCCCCGGACAGCAGACATCCTTCATCTTCCAAACCAACGGTGAGTCGGTTTTGTTTCATATGTCGCAAGGCACTAGAGCCAAATTAAAAGCGTGTAAAGAAGTTGAACAAAGGATTCAGACAGACGATAACATATCTCAGGGAACTCCAATTATAGATGGCATACGAGATATGTTCAAAAAGTATCGCGAATTTGGTGTTTTTCCTAAAAGGATTTATTTTTACATCAATATCTATTTTGTCCCCTTTAAAGTAATCCCCCCCGGATATAATACATTTATGCCAACGTTTCTTCCTCGAAGCATTTGTTGTGATCCTGTTCAGCTACTCCTTCGATGCAGTCTTTATCGCCTCAATCGTGTCATTGCGTCGTCCTTTCAGGGGCCTCTTCAGTTTGTTAAACACGAAAAAGTCACAGGGGGCCAAGTCTGCGGCATTACTAGAGTATATTTTTTTTGGTTAAAAATTTACGCACAAGCAACGATGTGTGTGCAGGAGCGTTATCATGGTGCAAAATCAATTTTTGTTCTTCCACAAATGCGGGCGTTTCTAGCGGATTGCTTCGCGCAAATTGCGCATAACTTGCAGGTAATATTCTTTATTGACAGTGCTACCCCGTGACAAGAATTCGTGATGCACCACGCTCTTGTAATCGAAAAAAAACTGTGAGAAAAACCTTCACATTCGACCGAACTTGGCGCGCTTTTTTCGATCTTGGCTCATGCTGCAGCTTCCATTGTGATAATTGAGCTGTGGTTTCCACGTCATACCATTAACCCATGATTGGTACCCAGTTATGACCCTCTGGAGCAAAGTTGGGTCCAGCAATGTTAACGCGACACTGTTTTGGTCGAAATTTTGGCACGAATTTCGCGGCGACGCGTCTCAAATCATTGGTCAAAATCGAATGTCACGAGCCAATCGATATGTTTAGGTCTTCAGCAACTTCTCTAACGGTGATTCGACGATTGACCAATACCATTTTTTCACTTCATCAATGTTTTCCTCTGTTGTTGACGTGCTCGGGCTCTTCGTCATTCACATCTTCTCGGCCCTCTGAGAACATTTTGTACCACCGATAAATGTTGCTTTGGTTCAGGGTAACTTCACCATATGCCACAGTCAACGTTTGGAATGCGTCCGCGCACTTAATTTTGTTTTTTATACAGATTATTTGTTCCATTTTGTGGAATAGGCAAAAAACGAAGACAGTCCAAAACACGTCCAATTTCAATTGTTGTCAACAACTAATAAAACATAAAAAATGGCCGATCTTATCAGTATAAGTGAGGGACACGTGTACCAACATAACGCCATAAAATATCGAATATACGTAGCCCGCGGAAATTCAAAATTTGCGATACTTTTTGAACATACCTCGTACAACCGGACGTACTTGATGATGACTTATATTTGTCAGTTGCGGATGCTGCTAAACTAATCACGGTAACCTTCGACGGGACCCCTTCCTCGTTACGAAATTTTATAAAGTGCGTAGAGCTTTCTCTAGGTTCAGTCAAACCGGTTAAACAAGGATTAATCTTGAAATTCGTAGAAGCTAAAATATTGAGAAAGCGAAAGAAAAAATATTAGCTCGACCTCACAGAACTTAAGCGGAAATAAAGGGATCGTTGGAGGACAGTTATTTGACGAAAACGACGCTAGCACATTATATATCGATCCTGTGCCAAATTAAACAAAATTCGGGAGAAAATGTTAAAGACTTTATGAGTCGTCTAGAACATTTAGGAATCGCATTGAGTAGAAATGTAAGGGCAAAATTAGAGGCATCAGAGAGACGAGACAATTTGGAAGAAGATATCTATGTGCGGGATGGACTTGAATTAGAAGACGAGATATTTAAAGCAACTGAGGGATCAAATGGTGAAGTACTTGGTTACGTCCGATAGGAACACGAAGCCTTCATAACAAATATCATTTTTGGAACGATTTATGGCAGGTGGACCACGTCAAAGTTAACATACGTGACGATAGTGACGAGTCTTAATTTCTCTTTCCTAGAAATGTGATATAAAGATTTATAAGAGAATCATACCCTCCAAAATGATGAACTGGATAAAAAAAATACTAATGAGAACGGAGAGGAATAAGGGGGCTGCAGAACCCAATTTTCCTTGTAAAAACGCAGGTGCCTGCTGATTTTGGTTACATAGTTCAGTTTTAAGGTGCAAATGATATATGGATGAGTAATTTAATGTTGTAATGTGAAGGGGATTCGGGAGCAATTCTCGGTAATTGTTGTCATTGTGAAGTGCAGTTGGGTCTACAATGAAGGAAGTTTTGTGTGACGACAATAGAGGCCAACAACGATGAAGACTTAAATTGGCTAAAAGTGTGTGAAGCCCCACAGAGGAAATCCCGCGGGAAACTCCCGGTGCATGTGTAAAAAAATCCCGCAGGAGATCCAAGGGGCGTGTGTGAAATCCCCCCGGGATTTTGTGTGAAAAAGCGGTGGCGGGAACTCCCGAGGCGAGAAGCTAATAAAGGGAGATGAGACGAAGACAGACGGGATGGTGATGTGAGATGGAGGAGACGGACAGGAGAGGGCAGATGGAACGGTGATGTGAGAGGAGTTGGACCTGGAGATCCTAGGGCAGACAGACAGATGGATGAGAGGAGGAGAGACAACCAGACGAGACGGTGACGTGAGAGGAGTTAGACCTGGGTCACACTACATTCCTCAATGTGAAGCAGCTGCAAGGCAAAGACAGAGAGACGCGGAAACATTCGTGAGGTTTAATGTTTGTAGGCCCAGTAATTTTGGGTAAGTTCAACGTAGCTGTGAAACTTGCTCATTTTGTTGATTATATAAATTTAAATGATTTTTTTCTATTTATCAGTAACTGCGTACTTCATTTCTCGAGAGACCCAAAATCCCCTGAGATAATGTTTTATGTAAACATTGTAAATATAAAATTGATAAATATAAAATTGTCAAACCGTTTAAAATTTGTACTTTAAATAATTTTAAACCTATCCCATGAAGAAGATATTACAATACTTATCTGTTTTCTTTTTCCTTTTCTCGTTACAAATGATCGAAATGAGCACGAAGTCTTATAAATCATCATCTGAGTCCGATTAGAAGCTCAAATTAAATAACAAAGACTGTTCTATCACAATCGACTTGTTGATTTCTTGAAGCTATAGTGTAAACTGCATGTCAATTTGCGCACAACCAAGCCACGCAGCGCTCATGCTGCGCAACACGCGCGTATCCATTTGCGGCCAGCCTTAAGGGATGTTTCTTTGTGTCCCTAGCTGACAGTAGATAGTGTCAATAGCGTCCGGAGAGTGACTGTCACCCATACCTTTTTAATTCACAATAAATAGTTACTCAGGATTTTCTATAAAAGTAAATAAAACCTTAATAAAAACTATATATTCGTAATTCGAGTGTTTATAATTAGTTTTCTATCAAATTGTTTAAATAACGTATTCAAATGTTTTATTGTGAATTTAAAAAGCCGAATTTTCAAGAGTTTAATAAGCTATAATGTTTCATTTTTTTAAATTCCATTCGATCCAAGCATATAAAAAATATCTTACTTTACGAATTTAACTCCCAGGAAAAACAATTTATATTCCCCTCCGACATTTGGAATTTTTTTTTATATAATTTTAACATTTATTTTACAAATATATTGATATAATTTCAAAACATGGTCACTTTTCTTAATCTTAAGTATAAATTTATATTAGTATATTATATATTTGAAAATACTATGATATGGTGCAAATAAATAATCCACTTTAATTTGACTCTTGTTGCTTTAAGAAATATTTTAGCAGACTCAAAAAGCACTGTTTTTACATGGGTTCCTATGTGCCTATGAGGGAGTTGATCCTATTGGAGTGGAGATGACAGTCGCAGTCCATGCGCTACTATTGCCACTCCATCTATTTGAGATACTCTTTGCCGTTACCCATGTTCTAGATTCTACTGCTGCACCTGTAATCTCTCACTACAGAAAAATTGTGTTCAATACTTGCAATATTAAAATAATTAAAATACTTTTCTTACATATGGAATTAACTGTTCAATAAATTAACAGTTGATTCTTGAAATAAATTAATAGTGTTTTTATTAAACAAATCTCCTACAAGTAAAACTTATAAATCTGTAAAGGAATGTGTAAATGGAAACCATTTCTTAATTTTTACTAAAGTATTCATGTCAATAATAAATAATTAAATTTGATTGTGCAAAAACATATTTTTCCAATTATATAATATTATAATAATTTAAAATTTATTTATTGAATCAGAGTATTCCATAAAAAGAAAACTAATATTCAAATATTAATAAAGCTTTAGGTAGGATTTTTTATTAATTTTTAGTTAATAGACCTTCCTTGCCAATGTAACTGCCCTTTGTGACCCTTGATTTCCTTAATGACAACCTTTCCTCCATTCCTATCCTGATGTGTCTAGTGTGAGTCATATATAAGTCCTTCAAAATTATATATAGCCATCTTAGCTTGGGTCTTTCTTTTCTGCAACTACCTTCTGGTTAATTTCTTACACTGGGCAATATCTTCCATTCTTCTTACAAGTTCTAGCAATTTAAGCTTAAATATTATCAAATTTTGAACTATGTTAGGCTTTTTGTAGTGTTTATAGCTCATCGTTGTATTGTATATTGGTCTCAGGTTTTCCTTTCAAATATTTTATAGTTTTAAAATAAAACATCTACTATAAGACTGAGTTGTAACAGACCCCAATCAATTACTGATGGCTACAATAAATTCTATTCTAATCATTTATTAGCACAGAATCTCTCAAAAACATGAAAAATTGAAATAAATGATATAATTTTGTAAAATAAGAATGAAGTATTCAGTCAGACATATTTAATAAATGCATGTGTTGAATCAGTAATATTCCCAAATACTATACCCATAAATGTCATTAATCCAATATTGCAATGATAAAACACAACAAAATATAGAATTCAATTGTAGAAAGTTAAAAGGAAATTGAAGAAGGTTACAGACAGGGTAATAAAACTCAGACATAATGGTGATGATATAGGATTTTTGAAACAATGAGATTCTGTTAGATATTTGCTGTTAGCCAGGTTTGGTATTCTCCCAACTTCTGGTTTTGGATTGGATGAAACACTCCTCCCAGATTCTTGAAGTAAATACTTCTGATTGGGGAGGAATTTTTCCCTGTTACCCCAAGGGAAGTCATATACTGGAGAAGGGAAAAGTTGTTTTTAAAAAAGGACACTTTGATTTTTGTGGCATTATGATTATGATTAGGGATTGAGATAGGAATAGTGTGTGATTGAGGACTGAGATAGGAAGAGACAGTGAAGATTGTAATTCAACACACGAGTGTGTGATTGATAGAGAGAGATAGTAGTGGCTGAGAGCAGGACTGAGAAATTGATATGATCTGTTATGTGATCCTGACTTTAATGATGCATGGTGGATGCTCTTGGTTACAGTAGCATTTAAGAAAAATTAATGATCAAAGTGCTAACTTTCCAACACAGAAGTCAAAAGGAAATCTTGTGAAGGCTTTACCGGCATGAGATCTGATGGCTAGCAGTAATTTACAGACAAAGCACAAACCAATATAGTCAGAAATTGCCCTGTTTTAAACTTTCTTCTGATTTTCTTTAACTGCCAATTCCAAATTAGAGATTTCATTGTTTTAAATCTGCTTCTAAGAGAAGGCCCTCAAGTTTATGCCTATAATAAAATCTCATTGCTCTAAATCTAAATGTTAGTTTTTAAGTAATTAACTTTTGTTAATGTTGTATAAAGAGTAAATATTAATTCTAAAAAGCAAGTCCAGTAAATAGACTTGATGAAATAAAGTATTGTTTAATATCATTCCTAAAATATAAAGTCAATTTTTTTCCAATTCGTATATAATATTTCTAATTTAAAATAATTAAACCCCACAAAATCATATCAGTACCAAAAAAGATATTTTCCACAAAGCCTTTGGAAAAGCCTCATTACACACAATAAAGTCTCACTGTAAAGCACTTGATATGCTCTCCACATCAATATGATTTCTGGAAAATCTTAGTAGAAGAGACTAGGACTAGTTACAGTGGCGGCTTATGAGTATTTAAAGTTATGTGCTATATCATCCCAAGACAAATTTTAGGAGGATAAATACATTAATAATACTACAACATCTACAGGGTTGTTAATGCTTCATGAACCATAATTTGCTACATTTGTAATTTTGTCTCCATCAGGTATAATAGAAACAAAATTTTAAAATTGTAAAAATTCATTGGCGCAAATTCCTAACATGACAGTATTTTAAATAATGAAAGCTAATTTTATAAAAAGGTCACATATGAGATTATGCAGGATTGTATGGTAATTTTCTCAGAATTATTAGTCTTCCAAATGCCGCTTGTTAAACGTTTTTTTAATTTTTAATTAACCTTGTTTGAACCAATAAACTACAACAAGTGCATAAACAGTAATCTTTTTATTAATTCATCAAAAACATTTAAAACTTTTTTCCTGATGAGGCTGCCTACAGCTGTGACAGCAGTCAGCACACACGCTCTGACGGCTCAAATTATTGTCAGTTCCTAGACAAGAAGTGAAATGGGAAAACTGCACATGTGCATTTCTCATTCCAGACAAGATTTTCATGCTATAAAGAATGTAGCCAAGATATATATGGGAAGGAGTGCGCTAGTAGGCAGACAGTTCAAAACCTTCTAAATCGAAGCAGAACTTCACACTCTTAAAATAGTATTACTTCAGTGTTTCTTAAAATTACAATACAAATAATTCCACCTAAATTAATTCATGCCTGTAGTACATGAGCACATATGTACCAACTGCCACTGGCTAGTTGGCATTCAGTTTATTTGCATCTCGACTGTTAAATCACCCAAAGAAGACACAATTTTGCTAGTAGTTTCAGTATGGTCTGTGCAACCAGAAAGTAACAACACCTAATTTCTGCATAATCTGTCTGGTATTTTGTTTCACGTTAACTTTTCGTTACTCTTTGAAGCCTTAAATATGTTTAGGTATTTTCAACAATTATGATGGGTAGAATATTCAATGAAGTGCTGTAATTCTTCACAAAATTATTGTGTACAGTCAATTTATCTACAAGTCTTATTCGGGCAAGTACATATAACACTTTAGGGGCTTGTTGGCACAGAGCACGTGGCACCAACAGCCCCTCATCTTTCATTTTCTAACCAGAGGTGTCTGTTTATTATTTGTATTTACCCTCTAATTTATTCTTATTTTTGTAGCAAGTTACCATGAGAAAATTACAACAGAAAGTCTCAATGGCCAAAGTGCTGCGACAATATTGTGAATAAAAGAAGTGCAGATAAAATTTACATGAATTCAGTATCCCTGGAAGGAATTAGCTGAAAATTTAGGAAATATGAATGCTGTTGCAGGTAAAGTTGTCAATGTTTCAAGTACTAGACTAGTATGTATTGGACTACTGACATTAAACGTAGGGTTTAGCCCTTTTTGACTAAACAAGCATCATTTTACGTTACATGCTCTGTCTCTTGCACAGGAGTATCTGCTCAACGAATATTTCAATATTATTAATGACAAAGTTGCCTACAGCTAATAAGCATACATACAGCTAATTTTTTTATTACACTAACAGCCAACTGTCTATAAATCTTCAACAACTGTAAGATGTAGACCTATATTAACATTTTTAGGTACTTGATACTTACAACATTTTACTATAGCACCCAATCCATTATACAGAGCCTTATAATTAGGCTTTAAGTATTTTAAGAAATACTTCAATCTAGCCATAAACCAATTTTTTCTCTAAATGATTTTATTGACCCTAATAGTTTGATTTCTTCTAGTATTGAGTTATATAATGTTGTTCCTTTACAAAATACCAATTTTAAAACCTCTACACTATTCACATTTTTCAGACGAAATTTATCGGCATTAGTGGAATATTTAAGAACATATGTATTTTTCCTCTACTCTGAGAGTAGTTTATTTGCTAATCTATAAGTAAATGTCAGTAAGTCCCTTTAAACTTAATTTTCTACTGATAGATATCCTAACATTTTGTTAACATCCTCGCTATTTCTTATGTTTAATAAGTATTTTGTATATGTGTTCTTTGCAATCCATAAATCCTAGAGTCTGTGGTGGAGGGAACATAAAATATTTAATATGAAAATCAGCTGATATTTGTGTTGAACTGATTTAATTAATAATTGTTGAATCCCAGGAGACACTAATAGAAATATAGGGATACTCTGACTCAAGTAGTTTATGTCATTCAAATACTGGATGTACAGGATGAGTTTTAGTGTAGGCTACTAATTAAAAATATTGTACTATTGAAGAAGATTTTAAAATTGACTGGTTTAAAATGGATTATTTTTATACTAATAGATTAAAATTGTACATAAATGGAGTTAGTTTGAAACAAATTGTAATAAATACAACTAGAATTACCAACAATGGTGAAACTTCAATTGATCTTCTGATAACTAATAATATGATAATGGGCTGTAAATTTGTACAAAAACTATGGGTTTCAGAATTTTATATTAAAAATATTCAAGGGATATTAATCAATAAATCAAAAAAATCACATATAATTAAAACAAATCACTCATTTGTGCTCAAAAACAAGCAAGAAATGATAAATAAGAAACAAGAGAAATATAACATTTCAATTTTTCACCAAAAGATTAGAAGTTTAATGACAAAAGCAGATCCATTGCAATTATCAATATTATAAACAGAAAACAGTATTAATAATCATATTGAAGTGATAGACTTATTAGAGCACCACCTGAGAAACACTATGATTGTTTTGGTTAACATTAATGGCTACACGCTTACTTCATATGTTTGCAGATCTGTAAAACAGGAAGGAGTAATAGCTATATTTGTTTCAAAATAATATCAAGTTCACTCCAATAGATACCAATAGGTTTAATGATGAGCTTCACTTTGAATGTAGTGCAACTTTAATAGAATTCAAATATACAAAAACTAATTATAGTATCAATACACATGTCATCCAAACGGAATCATGCCATATTCATAAAACAGATGGAGAACTTACTACAGGAATTACATAAACAAAACAAAAAATCATATTTTGTGGAGACTTCAACTTTTTAGCAAATGATCTTCGGAAAATTCATTTACAAACATTAACCACTTCCTTTAATCTAAATACATTTGATAACTTTCCTACAAGAATGTATAACTCCAAAGGTACAGCTATAGACAACATATTTATGGACACATCTGCCTTCTCTAACTACATTATACATACCCTTTCAGACCATGATGTCCAACTGCTAATGCTAAATAAGTTTACACAAAACAATCACTATAAAAGAAAATTATCATATTTAGGAAAAACAATGTTTGTTCTTTAAATAAGTTACTCTCTAATGGAATAAATGTGGAAAGATCTTTACTGCATGTCCAATGTTTAATGATTAAGTTCAATTTTTTTCCTAAAAAGCTTTACATCTGCACTATGAATCTTGTTTTAGAGAGAGACAATTTTTTTCTAAAAATAAATACAGTATTGCTGGGAGAAGAAAATGAATTTAAAAATATATTGCAAACACAAATACTAACTTTATTTAACAACTATAAATGCTTATAATTATTATTTAAAAAGACATTACAAAAATATTGTAGAATACTAAGTAAAGTCATAGCAGCAGCTAAAAAAATGTATTTTAATAAGATTATCAACAATTCCAGTAACAAAATTAAAACAATTAATGTGAATCTAACAAAAATCATTTTTGTTCAAAAGAAGAAGGAACACTTGAAAATGAGATTAAATCAGATTTTGTGATAAAATCTATTCAATTCAATAACTAATTTTTATCCAAATCACAAAAATTAGTGGGTTATAAATGTAAATCAAATACAGAAGCATGCATATGATTTCAAGTGCATAGTAATAGAAATATTTTTCATTCTATTGTGTTAATTGGGAAAATATCATTATTAAGTATAAAGTAATATAATTCAATCTGGAGTTTTCAATCATTTAACACTCAGGAATAAAAACAAACTAATTTGTCTCAGAATGAAAAATATGTGGTTGTGACAGAATTTGTTTCCTGAATTCAAATATTATATTGGGTTTTCCCCATCACACAATGTTTCAGAGATATGGGAATTTAAAATTTAAAGCACTGTAATATTTGCAAACATTCAACCACACTTAGAAAGTAAGAAATTTCTATTATCTGCCAAGTATGTTTCACCTGTGGAATATCTCTTTTTATGGTCCAATAATAATCGACCAGCATGTTAGAATTCCAATTGTCTTGATACATCTTTTCCATGGCTGAAATCCTGTTGAAAGTGCTTTCCGTGTTCATTGCAAATGCACCAAGATTTTCTGGAAATAAATCTAGGATGAGTAAAGGATAATATAAAAATCATAAACCAAATTACTATAAGATTTTATAAGATCATTCACAATATCATGGTAAAATACCATCTTTTGATTTCTACATATGTAACTTTTCTGAGTCTTAATGTGCTAGCCGATTATTGTAGGACCATCAAGAGAGATGGTCTTGTAATGAGTATGTGTGGCATTTGCCATTTTATTTCACTACATGCTGAGAAATTCCCCAACTCAGGGAAAAACATCAAGGCGACAACGAGGTGAGACATCGGGGACCTGAACGTGTTAAATCCACAGTTTTTTGGCTTAAAAGATCATTTACCTGAGTCCAGTTCCTTGATACTGGGTATTTTGAAGGACACTTCTCCCTCTAAAATTACAATTACAAATTGATAGAGTTCGGAAGTAATCTCCGAAGAAGAAGCTTGAGAAGAGAGGATGTGGTAGTTGAACCATGGCAGCTACAAAATAGAGTCTAGACATAGGATTTGAAACAGACGAGGCGAGAAGAGGTGGTCACAAATGAGAGAAGTTAGAACGTGACAATGTCTAAAATGTGTAATGACTTTCTTTCAGCTGTGACAATCCCCAGAAATTACCCTTATAAGATTGAGTCTCATGCTAAACTAGTCATGGTAAATTTATAAATGGAACCTAAGTTTTTGTACTTATTTTTTGTTAATAAATTTAATTTGTTTTTAAATCTAACTAAATAAATTGTATTTAATATAAATTAAAATCCAATCCCCCCAATTTCACATTATAGTCCACAGGCAAAATGTACTAGAAAATCGTGATTTATTACTTTCTAGGCAAGTCAGAAAGTTTGTGAATATTCTGAAACCTTGAGACGAAAATGTTTCTGAGTTCAAAGGAAAACAAATTATTTTAAAAAGGAAATTATAAAAAAGGATGGATGATGGACAAATGCCGAATATATATTTGAAAACTCAATAAAAGAACCTGCATAAAGTACAACTATTGATACTCGTTAGACAAAAATCATGTTGACCAGTGTTATTAACATTGTTTCAGATGCATATGATAGAAATCAAGTCTCTTCAAGTTAATGAATTTTGTTAACTGCCCAATTTACTGATTCGTTTGAAAACAAAATTAATATAAATTCATTACAAACCACCATGACATGGTATGAGATGAATTGAAGTTTCGTGAGAGCATGAGCATGTTTATGCAGGGTGGAACAGTTTATCCATATAAAAAGTTTTACATTAAATAATAAATATTTATTGCTTTTTTTAATTCAACAAGCATTAATTGGGTTTGGAAAATAATGTCATTAGGATGACGTTTTTCTTTTTGGACGTTAAGTTAAAACAGTTATAGTAAACAAAAGCCTAAATTATCATAAACAAGTCAAATATTTAATTAAACAATATATAAAACGTAAATGTAACTTATTACTGCACATTTAATTCACTTCTATAATTGGTGATCTGTAGTTCATGAACGAACCAATTCAAAATAATTATTCTGAAAAAATAAAAGTATAGAATATATAAATATATTTAAATATCTTGCGATATGATAGAAAATAAGTCAAATGGAGTGAGCATCTAGAGTTTATCATTAAGAAATGAATCAAGAAAGTAAGCCTCCTAGGAAGATTAATATGTGTTGTCCAGTATAAAAAGAAACTTAGTAATGCCACACTTGCAGTGCTGTAGCACTATATTGTACATAAAAAAGGGAGGGAGTGTAGAGTGAACTAGATCATTTATAAAACTTAATAATAGAGCAGTGAGATATATTTGGGTTAGAAATAGGTATGCTAGTGAAGGATGTGTTGTTGATGTTGTGGTATCCAGTCCTAAGAATGGTCTGATGCAAACCTCCACACTAACCTATCTTGCTCAAGCTTTTTCATTTTCACATAACTATCAGATCACACATACTCTCTAATCTACTTAGCATATTCCATCATTGACCTTCCCCTTGTTATTACCACACATATTTGCCTCTAATACTAATTTTACAATACCCTCATGTCTTAAAATGTGGCCTCTTAATCTATCCCTTCTCTTGGTCAACATCCTCCATATTGGTCGCTCTTCCCATATTCTGCATAGAACTTTCTCATTAGTGTGTCTATCAACCCATCTGATTTTCAGATTTCTCCTATAGCACCACATTTCAAAGGCTTTTATTATTTTCCTATCTGTAACTTCTACCGTCCGTTTCACACCCATATAACGCCACACTCTATACGAACATTTTTAGCAATGATTTCTTAATTTTCAGACTTATTTTACCTGTAAGTAAATTTCTCTTTTTTGGGAAGCCTTCCTTACCTGTGATATCCTACTGTTTAAGTCTACTATACTTCTACTATCCCTAATTATTATGCTGCCCAAGTAGCAGTATTACTTAACCTCCTTTAAAATATCCCTTCCCGAACTAACATCCATTGTTATTCCACTGTTTCCCATTCTACACTACATCACCTTGGTTTTCCATCCATTAATCCTCATGTTGTATAATCTTGCTCCAGAACCACGTTCATGCCATTTATTATGTTTTCCAAGTCTTCCTCTGACTCCCCTAATACTACAATATCATCTGCAAAACGCTGGGTTTTTATTTCTTCTCCTTGCAATATGATTCCTTTTCCATATTCTGTTTTAACATTCTTCATCACATGTACTAATTATAAGTTAAACAGCATGGTTGCAGACTGCATCCTTATCTTACTCCTTTCTTGATTTCTGCTTTCTTTTCTTGATATTCAATTCTAATTCCAGCCGACTGCCATCTGTAGAGATATTTTATTCCTGTGTAGAGATATCTTATTCCTGTGTTTTTCAAAATCCTTAATCGTGTGTTCCAGTTCACATTATCAAAGGCTTTTTCTGAATCTACAAATGCCATTAACGTACGTCTGTTTTTTCTTATCCTATCTTCTAAAATTAGACGTAATGTCAATATTGATTCTCTTGACTACATTCATCCTAAAATCAAACTGATTTTCTCCTAACTCGAATTCTATTTGTCCTTCCATCCTCCCAGATACTATTTTCGTTAGTATTTTTCACGTGTGTCCTGTGCTGTTGGCATATATCACCCCCAGTCTTCTTCGGTTTGGGTATAATTATATTTTTACTAAAATCGCCTGGTATTCTTCCTGTTTCGTGGATTCGCAAACTATCCTCAACACCCATAATATTGCTTCTTCACCCGATGATCGTATCACCTCCGTTGGAATGTTATCAATTCCTGGAGCTCTACATTTGCTCATATCTGTCAGCGCCCTATCAAACTCCGAATTTAAAATTTGTCCCCAACTCTTCATTATCCACCTCCTCTTATTCTATTACTGATATCTACCGTGATACAGCTTTTCTAGATATTCCTTCCATCTTTCTGCCTTTTCTTCTTTAACCAGAATTGGCTTACCTTCGGCCCTCTTGATGTTCATGCTAATATATTTCCTGTCTCCGAATGTTTATTTGATTTTACAATAAGCTGTGTCTATTTTTCCTTTCACCATGAAATCGTCAACCGCTTGGCATTTCTCTTGGAGCCAAGCCTCTTTAGCTGCTTTGCACTTCTTATTTATCTCATTCTTCAAGCGTCTGTACTTCTCTTTACCATTTTCATCTCTCGCGTTTTTTTATTTACGCCTTTCATCAATCAGTTTTATTATTTTTTGTGTTATCCATGCTTTGTTATTAGTTATTAGTTTATGTTAGAAACAATAATTTGTAAGTTTTCAGCTGTTGTGTAATTTATTTGTTGTCAATATGTTATTTGATCTAGCTAAATAAATGCAAATAAATAACTGACAGCTCCTGCTGAAATAAAGTATTTCCCGTTCTCACTCCTTGTAAGTTTCAGCGTATAATGGCTCCCTATAGGGTCATTCCATGCCAAGTGGTC
The DNA here is from genome assembly GCA_034510155.1 of Eucriotettix oculatus. Taxonomy (NCBI): domain Eukaryota; kingdom Metazoa; phylum Arthropoda; class Insecta; order Orthoptera; family Tetrigidae; genus Eucriotettix; species Eucriotettix oculatus. The sequence goes on along the minus strand of CM067378.1, from coordinate 12,062,285 downwards.
TGATTTCAGGAAAGTTCTCCGCTTGACCGTAATGGATTGCTGATGAAATATTGTGTGAGCATTAATACATGTTCCCAATGAACATTGGTAAACTTTCGCATTCTAAAATTTAATATTTGTGGAGATATTGTAGTTTGTTTAACTCTATGTAGGATCCTTTTACGCTATGACTCTGAAATTTTGAGATGTAAGATCTCTGGCAGTATATTATTATAAAAAACGAAACTTGACTATCTAGTATAACGTTATGAGCACTTTTAAACGTAAATATCAAAAATAATTTGATGAGTAATTTTTCTTATATAAAATGAAGCAAAGTCGGTCTAAAAATTGAAGTGTGAAAAAAAATATAAGTTTGGGTTTTTATATCTCTGGAAGTAATGGTACGAAAAATGTGGAACTTTGCACTTAATAAACTAGCATCACAAGGTCTTCGAATGTAAAATTTTATTTATCTGCTGTTCTCCAGTGCTTCACGAATTCAGTAAAATTGACGATTTTTTCAAAAACGCCAAAAATAAGGTATTTATAGCCTACTTTTATGAAAAACTATCTAATAGAAAAAGTCAGCATTGAATATATAACTATTTATTAACTATTTCTCCAGCGACGGTTGCGACCGAAATGATCATTTCAAGGAGGAAATAGAATGTATTGTTAAATTTTAAGCCTGAAGAAGTCTGAAAACGGAGATGAAACGTCGCGTTTGCTAATAAATAGTTATATATTTAATGCTGACATTTTTGGCCGTTTTTATTTATTATTATTAATATTTTGTACGAATTTTATTTGTAAGAGCATGTTTTAAACTACTTGAAAAAGTAGACGTGATCTTTCATTGTTTTAAATTAATAAAAATGAAGGTTTCATGTTTCATCGCAGGTATATAGGATTTCCGAAATCACACAAATTGTTAATTTTTCATTACATGCTATACTTAATTTTGCCTCCGCGTACTATTTTCCTTTTATTTCTGTTGGAGTTTAAGTTATTCTGTGTTGGGGATTCGAAGGTAACTTAATTTCAATCACATGGCTACACACAACCTCACTGTCCAAGTTCACCCGAATGACTGATTAGATTTATAGATTTCCCACTAGATGGTGCTGTCCACTCTACAATTCCCCCCTCTGGGCAGACCATCCGAGCTTCAACATCTCAATAGCTGCTCGAAGTTTTCTTTCACTGATTGGTTTAGTTAGGAGGTCCGCCTCCAATTCTTCTGACGATATAAGCTTTAGTTGTATTTCGCCGTTAGTATACGAGTCTCTGCAAAAATAGTATAAACGGTTAATATGTTTCGTCCGCTCCTCACTCCGCAATTTTGGATCCATTGTATGGCTCTTGGCTGTCACTCTCGATCGTTGTCGTCTCACTAATGAATTCTTCTAACTCCAGCTCTTCCAATAAATTTCTCGTCCATTCCTTTGCTGCTCGATTGTTCCTGGCTTTTTCCGCAGTTTTAGGAATTTCAAACGCGATATTTGCAACATGTTTTTCCTCAATTCGTTGTGATCTTCTTACTCCACTTCCTCTTAATAGTTGTTCATTTCTTTCTCGCTCCATACGATGTCTTTCTTGAATCTGTATGCTCGTTTCACCCAGTTTTCTCCCTCTTTTCTTCGTTATCATTTCAGCTATCGGGGGCTCGTTCTCCTCTGGTTCCTCCTCTAGTTGCTCATGGCTACTTTCATCTTCTTCATTGTTTACATTTGTTGTGTTTTCCAATATTCGGGTTTCTCCTTCTTTCGCTTGTAATTCTTCTATCATCTCGACCAAATAATTTTCAGTCTCTTTCGCTTGACCTTGTAGTAAGTCTCCTCCCTTCTTGTTTTCTTCAAAAATGACAGATCTCGACTCAAATAACTTTTGCTTCTCTGGATTGTACATTCTGTATGCAAGTCTTGACTTGGAATATCCCACAAAAATTCCTCTCTCCGCTCTTGGGTCGAATTTCCCTCTGCATGTAGTCGTCGTTGTGTAATATCCCACGCAACCAAAAACTCTCAGATGTCCGAGATTTGGTTTTCTTCCGGTCCACTTCTCAATTGGCGTCTGGTCTCCGTTGTGTTTATTTGGCGAACAGTTCAGCAGGTATGCGGCTGTTGATGCCGCTTCACCCCAAAACTTCTGTGTTAACTTCGAATCTTGTAATAGTGCTCTTGTCTTCTCTAATATTGTCCGATTCATCCGTTCGGCTATGCCATTACTCGCTGGGTTTCCGGGTACCGTCAATTCGTGTTTTATGCCTTTGTGTTGCTTAGCTCTTTCATCTGTCCATTTGTAAATTCAGTTCCATTGTCGCTGCGTACTCGATTGACTCTGTTCCCTGTTTCATTTTCTTTGCGTTCCACGAAGTCCTTAAAATTGTTGTAAGTTTCATCCTTCGTTTTTAAGAAATATACGAAAACTCTTCGACTGTATCCGTCGACTATTGTGAAAATGTATTTCGCACCTTCCATTGATGCAACCGGCATGGGCCCGCAAAGGTCCATATGTATCAAGTCTAACACGTACTTTGCACTCTCGTTCGTCACTATCTTATGTAGCGCTTGTGTTGCCTTGCTGATAATGCAATCCGTGCATTTATCTAATTTAACATCCTTGTACTCGATTTCGTTGACCATTTTGTCTTTCTTCATCTTGTTTAAGTACTTATCTCCAATGTGACCCATCCGTCTGTGCCACGCCTGCTTCTCTACCGCCGTCATGTTGGAATCATCGTTATGTAAAACATCACTGTCAATGTATTTGTTCGGCTCAGTTCTAATGACGTACATCTTCTCCACGTCTTCTGATGTCGCTACTACTACGTCTTTTTTGTTCACTATTGATGCACCGTTTTGGTCGAATATGACCGAGTTCCCATTTTTCCCTAGGCTTCGCACTGATAACAAGTTCATTCTTAATCTCGGTACGTATAGTACATCTCTAATTGTAGTGTTGTACACTTTTTGTTCCACTCGGGTTATGACTTCTACATCACCTATGGCTGTTGCGTCGATTTCTCTCGCCTCTTCTGCCAATACCACTGTTCCCTTGTAAGGCCTTGTATTCGTCATATTTTGATAATGCGGTGACATGTGAATGCTACATCCGGAATCGACTCCCCAAATGTTTTCGCTATCTGGGTCCTCTGATACTGCATTAGCCACGTCCGTTAATTTAATTGTTACGTGGAAGTTTTGATTGTCACCCCTCTCTGTTACTACGCTCGCTGGGTGTTGATTCCTCTCTCGATTGTTGCTTGCTCCGCCTCCATGACCTTGACCTCTTCCTCGAACTCTCCAAGATTGCCCTCTAGCGGTTGAATTATTTTCATTTTGTCTTGTATTTCCTCCTTTCTTCCTATGCCAGCAATCTCTTCCAAGATGACCGACTTTGTTGCAATTGTAACAAGTTCTAGTTTCTTTTATTGTATGGTTTCTTGCCTGGTAAACCGCATCGCTCTTGTTTTGTGTAGTTTTGTTTCCCATTCTTGCCTCCTCTTCTTTCAAGGCTTGTTTGATGTCGTCCATTGTTGCCGACCTCTGTATTCGGAGCGTCGCAGCTATTGTTTCAAATTTTTCATTTATACCACGCACTACGTGGAATACCATTTCTCGTTCGCTAATTGATTGTCCATAAGTAGCACATTTCGCTTCCATTGTTCGGGCTCTTGTAATGTAATTTTCAACTGTCTCTTTCTCTCCCATCTTAATTTGTCTCAGTTCCATCATAGCGTCTATTAATTTGTCATGCGCGTTACCTTCGAAATTTTCTTTCAGCTTCATCCATAATTTTCTAGCACTAGTCCATCCGATAAACGGTCCAGCTTGTTCGGGCGATAATGTTGTCACAATTTCCGAAAACGCTTCATCATTTTTGTATTCCCATTCTTCTTTTTCTGCTTGGTCTTCATTTCTCCATACTGGCTCAGGTTTCTCGATAATGTTTTGTAAAGTTTCAATTTTCTCAAAATGGCACCCATTTTTAATGACCACGTTAGGTAATTGTCCCCGCGCAAAATCTCGATTCTTAGTGTTGACAGTTCCATTTTATCAGTCACGTATTTGTAAAATTTCACTTCTCTTGTTTGTAATTGTCCGTATTGTCGAACCAGTCTCTGCTACCAATTGTTGTGGATACGTAGGTAACTTAATTTTAATCGCATGGCTACACAACCGCACACTCAAAAGTTGACCCGACGACTGACAGTTTATAACTTTTCCCGCCGGATGGCGCTATCCACTCTTACAAAAAGACTACGAATATTTTTTAGATTAGGAGTATTTGTGTTCAAGTAATTTCATTTTATATCTGCGCCCATTTGTAGACCAACAATAAATACAAGTCTGATCGTCGTAAAATGGTGGTATTTATACCAATGCCTCGAATATTTCATGAAAATTACTCCACAGAATTTTCCTAATTTATATTCCACTTCACCTCAGTATACGTGAGCCATTACAAAGTACGCAACTGGGCACCATGCGTCCGAAAAGTTTGAGGATGAAATTTTCCTGACTTATAAGCGACGACAGCGCAACGCAGCAGTGACAGCTCTAACAACTTTAAACGATAGAAATGCATTTGGCCTTTCATTAGTGATCTGGCAGAGTTAAGTACTGGAAGTGTGATCGTGGTTTTTTCAACGTTGTTGTGTCAAATAATCCCAACGGAGCAGCGAGAACTGCACGTTTAATTCGGTAAAACACTACGGAGGAATTCGAGTCCAAGAAAATGACTTACGGCGATAATTATTAAAATTGTGGACAAGTGGACTAAACGTTTTAATGAAGGGACTATCGCTAAAGACTTGAACGTCTCCAAAATGCTTAAGTGAAGAAAAAAATGTATGCAATGTTTCTTCCTCACACCTTGCCTACAGTGGTTTCTCCCGACGCCAGGCTGGCGGACGGAGGACATGCCAGTTTTCAGATATATAATACTAAGCTTGTTTTGCTGAAGGAGCAATGACCCATCAAAATTTCCGAAAAACACTGTTTTCTGTATCATGGAAAATTTTCCGCGCTGGACGAAAGACTCATGAAGGTTGGCGGAACAAACATCACGTGGGAAAGCGTTTTCCCTTGGAGAAGGGATATACTAGTTTAGCTGGGAGGCGAGGAGCCGAAAATTATTCATTTTGGTGCAAGACGTTGAGAAAGCGAGGAAGAAGAGTCAGAATGGTTCTAGACGTTGAGAGGGAGAGTTGTTCAAGACATTGAGAAGGCTAGGTGGAAAGGGGAATAGTTGTTCAGGACTTGAAAGGGAGGAGAAAGCTGGAAAGTGTAACAAGAGTTGAAAGAGAGGTGTGAATTGTTGCTCTTTAGAGAGAAGGTATTGAGAACAAGTAAGGCTAAAGGGGAGGAGGAAAAAAACTGGATTGTCTTCATCAATCACCGGCAACACCAAGTTCAACCCACTTTCCGCTGACAGAGTAAAAATCTACAATTCAACCCGAAGGAAGATGGAAGTTCCGGTCACCAAGTAAACTGCATCAAGACTCGAATGAAGATAAAACATGTTCGTCGAGTGAACGAAATCTCTTATTCAAGTGGCTAATCCAATGAGTAATAACCCTGATATCTAAAATCGTCACCTTGAATTAATTTATTTGTAATAGCGCGCAGGGCCTCATTAAAGTGATTGTTTTTTATGTAAATAAAATTATCACATTATATCCTAAAGTAAGTAATTTCATAAAATAATTTAAATAAATACCTCCTATATCATTTAGATTTACGTAAACGACATTCAGGCTACTGTGAAATACGAGTTGAAGTTGATCCCAAACAAGAACTTTTTTGACATTTTAAAACAGTCATATGAACGTTATGTGCGTTATACCAAAGTGGAAGGAGACTATGGAAAACACCTTAACCATTAAAACAAACATCTTAAATTTTCTCTGTATCTTATTAAACCGCTCTCAAAACTTTTCGTACGACGGTCTATTACTATTATTATCACTGATTTTGCAGTATTCATTGTAATGTTTTCTTGCATTTAATTTGAAATTAATCTTACTATAGCTCCGGGCTTCCCGAGCTGTGTTCCGCAAAAATTCGGAGTGATTCTATCTATGCTATGGATTATAATATAAGTTAATCAGAAGAAACTCCGTTTGCATCGAACGGGAGAAAATCGAATAACAACGTTGCAAAACAAAGAAAGCATATTCCTTGTTTCCCGCTACAATGGGAAAAAGAACAACAATGAACAAGTTTGGACATATTCAGTCAACCAAATCCTGACGAGTGAGATAGAGATTGCCATAGCCGAGTATTATACAGTTATTATTTTATTTAACTTAACCATGAGCAGCTATGATAAAAAAATAAGCCATCCTTATTCACCTTCGTTTGTGGAATTAAATTCAACAGAACATAATTGCACTTTGTCTGGGCCATTAGAGAAGTGGTTCCATAGGTCCGCAGGAAAATTTTAGTTGCCACTTTAATCCAGATTATTAAAAGTTTTGTGCGATAACATGGCTAGCGAATACAAAACACTTTTATTACGTACTGAAGTGAGATGGCTACCTAAAGGAAATACTCTATTAAGGTTTTTTTGAACTTCGAAATGAGTTGTTGGTCTTCTTGAAGGCACAAAATAATTCCGGGCAACATTTTATTGTAGTTTTACCGAATAACTTCATGGCTGATTAAACTCGCATATCTGGGTGATATTTTTACAAAGTACAATAAACTTATTTTT